>CM070105.1:12904515-12912015 GCA_036178185.1 Liparis tanakae
ACACACACATCTCTAACGTCGGACACACACACTATTAAACGTGAGCTCCCGCTCTCCACTGCTCTGGGATCAGCCCCCGGCTCGCCGCGTGACCTGTTGCCCGGCTCTCTTTCCCAGATGCCACATCTCCACTTCAGTGGCCGTCATCATTAGCTCCCCGAGCCCAGAGGGCGGGAACACGTCCAGATTAATAAATAATCCTAATTTGCATTTTGTGTTTACAAGCCTGAAATATTTGTCAGTGTGAACTCCAACTCTCTGGTCCCTCGTCACCTGGAAGACGATACGACCTGTTAAGAGTGTTGGAGGGTGCTTTACTGCGTTTAACTGAGTGTGTGTGTGTGTGTGTGTGTGTGTGTGTGTGTGTGTGTGTGTGTGTGTGTGTGTGCGTGTGTCACATGACAGGCCGTATCCCCGACAGCCTAAGAAACTGCGTCAACAAGGAGTTCTTCGTCACCACGGCCCCCTGGGCAGTGATGGACCAGCCGGGCGTCCACCCTGAGCTCAACGGCGCCGCCTACAGGTAGAGACCGGACACGCACACGGCGAGCAAACGCCGCCTTTTACCATTTAGAAAAATATCTCATATGAATTCAAATAAAATTCTAAAATCTGCCCTGCATCAGTAACATGAATGATAGATTATTGATTTGTTGTTCTGAGCATTTATTGCCCACTACTTGTCCTTCTTGCATTGTTAAAGTCACGCTGCCTCCCCTCCCCTATATATATATATATATATATACACTATAATGTATTTTTTATTCAACTGGTTCAGAAAAGTCGCTAACGAGTAGCCCCGCCCCTCGCGGCCTGTCGTCGTAGTAACGGTCATCCTCTGAACTCAGCATGTCCGCCTCCGTGTGTTTCTTCCACGCAGCCAAGTGAACCAAACTCTTCCCGGCATAACAACCGGGCTCCCCCAAGACAAAATTATTGCCTAGATCAGGAGCAGGTAAATACGACAACATCCGGGACGACAGGCTCTCACGGTCTGGAGGTCCCGGATAAGACCCTCTCAACCTGAGATGATGTGTGTGTGTCCTCCTCTATCACCCCCCCCCCCTCCTCCCTCCCCCTAACGACTCACCTGTTTGACTGAGCGCGGTAGCGATGGATGGACGTGGCGTGGCCTCTCAGCCTCGCAGGGAGCATGACGGGGAGACATCCGGGCTCCTGGGTGACGTCATGCTTTGGGATTTCCTTCTTTTGGGGGTTTTGGGAAACTTTTGGGAACCGCATCGTTCCTGTTCCTCTCCGGTTGGATGGGGTTAATGTACGGAGACCCTCGGGCTCACAGGGGGATTTATTAACTGTTATAGACCTTTTGAATTTCATGACTTTATAACATCCATGACCTTCTAAAATACAATACTCATACTTTTTTTAAACTTTTGACAAACTATTCTGACATTTTTTCTTACAAAACTCTGACGTGTGATTGTTTCTGGTGGTGGGGGTTTAGCGTCACCAGATGTGAGGTTAGTTGAGATGGTCCCCTGCCCCGTGACACTGACCTTTGACCTTCCCCTTCCCCCAGATACCCCCCGGGCGTAGTGGGCGTGGCTCCAGGCGGCATGCCTGGGGCGTTAGAGGGCATGGTGCCGGGCGGCGTGCCCATCGCCCACAGCCTGCCCTCCGGTACACACCCCTCCCAGGCGCCCTCGCCCAACCAGCCCTCCAAACACGGCGAGACCCGAGAGCACCTCACCGAGCAATAGCAGCAGAACCGGGACCGCCGCGACGGCGTCTCCTTCGACGCGTCCACACTCAGAACCGACCAATCGCGAAGCAGCCGACCGACTGGGACCAAGAGACGGTGAAACCACGCGAGCGGCCGCCGGAGAAACCCGCCGGCCGGCCGCCGGGAACACGGGAGGTGTTCCGGGAATTTGTACTTTTAATGTTTTAGTTTCTACTCTCTGTCTCTTTGGGTTCAGTACCGACTTTACTCTTCGATGCTGATGATGATGATGATGATGATGATGGGGTTTTTGTGTTTTTTTTCTCCGGGACATGCCTATGATTGTGGACAGTCGAGTGTTTTTTAGCGCTCCGGGATCAAGCGATGAGACTCTGTCCCGCCCCGTTCACCCCGGAGCTCACGGGAGACGTAGGCCCACCTTTTCAACGCGCCGACGGGCGAACAAGAGAAAAAAAAACTTTGGCATCATGTGCTACTGGACCTTATCTCCCCTCCCCCCCCCCTCCCCCATCCTCCTCCTCCCCCGCCCCGCCTCTCCTTTCTCCCGCTCCGACCTTCCCCATGTAACTAACGTGTGTTGTTTAGCCCCCCCCTCATTATGCCTCAGAAGAAAATTATAATTTTGTTTTATTTCAATCTTCTGCGTGAATGACTACAAATGGATTACTATATATATTTATCATTCGTCAAACAAAAAAAAGACTGCTCATCCGTTCTAGTAATCTAGTGTGGGTTTTAACCCTTTCCTGGCAATAACGCACAGCTGTTGCAGTTCTAGGACTTCACCACTGGAGGGCGCTTCTACGCTGTGGGGGATTTCTTCTGCACGTCGACCACCACAAGTTGCTCCTATATGCTGTGTGAATGTACTTTTTTTTTAAAGCTGTAAACACTAAACAAACTTTGACTTTATACATTTGATTGTAGCTGAATTAAATGGATTTAGAGGGAGTTTCCAGCGAAGTATTTAACTGTTGGGTTCGGAGTGTGTTGGTGACGTGTCGCTGTGAAGGAGGAACTTTTTAGAATTATAAAAAGTGTGTTGTGACTCATCAGATTTTCCGATGACCCGATACCATCTTAGTGGCAGCAGCACACAGATTGTGACCTCCGCCCCTCCCCCCCCCCCTCTGTTCTTGGAGCACATTTCACACTGAAGACAGGAAAGGGTTAAAGCAAACTTACTTTCATTAATGACTCAGGAAATCACTTTTTTGCAGACATTGTTTATTCCCAGAATTCTGTCTTTGAGGAGAAAAAAAAGAAGAAGAAAAAAGATGAGACTAATCTGCTTAGTCCGGATATTTCCTCTCCTCCCTCATCCTCTCCATTGTGGTATTTTTATATACAAGGCGCATCCCACGTTTTTGGTGTTAAAGAGTTTTGAAGAGTCCTGTTAGATTTGTATTGCCTAGTTAAATGTTCCTATAACCATAGTCCTATGTGATCCACCCTTTTTCTTCTCTCCTTATAGTTTCTTTGTTCTATTGAAGGCCAGGTCCTTTGGGGCGTCCTGTACTCTGTAAGAGCAATAGCAGAAACTCCTTAGTGTCCCAACAATAGCAGAAGAGGCAGCCAGCAGTACGTTTTTGTTTTTAGTGTGAGTATTTGTATTTGTTTCTTGTACAAGGTGAACATTTAGCATTCAGTGCAGTTCAAATAAAAGATATGATTCTGAGAACCAGCCGTCTGTACCAGCATGATTGTTCCCGCTTCGTCTCGTATCTTTTATTAGCAGAGGAGCTCCTGGTGAGGATGCATTCAACCTAATCTTATTTATCTTTGTGTAGTTGTGTTTTTCGCCACAAGGGGGCGCCAAAGCATCAACGAGTCATGACATCAAATGAAACGCGGTTATTTGAATATCCCCTTCTGACTGCTGCTATGGAATATTACATAATTGTTAAGGAGGGATCCACTCTGCGTAGAGGTTGTGAGCCACTGGAGGCTCCATGAGGGGATGCAGCAATAGAAATAAGATTTTCTTCAAATTTTCAACTTCTCCTCCACTGACACGGATGATATTTAAATGGTGCGTGATGAATGGTTAAACTGGGAAAAAAAAAGACATTCACGATTACCCAACGTGTTTTTAAACAGTCATTTGAGCTGCGCCAAGAACAAAAAAACAAGTTCATTCTCAAGTCGAAGGAGAAACTTTAACACAAACGGAACGCGGGATACAAGTGAGTCCATTTTAATATGAATGCCCTCCGGAGAGAGAGGCAGAGTGTTTGGTTTCTTTCCCCCACCAGCAGTACCACCACCCATTCTAATATGACATCCAGCTACTAAATCACACGTAAAAATGTCAGTAAACTTGTCCGTCTTCCCCCCCCCCCCCCCCCCCCCACCCCTCACAGGAAGCAGGTATCATCCGGGCAAAATAAAAATACTTCAAGACTGAACGGATCAAAACAACGCAGATTAAACAAGGGGGGGGGACAAAGGAATTGCCTAAATCTCCTCCACAAATAAATAAATGCAAACATCCGAAGGGGCCTGCAGAGGGATCAGCGATCAAAAAAACAGGTGCTCTTAAACCCTTAACACAAACACACACACACACACACACACACACACACACACACACACACACACACACACACACACACACACACACACACACACACACACACACACACACACACACACACACACACACACACACACACACACACACACACACACACACACACACACACACACACACACACACAGACACACACAGATCAGCATCCTCCGTTTTAAGCAACAGGCAATTCTGTAAATTAAAGTTCTCATCTAGTGCAGCTTCGGGATTTCCTTAAATACAGAATATGTTCCTATATGTTCCGAGTGTTTCCATCAGGTCGAGATCATTACTTTGATAACAAAACACACACAAAAAGGAGAAATCTGAGTACAGGAAGGCGAGTAAAGGACTTGACGTGCTTTCATAGGAGCAGTCATCAGGATTCTATTTGTTGTTGCTGGTATCTTTTTTTTTTCTTCTTCTATCGCGGCGCTCACACACACACACACATGCATGCATTAGAACGAGTTACGGATTTACATTTTGAAGAGGGGAAAAATAAAAATAAAAAAGGTAGTGCGGTTCTCTCCCGGAGCCGACAGCGTCCAGTCTCAAGCGGTTTGGCGGCGCTCTTTCCCCTCGTTCCCACTCACTCGTCTTCATCCTCCTCTTCCTCGCCGTCGGACAGAGAGGCGCAGGGGCGGATCTGGCGGTATCGGTCCAGCCACTTCTCCACCATCTGGGTGACGAGGGGGTGGTTGCGGCGCCGGGAGCTCTTCTGCATGGCCGCCAGCATGCCGCCCTCCGTCACGCAGCAGTCCAGCCACTCGCGGAGCAGCTTCTCCTGCTGCTCCTCGTTGCCCATCTGAGGGGCGGACACACGGACACACGGACACACGGCGGTCAGTTATCAGAACACTGAGTGACTTGAAAAGCGCTATATAAAATTAATGGTTATTATCATGTTATTATTACTCAGGGTTCTGACACATTCTGACCAACGGACTTTTAACAACATTTCCATGACCAAACATGATGTGAAATCTCCATGTATACACCAGTATATACAGGGTTCTTACACATTTTGACTGATGGATTTCCAGGACTTTTCCATGACTTTAAATCAAATTTCCATGACCAAACTGAAACCTTGGTTTAAACATGAAGAATTTAGAAAATGTTGCGTATTGAGAGTGTATGCTGGCTTATATTTTAAGCGTCTTTCCTTAAAAAACATATTAATTATATCAAATTCTGCGTAAATGAACATGTGATAACACATTTCCATGACTTTTCCCAAACTTTTATGATTTAAGTTTTTTCCATGACTAACAATCATACACCGTAAAACTGTACCACGACCGTTCACAACTGCATGCTGGGAGCCATTTGTGGTAACTAACTGGTAATAACGCTCATTGTTTTTACTCAGTGTGTCCACAGGTAAATTCTTTTACACACGACTCTTCTGCAGAGTAAACAAGGTGACTTTTTTTTTTATAGCTTATTCTTATTCCAATATTTAACCTCGCAACGCAAATCCGAAGGTCGCGGCGACCGCTCGAACGTGGCCTACCTCTTGCGCGGACAGGAAGTGGATGTGCAGCAACTTCCTCTCGCTGTCCACCAGAGGCAGGAAGGTGACGGTGACGTCGTCGTCGGTGTTGAGGTTGGCGCCGGCGCCGCGGTTGTCGTAGCCGTCGTTCTCCATGGCCACCAGGGCCGAGAAGTGGCCCCGCGTGTAGCCCAGGGCGATGGGGCTCTTCCAGCAGAAGCTCTGCTCCCACAGCAGAGGCAGGTACACACCTGCGCACACAGAGGGCCTGATTAGGAGGCGCAGGACATCCCCCGCTGTCGGACTGGTTTTTATGTTGATGTTCGGTTTTAATGTTGTTTCTGTCTACTTTTATTCTGCTTTTACTCCTCTCTCTCTCTCTCTCTCTCCTCTCTCTCTCTCTCGGACTGGTTTTTATGTTGATGTTCGGTTTTAATGTTGTTTCTGTCTACTTTTATTCTACTTTTATTCTGCTTTTACTCCTCTCTCTCTCTCTCTCCTCCCTTTCTCTCTCGGACTGGTTTTTATGTTGATGTTCGGTTTTAATGTCGTTTCTGTCTGCTTTTATTCCGTATTATTTTATTGTACGGTGACCTTGGGTGACTTGAAAGGCGCCTCCAATTGAATTGTATTATTATTATTATTATTATGTCTATTCCAAATGTGTGTATACCCAAGTAAAAAAAAGAAAGAAAGAAGTAGTTATCGCATTAAATATTAGCAGTTTTTTTTTATGTTCCTTCCTCTCGTCCAACGCCGCCTCACCTTGAAAGCGAGTGTATCCTAACGTCTCCCCGCGGAAACTTTTGTAGTATTTCACCCCGTAGACGATGATCGGTCTGCGGAGGATGTGTGCGAGAACAAAAATGTGGGTCTGCTCCAGGCTGGCCCCGGGCTGCGAAGAAGAAGAAGAAGGAAGACTAAATAACGACATCATGCAGCAGCGTATGTAGTCAATACACGAGGCAAGCGCTTTGCACACTCCCTTCACACACTAGATGGTCTCCGGGTCTTTACCTGGCTGGCCAGAGACAGGATGAAGGCCCAGTCCTCCTGCCACTGCTCCTCTCTCAGGGAGAAGTGCAGCCCGAAGCTCTGAGAGTACCACGACTCCCACTCCTTCCAGCGGGTGTAGAACCTGAGAGAGCGTTAGATATGAAGTTCATCAGCATCAGAGGTCATGCTCAAGGTCACCGGTTATGTACCCGTGTATTAAAAACACATGAAAGGTCACACACAGCTGCTGCAACACACATTAGAAAGATCTCTCTCTCTCTCTCTCTCTCTCTCTCTCTCTCTCTCTCTCTCTCTCTCTCTCTCTCTCTCTCTCTCTCTCTCTCTCTCTCTCTCTCTCTCTCTCTCTCTCTCTCTCTCTCTCTCTCTCTCTCTCTCTCTCTCTCTCTCTCTCTCTCTCTCTCTCTCTCTCTCTCTCTCTCTCTCTCTCTCTCTCTCTCTCTCTCTCTCTCTCTCTCTCTCTCTCTCTCTCTCTCTCTCAATTCATAGTTGAAGTGTAGTTCCATAATGATAGCATTGAGAGTCCTCAGAGCCAGATGTGCACGTGGCTATAAATGCTGTAAGCTTATAAAACCCTGATGAACCCTTCCCAGTACGGGTGGGGGGGGGCCTACCAGTGGGAGCAGTCGTGCAGGCTGTCGTGGAGCGTCTTGCGCAGCACGGAGTCCTTGTCGTAGATGCCCCAGGTGGCCTGCAGCACGGAGTCCAGCA
>CM070105.1:12917015-13234515 GCA_036178185.1 Liparis tanakae
AGAAAGTGGCTGCGTCGAAGGTATGCGCTCTACCGAGTGCCCGTTCTAGTTGTTTATTTATACACTTTACTTTTTTTCCCCCCTGTATATTTACTATTTAGTATTTAGTTTTTTAGCATTGTGTTTTATATTTATTTTTATTGATGCTCTGATGAGCACCGCTGCTGTCAGTTCAGAAATTTCCCTACTGTGGGATAAATAAAGGAATATCATATTATATCATATCATTGTCTGATAAACACTGAAGAACATGGCAGTAGATGACAACAAAAATTAAAAAAACACTTCATATTTGGAAAATACACAAGTGAAATAGTAATATTCCACACATGCTGTTCAGGTGACGGTTCTAATGCTCATTTCATGTGCGTACAAAATTCATTAATTTCCCGTCGAGGATCGTTATTCTTCAGGTCCCCTGGACTCACAGCATGTGTTGCTGGGTCATTTTACATTTGACAATTTCTCACTTACAACCACACAAGTATGATATGAAGATTAGTACATAATGTGTACTATAATACAGGATTAATACATCGTGTGGAATTGGGACACATTCTAACCTTAGCAACCCCATCATGCCGGGATTAGCCTTCGCAATATCAGACTCATAATAGTTAGACGGGGGGCATTCTAAACATGGACTAAACAGACGATATAATACATCGTTGTTAATTTAACTAATCAAAATGAAATTGTTATTGATATTTATGACCACAATTTCTACAAACAATGTCGTGCTGATGGGTGGCCGATCAACGACATCTTTCGGCTGTTCGATGGTTAAACACACGTCTGTTTTTACACTCGCATGAACTGGACACAATATCATCATCGGCAATATAAAACTGTAAGAATTGTGTTTTTAAATACACACAAATATTATCTGCAATTGCAAGACTTGCCGGTTCAACACAAAAGAACAATGTTACGCAAACAGAGCCTGCTTCCATTTGTGTGGAAAGCTGAATCAATGGGATCGTCCCACTTGGGGTCAAACACAGAGCTCCGGGAGAGAAACACACCAGATCGGGCTGCTTCTGTTGTCACCAAATTTCCCCTTGGGGATTAATAAAGTATATTTCATTCAGATCACCAACAGTAGAGCAAAGTGAGATCGAGTCGACGGAGGAAGTGCTTGGCTGGGCTACAAAGTGCTACTCCACTCAGACACTTCCTCCATCGACTTTTTCCGCGCTTTGCAAAAGGTCAACTGTAAAAAAAAAAAAAGAAAAAAGAAGAAAAAGTCAGCTGACAATGCGATAAATATGGTATTCGGAATGAAATCCAATGTCTGGAAATGTCTGTAGGAGGTAGATGTTAGAAAACCATGGAAAACATGTTCTCACTGTGACCTAAGAGGGATGTTTTCAATTCCACAACAAGCAGTTGGAAAGGGCAATCATTGCAAAGGTCACGAGGCTACGGATTATGCGATACATTTTCTTTATTTTTTTTGTCGGAGACTGGTATTCGTGTCTCGTCAGGGCCGTTCTGGCCTCCCGGGACCCGTACTCTGCACATAAGCGCCACTGTTTAAGGGCCGGTTGACTGCGGGCCAGGAGAGCCTCCGGTCCACGGGCCCAGACGGCTCATTCATCCCCACCGGCTGGGAAGCACTCGCAGCCTCTCAGGGTATCAAAAGACGCTCTCAGAGGCAGAGCAAGGGCATCTGGGGGTTTACGGATGAGCTGGATCGAATTCCTACGAGCCACTCGGTTACACATCTTCAGAAAAAAGCCACTCGGCGTTATTTATGCTACGTCGGCTTTCAGTATCCTCTCACTACGGTTATTATTTCCCACGTGAAAGCACTACCTTGTGACATTAAACCCTTTCAAAAAAAAAAGAGCTCGCCAAGCACATTCTTGCTGTACAATACTATCCGGAGTGTAAACAACATCATGTTGACAGTCGTTGATAAAAACCTCAAGTGGATCACACTCCTATGTAACCATGGCCTTCGCAGGGTGAGGCACTGTAATAACTGTTGCCATTGAGAGTAAAACGGTCGTCTTTAAGTGGATTACCTCGCTCAGTCATCACCGAGTGGAACATCACGGAAGAAAACACAAAGCTGGTGTGCAAATAGAAGTGTTGGCGCAAGGAAAATTAGAAAAGAATATGGATTATTTTTCCATAGCTAACACTTCAAGCAGAAGAATTAACAATGTATCTATTTTTTATCATCGAGTAATGTATTGATTAAAAGGCTAAAATGTGTGAAACGGGACAATGTTCCCAGAGCCCAAGGGTTGTTTGTCAACAAAAAAACAATTGGTCATCAATGTTGCCGTTATTCGTTTCCTATGGATTGACTAATCGCTTCAGGCCTCACAGGAATGACATGCAGTAACGTATGAAAACTCACCAGCACAGGCGTTGAGGAACAGCCAGTCTGTTTTCCTCATGCGATTTCTGATCTGCTTTAGCTTCTTGAAGTCGACCTCTTGTTCCTCTTTGCTGCTCATGGCTCCAGCTGCCAGCTCTATCCTCTGGAAGTCCATTTTGACATTGTCTTCCCTCTTGGGCATCGGAGGGGACCTCCTTTGGCCCCGGCCCCCACTGCAACCGCCCCTCCACCGGGCCCTGTCCTGTTCATTTATCATTGGTGTTGGCTCTGCAGACCCGGCCAGCTCTATGGCCTCCTGGTTATTGGGCTTGGGGCGGTCACAAACCACGCACTTTGTAGTTGTGGGCCAGTTCTGGTAGGTGCAAACGGTGCACGCCCAGTGCGGCGGATGCGTGTTGAGTCTGTTTCTGTCATTGTACTCCTCACAGGTATCAACGGGAGAGGGGAGAGACGGACGACAGCCGGCATTGGAGCTTGACGTCTGGGGGGACTCTGTGGGACTGCTAGTCCTGGAGCGCTGACACAGGCACTGTGTGCAGCGGAGCGCCCGGGGCCAGTTCAGGTAGGTGCAGATCTGGCAGGACCACTTGTTGGCGATCTCAGCCACGCCGGCTGACCGGACTCTTGGCCGAGCGCTGGAGTCAGGGCAGATGAGGAGGTTGTCGCCGCCCTCGGTTCTGGGAGGGTCCCACTCCAGACTGCCGTCCAGATCAGGGCGGTTCTTGTAAGGTTCCTCTGTGATGATGGGACCCCTCAACCTCTGTGCACGACACATCGTGCACTTGACCGCAGACAGCCAGTTCTCATAGGTACAGTAGTCACAGGCCCACTTCACCTTCTGCTCCGTCATCGTGGATCACGTTGGGTGGTTGAGCTGAGGTGATGAATCTAGTTCGACGCGACGCACAAACAAAACAAATATCTAAGGTCAATGAATATGTTCAACTAGTATCTTGTTTTAGATACAGATATGTCCTGGCGTTGTCAACACCAACGTTACATCTGGTCGGGACACCGGCTCGAGCTCGTGGTCAACGGTCTGCCAGCTGCTATGTTAATTGTCTTTTGACAGTATCGTCAACAGGGTTTGGTTCACATGACGGTTGGCTTCATTGTGCTGTCGGCTAACGTAGGCTAGCGTCAAGCTAACAACCGAGCATATACAGTTACCACCAATGCTCACCGTTAACAATCATTTCACATGAGGTACAAACATCTCATATTACGAAATATTTAGCAAAAACTCTTACCGTTTCGCGGCTGGGCTTGTTTTCCAAGTGCTGCTGAAAACCACAACAAACCCTTGTTGTACAGTCCCCCCCCCCCACCCACCCCCCCACCCCCTCCTCGATCAAACCTATCCCTATCCGAGTTATTTCGACCTCTTTGGGCTCTCACATGTTTACCTTCAAGGACACATTAACCTCTTGCGGGATGAACCACAGCTTGGCAAAGCCTCTGTACTCCTTGAATCATGGTATATACATGCGACAATCCATGGTTTACGTGCCTCCGTGTTGTTTAATGGCGGCGACAGCGAGACAAATGAGTAGGAGAGCCAAAATAAACGCTCGCTTGCCTTCGTCACGAATCATCTGGCTCAGCTCTCGACGCTATTGGATGAAAAGAACCTGTGCTGCGTTCAAGATCTATCGGAAGTATTTGTATTAACATATTCACACGCGACTATTACGACCATTTACAAGAGTTTAAAAGAACTGGTGGATCTTATAACAAAGAGAAACCAAATATATACTACGAGACTAAAACTGTATTTGTTGATTATTTTTAGTCCGTACACTCAAGCACAACATGTTTTACATGTATCGTGTTTAAAAAATCGGGAACATGGGACATTTAACCAAACAATTTAGAAATATCCGACTTTATCAAAAAGACTCAAATACACGACCCTTGTTGACAAATTAAGCAAATTGATGTAATCCACCAACCCAATCTAGGGTCTGTATAGTGCACAGTTTGGTATTGGTAACATCAATTTGAGGGTTATGACTTTATTTTGCATAACCGTAAAAATAAATAATAATAATGCAGTTCGGCAAGTCGTACAACTAGAGTTTATATTGCAGTACATACATACATATATTTGCTAAAACCTCATTTGTATTATTACAAACAAAACAAAAAGAAACGGGGTTTCATGTTTAGAAAACCCAAATGCATTCAGCAAATATCTGTGTCTGTTATGAACCACCTTTTCTTGACCCCAAGGTTACATCACTATTTATTTTAAGTCAAGATGTGTTTAACCATCGTTGCTTCCTGTTAAACAACATATCCAATAATCTGAGCCGTCGTCCTCTGTAGCTCAGTGTTGCAGTGGAGTCGAATGCTTTGGCTTTTTCACACTTTTTCTTCTCTAGTTTTTTTAACTGGAGATGCTTTGAGTATAAACATACACCTCTAATAACAATACATATATCTTGACAAGACACACAGACACCAAACTGCTGTAGACCCAGGCCATTATGCTTGGCCGGCTGGAGGAAACCTTTAACTTGCTTCATGAGTTTGTTACATAACTATAACCTTAATCATAGGCAAATTACATTTAAATTAGCATGTACACATGTCAGAACTTCAACCTTTCTACACGAATACTAAATTACCCTGCTGAACGTAAACACATGAACCCCAACTCTTCAGTTCAGCCTAGTTTTCGGGTTAGAACAATTGGATTTGGCTATTAATGTACTTTTAAAACTTTTAAAACCTACTCATTTAATGAGTGGCTATTCATGTGATCGTATTGGAAAGTTAATTCATCACAAAAAAATATAAACAATTCTTAACAAATAAATATGTAATAAATTATAATAATTATAAATACATTATCCGCTGTCAAGGTTGCAGAGTCTTTGGCATCACGTGACGTCCCCGGAAGTTGTAATTCCACCATTTGGCCGCTGCGCCAGATTCCCTTGAAAGCATGGCGCACTTCCTGGATAGAGACCGCGCCACTTGGAACCATGGCAGCTCGGCTGACCCGGCTTCACCACATTGCGCTCAACGTTTCTAACGCGGACAAAGTTTCCAGTGACCTTGTCTCTAAATTCAAGTTCCGGTTGTTCGCCGCCAGACTGATCGATGGGGCAAAGCAGCTGGCTTTCCGTAAAGGAGCGGCTGTTTTCATCGTGAATGAGACACCGAGCCGCAGTAGCGGCGTGAGAATGAATGAGAACCTCCACATTACAGACTCGCAGCCACGTGACCCGCCCCTGGTCCACGTGGGGAAACACAGCCACGGTAAGTGTCTTTACGACTTCAGCGCGCATTACCCGGTGGACACTGTGAACAACGTGTGTTTCGAGGTGGAGGATGTGGAAAGGTCATGCACCGCTCTTCGCCAGCTGGGCTGCGATTTCATGGTTCCGCCAACGACCGTTCACGACGACTGTGGTTACGTCACCTACTCCGTGGTGAAATCCATCGTGGGAAACGTGCTGCACACACTGATTGACAGGACTAAATACAAGGGCAGCTTCCTGCCCGGCTTTGATGGCGTTGGAAACGACCTCAGCGTCCCGGAAACAGACACGTCTTGTCCGATCACACATTTTGATCACATAACGTATGTCTGTCCCAAGAACACCACCCACCAGGTCATGAGGTGGTACGAGAAGCTCTTTGGGTTTCAACGGTTCTTCATCGATAGGTGAGGATGCAACACGTTTACTCTTCCTATTCTACAGTCTGTTCAACCTGCATGTCTGTAATACAGGTGCCTTTTTTCTTCTTCTGAGTAGTGATGAAAATGTGGACGAAGGCTTTGTCATAAACCAGGAGGGCATTGGACTGCGTCTGACCGCCATGGAGTACTGGAAATGCAGCAAAGCCGGCATCACTCTCCCCTCCGTGGACAAAAACGAGCCCGACTGCAAGTTTGTGATTGCAGAATCCCTCGCTGAACAAGGTAACTTTCAAGGTGATTCACGTGGGCCGTATTCAATGGTATGCAACGGCTGCATCACTGTGGGCCTGTGTGCACTTGTTTCAGGCAGGAATCAGGTGGACACCTTCTTGGAGCAGCACGGGGGCCCTGGGATCCAGCACATTGGACTGTACACCAACAACATTGTTTCTACGGCTCATGCGATGGCTGATGCTGGTGTCCAGTTTTTCTCCCCGCCTCAAGCCTACTACACGCAGGTTTGACTGACTCCCAGAATTGCACAGCAAGTTATTTGCACTTGCCATACCGGCAAACTTGTCACCTATCGGCGAAATTCGCTGTTTTGAAATAAAAATAGGTCATCCACGTGAATAGTGTAGATCCGAAGAGTTTTGTTTTGGGGTGGGGGGGTGTAAATTGGACGGCCAGCGTTTATGAGATTGGAGTGAGGGACAGGCTCATGTAACATTCATGGAACAGAATCATGAAAAGATTCATGGAACAGAATCATGGAACAGAGTCATGGAACAGGCTCAAAGCTCAGCAGAGCACACAAGTAAAGAAAAAAGGAAGTTGGTTCATGAATGACTTTAACCATATTATATATAATGATAATGTAAAGTTGTTATTACTATTATTAGGGCCCGATCACTGAATTATTCAGAGGACCTTTTTTTCTTAAAATGTTTGTTCTCACCTTTTTCACCCCTCATGAGTTTGCAGGTATGACTTGCTTTGCAGCTCCACCATGTTTAAAATAAATAAATAGAAAAGGGCTAGTGTCCGCTCTCTTTTATAGATGAGAGAGGGAATGAAAATAATGAGATTGCTTGTTAACTGCACCTGAATGCATTTATTTGATCTCATTTATTAAGTATTTAAAAAATGTATATTTGATATAATGCATACAGGTTCTATGGCTGATTGGATACATTAGATAATTATTATACATAACATATTCTGGTCATATTTTCATATGTGACATCTTCTACTTTCCTGTGTGCTGTGACAGGTGGGCAAACGGCAGGAGATCGAGGAGGCGGGACACAACCCCCAGATGCTGGCGAAGCACGGCATTCTCCTGGACCTGAGCCGGGAACCGTCATCCCCGCCTGCATCCAGTGAGAACCGAGGGTGAGAGGCACTGGAGAGCTGTAATTAATAATAATTTAGGGGAGGCTGTAGCTCATGGGGGGGAGTAGTCGTCCCACAGCCGAACCCCGCTCTCCCCATATTTTGCATGTTGAAGTGTCCTCGAGCAAAACGCTGAACCCCCCCACACACACCCCTGTTGCTCCTTCACTGAAACCCACTGCTCCTTAATAAATAAGGATTGGTGAAATGCAGAGAAGAATGTCTCCACTGTGGGATCAATAAAGGACACATTATTATTATTATTATTATTATTATTATTATTACGCGTTTTAGTGTAGATATGAAGTCAACGGGTTTCTCATGGTCCTGTAAAACCAGCGCAGGGTCCTCACCGTGTTCTCTTCTGTTTCCAGATACCTTCTCCAGGTGTTCACCAAGCCCATCTTTGCAGAGGACACCTTCTTCCTCGAGCTGATAGAGCGAAGGGGGGCAAAAGGTTTCGGTGAGGGGAACATCAGAGCGCTGTGGAGGTCTGTGCAGGCGCACATGGAGAAGCAAGAGGGGGATTCTCAGGGAGAGGAATCCCCCAAAACAGTGCAAACTTCCCAGTATTAGCCACTCCAGATATATTTAACAGAGGCTATTTTGTTTGTTCTTTATTTAAAAGAAAAGTGAGTACTTATTTTATGAGTACAAAATAAATTAAACAAAGAATGTATAAATAAATATGATATATATTTACAGAAGTGCTTTCCATTTAGTTTTTCTATTTATTGATGAATCTCAAGTCTCCTGTTGCACTGATAACGAGTACAAATCATAAATCGAAGATGTAAAACTGCACTTTAAAACAAGCTGTACTTATGCTACATATTTGACTTGAAACTTGAAATGTTACTCCAAAACTACACTTTCTGTCACAGTAAAATAATATCTGTTTGTTGTGTCAAAGCAAAACAACTGGCTGACTTCACAGCAACTGTTCCTCAATAAATCTGTTTCTCAAACCACTCCGTGAAGACCAATTACTGCCCTGATGAAAAGGTGCTCTCTGTTTCATAGAATGTGGGCATGCTACGTTCCCGATGAATAGGCCTCTCAGGCAAAAAACATTGTTTTTCACAAAATTATACATTTTCAGATATTGGGCGATTTGGCCTCTGTCTTCATTCAATCTTCTGAAAAGGTTAATTTTATGAAGCTTTATCACTTTGCATCTCGACTCATCATAAATTCACCAACAATTGGCATAGCATCATTTCTTAATTGACACATTTAAGAATTTAAGAACAACATTTTCATGCAATTAACAATGCAAATGAGAATTGTCATTGTGAAATATATTAACTAAAATAGTGAACTTAACTTTATAGTTTATACTGAGACTTTGCTATCTTGCTTCCACCACTGTCGATGTGCATATACAAAATGAAGAATACTGACCACTTTATTATTAACGCAGGCAAGAGTTTTACACCTATGGTATTTTATTTGTAAATGGTATGCTTAGTGACTTATAAGTCCAACAATGTAGCTGTTCTGAGCTTCACTGCCCCTTTTCTAAATACCTCCCACAGTAATGCATGAACCGTTCCTGGGAGAACAGCTGCATCTCCTTCAGAAGCTGTGTAGATTCGAACAATGTGCATGCGTTGGTTCCAACGCCGCTTCAGAGCCTCTCAAAGGGGATCTCTAAACCCACAGAGATGCTCAAGTTCATTTAACTTTAAAGGCAAGGATTAGTGGGATGGATGAGAAGCAGTGAAATTTAGATTGAGTTCCATGAAAGCCATATGCTCTCCTAGTGGTCCGACTGGAGTTACAGTATCCCTCACTGAGTACCTTCAGAAAACAGTTTCAACAACAAGCTGCAACAAGTGAACTTGTAAGTGCATGCACTTCCTCACTTTTGACAAGTGGTGTCAGTGTTTTTCTTTACTCGAGCGTCACCCTCTTGGCCAAACTAAACATTTTAGGAGTTGAATAATGTATTTTGGATTTGTTTTCCCTGATAGAAAGCTCATGGACTCTTGGAATGACAACCATCTTTGAATAGGGCATATGGAACAGGTGTACTCCTTCAGCTTTACAAGTAAACTACAAGTTATATAACCTTATGGGATTTCTTTAAAAATGTGAATACAAAACTTAAACAATAAAAAGGAGAATTTTGTGCGAGAACGAGAAGATTAACTGTTCAGTAGAGTTGAGAAGTGATGGCTCCTGTAACAGGAGTCCTTCGGCCATCTGTCTGAGGCCAATGTGAACCACAGATGGCATACAGCGTTCTGCATGGGGTCTCAGTACTGGGGTGAAGTGAGTTGGAAGCTCACTTCCTATTCACTGTCAACCATATGCTAGCTACAGTTACATTAACAAAGTCAAAGAGAAAGGACTAACACACCTAAATCAAGGTTTATTGTTTCTCAAACATAGAACGATATTGGTTCCATCTGGTGATTGGTGGATAATGCCCCCTATGGTTTTGACTGTCACAACACACACGGCCAAACTTGATGAGTAGCAAGACTTCTTAGATCTTCTGCTGAGGACAACAAAACACATCATGCAACGTCTCCATTTTTTTTTATACTGACGAAGGAGTTTTTGCAAACAAAAAAACGGTCACCCCCACACTGTAGATTACAGAGTTGAGGAGACAAATCCTCCTTGCCCTTTAACACAAAAGGCAGACAGTCTAAAACCGAGGAGGACAGTCTGGGGGAGATTAGTGGCACACAACAGATGTTACTCCTTGATTAAGAATAGGGTGTGCCAGGGGTGAGCTCCAGCTCCCCACCCTTCTGAGGCCCACTCTGTTAACTTCAGCTCCCACAAAATAAATGAACTTACTGCACTTGATGGTATCGTTGCAATAATATCCAGTTGCCTTACTTGTGTGTACTACGTGTCATGAGTATAGTTGGCTTATGTCAATTTTCAGAGGTGCATTAAGTAAACACATGTTTGGGTAGTGCTGTCAGTTGCTCACAATGTACACATGTCGAAACATGCAGGTAAGCAAATACACAGCTATATGGACACGCTGTACAGGGGTATACAGTACCTTACTCTGGGGCATTTCGGCAGATGGGGTTGCAAGACGATTAACAGGTTAAAAAAAGGGAAATACTGGTTGTACCTATTCGGGCTAACTAAATGTATTCAAATGAAAGAGACAAATGAAAGATTACAAGGACTTAGGTGGTTAGAAACTATGATGTGCATGTTACCATAAGTATACTTATGCACAGTATGTTTGGAATAAAAACTAAACCTGGAGTTTAAAATAAACAACATATATATTGTTCTATTTTTCTATATGTAATACTTGGTGTATAACATAGAACAATAATAGTAATAAATGGTTGCATACAATTAATACAAATATTTGGAGAAAAAAACCCCGGATAGATTAAATAATAGCATATGGCATGTTACAGACAGTTGAGAGCATCTGTTTGTAATAAATGCATTTATTTATGACGAATAAAAACTATTTATTAAACTATAATTAATTTGTGAGGGAGGACTAGAAATGAATATATTTCACACATCTTCCACTCTCTCCCTCCAGCTTGTTCTTTTGAATCACACGCAGTTGGCAGGTCATCATGTTACAGTTACACCACTGTATATTGGGAACAGGCCCTGTCTATATGCACAGCCCAAAACTGTGATTACTTTTCATTACTGCAGGGTGGATTAGACCACTAGTTACAGCAGCGGGGGTGGAGCTGTTTCAAAAAATCCTTAAATATATTAATATGTTACTTTTTACTACCATACACTTCAGCTGCATTACATATACAACTTAACACAAGTAAAATAACGTAAATAATTAACTTAAACTGAGATTTTTAGCAGGATAAATAACTTTTCAGGCACCCCTCTCCCCTGTCAAAAGTAGTACCGCCCGTGTATGTTGTCACAGGCTCATTAGCGTGCAATCTTGGACAGTAGTGCACTGGGGCAATGTTGTAGTTTGCAGGAGTCGCCTGGAGCAGGACGTGAAGTGAACTGCTCGCCTTGCTTCCTGCCTGAACGCCTTGTTCTGGTTTTACGTTGAAACAAAACTCAACATGGTCCAGCGAAACTAACCAGCTGCCGGGTGTCGTTGGGGATCCGAGGCGCTCTCCGTGATGCTTGTGAGTGGTACTTTTTCTTGGCGTAATAATAAAGTTTTGCGCTAGCTAACTGAGGATCTGTAGCTAGTTCATAAAGTGTGATGCTCCCTTGTGCTTTGGAAGTCTGTGATGATATTCTTTTCAAATATGATGACATTTGTAATAAGAAGTGGCCAGTAACAGAGTAGCCGCCACTGTGGGAACTTTACATAGCTGTAATTAGTTAGCGTAGCAACTTTCCCTCATGTACTACCATAGCTATGACTCTTTTGTCTTGTCTGAGGTATCACTGACATACATTCAGCTTTAACTGATGTGTTACCGGTTATTTCCTCTTTTTATTGTGTCCGTATTGACACTTAATAGATAGTTAAAGACATAATGCGATGTAATGTTATAGTGGAAGTTAATAAAACAAGTGGCAATAAGTGTATGCGAAGCTCAGGCATGCTCATGCATATGATAATTAAAAAGGATGTCTGTAAACTATCGTTTTTTGTGCAAGTAACACCCACTCGTATTCTTCAAAAATGCTTGGCTTGTTTTACATTTGACAAAAAGTGTGAACTCTTAACAGATTCGTTGACAAAGTGATCCAAGTTTTCAAAGAGCTACTAGTTCATTGGATCCTTTTGTTATTGTAAATTGGCTTTGAAGCCCATGCTTTATGATCTGAAACTGGGGTTTCTCTAATACATGGCACCAATGGTAAGATAGGTCAGTGGGGTGTGGTTGACCTTTTTCTATTTTTTACAATTATTTAATAAGCCACTGCATGCCACATCATTATGTGCCCCATGTCATTTAGTTCTCCGGCTCTTTCTTTAATGTTACAGTTTGTGCCGTAGCGGTGGAATGTTGTTGTCTTATCTTTATCCAGCCAACCTCCCCTCAGGTATGAAGACAGAGCTGGCGACATACAATCCAACAGATTCAGCAAAGTTAGTGCAGAGTGGGGTCATAAAAACTAGAGCTTGTTCAACTTGAATATCTCAGTGTCCCATGGCCATGATTATATGTGTTGAGTTCATTAGTGGTGTGAACATGCATTCATTACCAGAAAAAAAGGAGACTTACTGCCAGAACACGTGTGTCATATTACTTTTCTACGCAGTACATTTCATATTTGATCATCAGTTGCTTGTGGCCCTTCTGTCAAATTCAAAATCATGTTTGCTGTGTAGCCTGTGTAACATTCTGTGAGCTCCCGTCACACCAAATTTATTTGCCAAACTCATTTCCCTTTCATGAGTATAAAAGAGGATTGCCCATCAGAGTAAGTCGATGACACCGCTTTCCATGTTCCTATCATTTGAAATGAGGCTTAAAATTGTAATGCCACTGTTATTACATTGTTCAAACACTTATCTGGGAAAAAGTTATTTCCCTGGCTTTCTCATGTTGTTTCAGTGGACATGCAGTGTGGGGGATGGAGGCATTCCTGCATGTAAAACTCAGGAGTGCTCTTTCCCCTTCACTTTCATTTTGATTGCAAGTTATTAGGGCAGTGTCCACTTGGAAGTGACTTACTCCTATGTGGCTCTATTAATATGCAATGTTACTCTGCTGCGCGAGTAAGAGAGTGTTTGCGTCTCCAACTCTTTGCAATTAAGAGACTTTGTTAGAGTTAGCATTCAAGTGGACAACATTTCTCTCCAACTCGGACAGGTTTGTTGAAAGCCTCGATTACAGAGCTCAACAAAGCTCTTGTTCCGGACAAATATATACAGTGCAAGTGATTATGTATGAGATGATTAAACAGCAGGCTCGCTTTAAAACGTAGGCCTCCTTGGCTGCCATGCACAGCCATGCTGAGCTTTTGTGTTTATGGTAAGTGGGCAGCTGCATGCTTGTGAGACCTTGGCTGTACCCCAGGCCCTCAACTGAGCCTGATAACTACTATTGAGGCTGGCTGCTTTAAATGTAGAGTGTGCCTCCTGTTTGACATCGCCTAATGTCTGTGAACACGCAGACAGCTGTGGGCTTGCCTCCACCTTACAATGAGTTTCATAAATGTCTTTTCAGTCAGCCAGCCGTGGCAAAACTTGGTGGCACCTGCCCTTTGTGGCACCTAATTAATGAAAATGCCAACAAAGAAAGTTTCGGGTTTCAAAAGCCCTGGATTTTCACAGTGGACACGACGCACACTGCTGCAGGGGGAGAAAGCAGAACTTGTTTGGCAATTTGTCATTCAATTATTCGATCTTCAGGAGCGCTGCATGTCTGTCTGCTTTTTTTTATTGCACGATCTGTAAACACACCTGCCGTTACCACATGAGGAACTGCTGAAACGGGAGTGCAAATATGGATCATGTAGAAGCCATGCGACGCGAAAGAAGTAGGCCACCAGGGGCCATCGCTCATGGTAACAGGCTTTTGAGGAATATCTCCCGGTGGAAATGGGAAATCCACTCCGTTACCCAGCATTCCTCTCTCAGAGTGGCGTGGGCAGCGCAAATCCCCCAGTTAGGTTTCGGGTCGTGGGACGTCTCAGGTGCTCATCAGGTGCTCGGCAGATGCTCGGATTACTGAGGCAGGCCACAATCCTGGGATTGTTGAGAGCAGGACGCAGATCCGACTGCCCCGCATGCCGGAATGTCAAAAGAGGACGTCGGAAAATTTAACGTAACATCTATGCTTTTACGTTTTAATATTTGTCTTAACTAACAGGGACGGAAGTTTTAATGACAAGGTTCGTACGGTCATGGAAAACCTGGAAAAGTCATGGAATTTTAAAATGATCATTTCCAGGCCTGGAAAAGTCGTGGAAAAAACTTAAATCATAAAACTTTTGGAAAAGTCATGGAAATGTGTTATAATCACATATTCATTCACGCCGAGTTTGAAATAATTAATACATTTGAATGTTTTTACCAAGATTTCAATTTGGTCACAGAAATTTGATTTAAAGTCATGGAAAAGTCCTGG
Source organism: Liparis tanakae (assembly GCA_036178185.1). Lineage (NCBI taxonomy): Eukaryota > Metazoa > Chordata > Actinopteri > Perciformes > Liparidae > Liparis > Liparis tanakae. The sequence goes on from CM070105.1 coordinate 12,931,432, forward strand.
AAATCCATCGGTCAAAATGTGTAAGAACCCTGTAATAAGAAATTGAAGCATCTGTGATAATCCTAAATAATGCCCTATAAGTGGTTTCTAACACATGTATTGATCAGTAGCCGAAAAAAAGGTGCAAGAAAGATTTCAAACAGTGTGGTTCTCCACCAGCTGCCCGAGTGCTATAAAATGGATTAGTATTAGCTCTAATTGTCACTCAGACACAAAGCTGCCAAATCCTTACGTAATGTTGGCCTAACCTGTGGGATTACAGTCGGAGTAATGTACGGAAAAGCTTCTCTAATCGGGGAAACGGAGCTTTCATGGGTGGCTACAGTTGCAACTCCTATTGTAATGACTGAGCTTGACAGTTAGAAGTCTTTCTGGACTTGACCTCGATTTGTGAGTCTTAGAACAGTAGCATCTACAACATGGTATTCTTGTGTCCTATTTTCTTTTCGGAAACAGAGCGCTCTATGTTCGGGTTCTTGATAGTCGCAGCAGACCTCCGTTTTTACAGTCGACCTAGGCTCTGCGGTTTCCTCTCCCGGCCTATCTATCGCTCATGGGCCGCGCGATAGCTCGCTATTTCCGACATGCCAGCGCGGCCGGCGGTGGCTGAAAGGCTCGCAGGCGACCACAAAGGAAGCGTGGCGTCCCAACAGCTCGTCCAAGGCGGCCGCGTCGCCGTTTTTTTCCGGAGGGCCGCCGTCGCCGTCGCTGTCGCTGCAGACTCGTTTGCGCGTGATGGAACGCCCCGTCAGAGGGGGAGCGTCCTGTAAACGCTCTTCCCCCTTTCTCAGAGATTAGACTCCTCGGTTGCCATGGCTGCTGCTGCTGCTGCCCCAGAGCAGATAAACAAGCTATCGGCCCGCAGATGCAAAGACGCTCCAACCGATTCCAGATAACAGCGGCTTCGTTATTTGCATGTCGGAAGGGTAGAGGCACCCCGAAGGGACGGACAGCATTCTAGAAATCTCTTTTTAACAGAACACATAAGTAATAATAATAACTTTATTTATATAGCACTTTTAAAAACAAGGTTTACAAAGTGCTCAGATAAACAAAGCATAAACACAACTTAAATGGCGGCAAACAAACAAGACCATACCATGAAAGCATTGAATACAACTAAAACCAAACAAATAGGCAATTAAAATAAAAACATAAAAGAATGACATCACTTAAAAGCAGTTCTATGAAAGTGGGTTTTAAGAAGTGATTTAAAAGAAGTTATTGATTCTGCCAGCCTCATTTTTAAGTGCCCTCCCTATGTGCATTGGGGTGTATCCATGAAGCTCTGGAAGCTATAATGTCTTTCTGTGAGCTTTGTTCATACAAGAAGAAAAAAGCCCGTTGCCAGCGCTTCTCAAAATATATTCTATTCACAACTCGTCACAAGTTTAAATGTTTTCCAAAGGCTGTGGGGCTAGGTTCGGCTTTTCGAACTGTGTGTTCAGCTTATGTCATGCAGCTGAGGAATGTTTATAATTATGTTATAAACCTCACCCATTCAAAGCATGCTTTTATGGGATGAAAATGTAATGCCTGAGCATGAGAAAGACGATGAACTGTTGTTTACAGTTATTCACGATGTTGTTTACGGTTAAGAGTCCCAAGTGTGAGGCTACAGTGGAGAGCTTTTCAATTTTTCTCGGGAAGGAAAACATAATTTAGTGACCTTTTTTGGGTTTGGGTAAACATCGTGTCAAAGAGGGTTCTAGTTCTTCTGCCAATTTCAATTATTTCGGACACGACCTTCTTGCCATTTGCGTGCCTCGCCGAGCCATTCGTTGTAACACATAAACATCGTCTTCCTCTTCGTCCCTAGTTATCTCTGCTTCGGAACACAGATCTGCACGGTGGATGGTCACGCACAGTATAAGCTGCCCTGACCTGCTCCGAGCTTTGATCAGTTCCTCTCCGTTCACACGAGGTCGCGACCCCAAGCCGACAGACGTCCTCGACCCGCCCCGATCTCCTCGTAGAACTCAGCCGAGAACACCGTCGCCTTTAACTTGTTTTCCCGACGTGATGGGTGTTCCAGGGTTCGTACGGTCATGGAAAACCTGGAAAAGTCATGGAATTTTAAAATGGTCATTTCCAGGCCTGGAAAAGTCATGAAAAAACTTAAATCATAAAAGTTTGGGAAAAGTCCTGGAAATTTGTTATCATCACATGTTTATTCATGCCGCGTTTAAAATAATTCACATGTTTTTTGAAAGGAAGACACTCAAAATCTAAGCCACTTATACGCTCTCATACTATCGGCGCAATTATTTATTTTTCCCATTGCAAGTGAACGCACCATAACTGAAAAGTTCTCTGGCATAGCAACAGTAGCTCAGGAAGCGGTCGGGATAATGTCATTTGTTTCATTTAATGTGTATTGTATGCTTTGTAATTCTCATTCTTTGAATACTACATATTCAAAAATGTTCATGTATACACCAATACTTCAGTTTGGTCATGGAAATTTGGTTTAAAGTCATGAAAAAGTCCTGGAAATCCATCGGTCAACATGTGTAAGAACCCTGGTGTTCGTAATGAAAATCATATGCCGAATGCAAACATCCCCTCCAGTATGTCAAGGTCTTGTGAAACACACACACACACACACACACACACACACACACACACACACACACACACACACACACACACACACACACACTCACTCCACTCGCAACCTCTGATGTCGCCTCTTTTGTTTCCCACGGTGTCTCGTCTTCTGCACAGAGCGCCCGTTTGTTTTCGCGCACGCCGCCTCTTTCTCCCCTTTCCTTCGTTAAAACATCCTCTGACCTCCGACCGTCTCGCGTATCCGCCGCACTTTGTTTCAATCCCCTTGCTGACGTCACCTCGAGCGGGGCCGATCCTCGCGGTATTGAGAGCTCCTCCGTGTCGATCCGCATCCGTGGCTAATCGGCCGCGTACCGTAACCGTGGCGCGGCACTAATGCGAAAAGGGTTGTTTTGATAACCGCAAGGTCAGCTATTCCCAGCCGGCCCCCCAGGATTCAATTACACAACTTTGACTTTGCTCTATTCCTCTCCGTGCGCTCCAGTGTGGAACACTTTGAGGAAACTTGCTCTCTCGGATGACTGATAATCCCCACGGCGACAGGCAGGACCCAAACAGGGTATAAAGTTCTTGTTTTGGTGACGCCGCGGAGAGACCACGTGGAGGAGGAACTGCAGGGTAATTTCGATTTGCACGCGACAACACACGGCGACGTTGGCAACGCCCTTTGAGAATCAAAGCGAGAGTTTGCTGGGAATGTTTGCTCGCTCACTTGAGAGTTGAAGGATCTCGTCAAAACCCACGAACCTTCCTGGAAGTTCCACTCTGCAAATTTGACTTTTGTAGGAGTTGAACAGGTTTGCAAGAGTGCCGGTGTTATAGTAACTTCAGATTCCAAAACGATTTGAAACAAAATGATCAACGCCTGCTTGAAAGGTGACTGAAGAGTGTGTTACCTTACCTCTAATGGCAGATAGGAGCTGTAGACGACTTGGATTGAAGTTAAACCGGCACTCGGTGTTTCTGCAGCTTAAGACACTCCAGTGTCAACAGTTTCTCCACGACATCGTCAAAGACGCTAGTCCCTGTACGTGGTAGCGCTAGTGACCCCTCACAGAATGAAAAGCAGACTATAAGAAGTGGACGTAGTCATCGAGACGTCAGCCGTTGGTTTGTGGACTGCTTTCAAGAAGCCTCGAGTTCGGCGATTTTTTTCCCGTCGCCATCTTCGCTTTTTGCAACCAATTAGCGGAAGAGACTCTATTTCGAATGTGTGTGTGTGTGTGTGTGTGTGTGTGTGTGTGTGTGTGTGTGTGTGTGTGTGTGTGTGTGTGGGTGTGTGGGTGTGGGGGGGTGTATACGTCTCTGTTGGCGGCCTGTCAATTTCGGCCCGCTCAAAAGCATCACCTGCTTTATGGTCTATTCGACTCTAAAAAGGACCATTATTTACGCAATGAACGTCACGCTGTATTGGAGAAGACTTAAAACAAGCGATTGAGTCCATAAACTCATGTTTACAATGTTTACTGGGGGGAAGAAATCAAGAGAGAAGTAGGTTAATTTTCTCATAGACTTCCATACAACCTGACTTCATTTCTCAAACAGAGTTTGAGAGAGAATGAACGTTTTAAGACCCTTCGCCTTACCTCGCCTTCACCGGAGGTCGCCGCCTGGTCGAAACTCTCGTCAGAATTAGCACCTGCTTTTTGAACTGCTAAAGCAACAAGCGTTTGATTCGTACTAAGCAAACAGATCAATAAGGTAGAGAGAGAGCGAGAGAGAGGGCGGGCGAGAGAGTTGTTTGGACATTTTAATACTTGATGACACTTTTCTTTGTGTCGCGATTGGAATCCATTGTGAGTGCAGAGAATGCAGCCGGCGTCCTCCTCGATGAATGAAGCTACTCACATAACAGGACAGCCTCTTTGTCACGTCGGCTCCCGAAAAGCCGCAAGAGAGCGTTGGGTTCAGGGACCGCGTGTTTCGGAGCACGCCGCTCAGGGGATCTCCTCCATTCGGCGGGATTTTTCTGCGCTCGTATGGTTTGTCAGAATGTCAGAAATGTACAGAATCCTAATCCCGTGCTCGTCTTCGTCTTCGTGTGTCCGCTCAGGCTTGCGTCGAGCAGTGAAGAGCGCATTCCTGAAGGAGTCGAGGGGCCGCCGCCTTAAGCTCACGAGAAACCGGCCCGCTCGCACCCGTGCCCGTCAAGATGGACGCCAGGTTTTCTTGCCCTCACTGGAACTGCTTGGGACAAAGATGTGTGTTGCCATGGTGATCATTTTCAAGAAAACACTGGAAAAAAAGGGCGCCGATGATGTAAAATCCAAAAGTGCAGAGTTGGGCCCGGTAAGAGGCTATTTCCGACTTTTAGCGTAATGTGTAATTTAATGTTTGTAAGTAGTCGTGTCATCAGGCCGCCACTGCATGAGGTGTTGCTCCGGAAAGATATCTTTAAATATCAGAATCAGCGATACTTTACTGGTCCTGGGGGGGGAATTGGTTTATGTAACAGTTGCTCTCATTCTAGACTGGAAATGTATAATATAGAGACATTAAAGGACATTTTTATAAGAAATAAGCATGTACAAATATGTGTAGTGTATGAGTCGATGTTTGTACAGTTTTTGTACGGAGGACACGGTGTAGCACGGGGCCAGTAAGGGCAGCGGGTGAGTCCACATCAATGCTGGTAGGGGACTTTATAACCCACCACACATTGGGTTGGTTGATTACATTAATATAGTGGACTCTCAACATGCGGAAGTGCGTAGAAAGAGGGTCTAGGTGGTGGTTATAGGTGGTGGTTTGGACTTGGGCCTGAATCAAAATTGTTGCTTTAATGGCTCTACATTATATTTTCCTATTCGTAAACTTTGATTAGAGCTTAAATATGACTGTTAACTTCCTCTGATTAGAATCTGTCAGAAAATGAAGAGATGCTGCTTCACTAAATGTCAGGAGGTGATGTTGAACATTGGCAATAAGGGACTTCTGATAATTGTGGCGCACTCGCTGCCAGGCTAGTGTGTCATCTGGGTTTGAATCCCCCGCGCTCCATTTACTGGACTCAGAATGACAAGGGAGTATTTTAGTTCCTCTGGGCAGACCGACTCTGACTCATGTCCCAATCAGCATCCATGCAGTGGAAACCTTCCTCTGCCAGCACCGAGAGAAAGAAAACCCCCTCACCGATGTGGGCCGAGTTTACCTTCTCAGCCACGCGTGGCAATCAGAGGCATTTACAGTGCAACACTCTGTGGATGGGTTGCACTTAAACTTCATTTCTCACCAGCAAAACTTGTTTTATGACTATATACTACCGTTCAAAAGTTTGGGGTCACCGAGAAAATGTTGTGTTTCCATGAAAACTCACACTTTTATTTATTAAATGAATACAAGATTAATACAAAATATAGTCAAGACATTGACAAGGTTAGAAATAATGATTTTCATTGTAAATATTAATTTTGTTCTTCAAACTTGTGGCTCAAAGGAAGGCCAGTTTTAGAGCTTCTCTCACCAGCGTAACTGTTTTCAGCTGCGCTCACATAAAAAGTGTTTCAATGTCAAGGAATAATCTGTTTGTGAAAAATGCAAAATAAAAAGTTATACATTTAAAAATAAAAAAGGCTTTCAAGGGGGTTCTAACCCTCTTCTAGTCTTCTAAGGCAATAACACAATGTACCACTAGAACATGGAGATGGGCCTCTATACACCTCTGTAGAGATTTCATGAAAAAACAGAGAATAGTCATTTACCACGTTAACTATGTATAGAGTGTATTTCTGATTTAATTTAATGTCATTTTCATTGGAAAAAACAGTGCTTTTTTTCTTTTTTCTAAGTGACCGCAAACTTTTGAATGGTAGTGTACATGCACAAAATCCGACGATACAGTAGTTTTTGATTTGCATTTGTTGATTGATTGACACAATACAAGAATCTCCTGTACATTTCACGTGATTTTCTGCAGAGCTGACTGTGAATTTCTCTTGCAGTTCCAGGCACAGACCATGACCCAGGGGCCTGCACTTTTCTCTTGTGGACTCATGGGTAAGAGTCTGCCTTCTTTTTCATCAATATACACATTCACACCTGCACGGAGCTGTCATGTGATATGGGTAATGTCAGCCGTCAACAACCAGAGAAGGGATTCTTAGTAATAAAACATTCTGGAAGTTGAAACGAGATAAGTGTCTGTTTGAGATGTCAAACAAAACAAGGTATTTTTATTACATTAATGCAAATTAATATGGGATTCAGAGCATATCTGTTTCCTCAGACCAGAGCGAGAGCGTCTTGAGTCTCTGCTCCGGTAGACGTTACTCCACTATAGCTGTACATGGAAAATAGTGGTTTACTGCAACTTGGTTGTAAAACCTGGAAAAGTCACATCATTTTAAAATGGTCATTTCCAGGCCTGGAGAAGTCATGGAAAAAACTTAAATCATCAAAGTTTTGAAATGGAAAAGTCATGGAAATGTGTTAAAATCTCATGTTCATTTACACCGAGTTTGAAATAATAATTTTTTTTTTTTAAGAAAGACTCAAAATATCAGCCAGCGATATCTCTCAATACGCAACATTTTCTACAGTTTTCATGTTTATACTGAGATTTTATTTTGTAATGGAAATTTGGTTTAAAGTCATGGAAAAGTCATGGAAATCCATCGGTCAAAATGTGTAAGAACCCTGAACTTTATTGAGTATAACATCTAGAACCTTCAAAGTAAATGCTACATCGGTATAAATCCCTTTTATAGGCCGTCATGTCCTCCAGCCCAACACTATATTTCCTCTATTTTGGGCCACTGCACTAACGATGATCCTCCGCAGCTCGTGGAGCTGGCTCGTCACAGCAGAGGTATTGTAATACATCTGAGAAATGATTGGCATAATGGCGGAAAGCCAGCCTCGCTCTCATCTGGTCACACGGTCTTAACGTAGAACATGCCTGTCGGGTGCTTCATCCACGGCGAATGTGTTAATGACTACGCGTTTGAGCGTTAGCCGGGAGCTTACGGCACTCCTGGCTGTGAACACGTCGTCCACAAGTTGAAAATGCGGTTGCGACTTCCCTGCCGGATGACTAACGGCCTTTACGGCCTTTGTGTTGGGAGATTAAATAGTATTCTGTTCTTGCAGTAACCTGGCATCGAGCGTATAATACTGGAGGATTACACGGCAGCATCGCTGGCCTTTGTTCTTCCTCCTGTCTGTGTTCTGCAGATGGTATTTTAGATTTTTTGTTTTTATTTCCAGTGGAGAAGAATAGACGTTTTGCATACCAGGAGTGGGCAGTGGCCTCGAGGTTTAGTCTCTGACTCACAGGTCACTGACCCATTCAGCTGTTCAGAGAGGCTCTGTTGTGGGAATCAACAGGTACTTTAGTGCAGAGCCAATCGGCAATAAACCAAAAAAAAAAAGACGATACGCTTTTAGTTTGAATGTTTACGATGGGTTATTGATATTTTATCAGGCCTTGCTCCAGTAAGCCGTGATTAAACTGTGAAACTAAAGCAGTGCCTGGAGGACACAAGTTATTTTTAGTGGCGTATTTCACAAAGCGGTGACTAGTGTCATTACAAAGTACATATGCTGGGACCAACGCGCTGAACCCGATGAGGTCGTAAAACATAATCTCCGATGATTGTAGAACCCTGGCAATAAAATCTGTTTTAAGGACAGTTCCTCTCCAGAGGCTCATGTCGAAAGTGATTTTCATATTGTGTTTTTTTTAAAGAAGGTTACACAACTACCATGTCTTTCTATCCATATTTTGCTATTAGTTCTATTTGAGCTGCAGAGGTACTTCATGATCCACTTGACATTTACGCAGAAGCTGGCAGTCACATGACAACCTACGCTGCCTCAGGGCAATATCTTATTAAAAGGTTCACTTGTTTCCCATATTGTTAAAGTTCATTTATACATAGACATCCTCTTTGTTTGGGTTACATGCACACACCAGCGAATAAATAAATCAAGATCATTACATAACCATTGAACACGTACAACAGTTTCAGCGTCAGAATTTAGTAATTATTGTAAATGTTGTATTTACAAGGTTCGTACGGTCATGGAAAACCTGGAAAAGTCATGGAATTTTAGAATGGTCATTTCCAGGCCTGGAAAAGTCATGAAAAAAAACTTAAATCATAAAAGTTTTGGAAAAGTCATGGAAATTTGTTAAAATCAAATTTCCATGACTTTTCCAAAACTTTTATGATTTAAGTTTTTCACACGTTCATTAACGTCGAGTTTGAAATAATGAATATGTTTTTTAAAGAAAGACGCTCAAAATATCAGCCAGCGATATCTCTCAATACGCAAAATGTTCTACAGTTTTCATGTTTCTACCGAGATTTCAGTTTGGTGATGGAAAATTGGTTTAAAGTCATGGAAAAGTCATGGAAATCCATCGGTCAAAATTCAGTGTCTGAAGAAAAGAAAGCCGTAACTAACGGCCTCCGTCCGGTTTCCAAAGGTCAAGACATTCAAAATGACCCCGGCCTTTTTGTTGCAGAGGCGAGCCGGTGGCGTGAGCTGGGGCACGGCTGCGCCGCGCAGCAGAGGCCGGTGGGGACCAGCCTGGAGAGCCTGTGGGACGTCCTGCCCGAGGTGCACAAGAGCTCCGCCCACTGGGACTGGGACGCCGCCTCCACCTCCACCGCCATCACCAGCTTGTTGCGCGACCTCAGCCTGACGGAGGCGGCGGCGGCGGCGGCGGCGGCGGCGGCCTCGCACTCGGCCGCGCCGCCCAGCAAGCGGCAGTGCCGCTCCCTGTCCTGCTCGGAGGAGCTGGGCGGCTGCCGCTCCACCTGGCGCCCCCAGGGCTCTCGCGTGTGGACGGCGGTGGAGAAGAGGCGGTGCCACAGCGGCGGCAGCGTGCAGCGCGGCCGCGCCGCCAACGCCGCAGCCGGCCTTCCCGGCCATGCAGCGCAGCGCCAGCTTCAGCCTGCCCTGCTTCGGCCGGCCGCTCCCCTGCCCCTCCTCGGCCTTCGCCGGCCTGACATCCTCCTCCTCCTCCTCCTCCTCCTCCGAGCCCTCGGCGCAGCCCCTCTACCTCTCTCACGAACAGATCTGCCTCCCCTCGCCGGCCAGCTCCCCCGACTCCACGCCCGAGCTGGAGCGCCGGGGCGGCCTCGCCCGGAGTCGCTCCCAGCCGGGCGCCCTCAACGACAAGAAGATGGGCGTGAAGCGCAGACGGCCGGCCGACGCACAGAAGCAGAGGCCTTCTCTGGACCTGGCCAAGATGACGCAGGTTGGTTTCTTAGAAATTTACTTTGGAAAACATCTTTACGGCTTTACAGCAGGTTTAATCACGACAATAGACGCTTGATTAAATACTGTAATCTCTGCCAGCTAGGTCTACAGTTTAAGGAGTACATATTCGGCTCAACATCACTTGATGCCTCATATAAACTGTTAAACTGTCTTATTAATGTTGCCCCTGAGCAACATCCCGAGGTCATTTCAAGGATCATTTAGTGCGTTATCTATTTACAAGGTTCGTACGGTCATGGAAAACCTGGTAAAGTCATGGAATTTTAAAATGGTCATTTCCAGGCCTGGAAAAGTCATGGAAAAAACTTCAATCATAAAAGTTTTGTATAAGTCATGGAAATGTGTTATAATCACATGTTCATTTAGGTAGAGTTTGAGATAATTAATGTTTTTTAAAGAAAGACACTCAAAATTTAAGCCGGCATACGCTCTTGATAAAATTGTTCATGTTTATACCGAGATTTCAGTTTTAATATTTGTCTTAACTAACAGGGACGGAAGTTTTAATGACAGGGTTCCTACGGTCATGGAAAACCTGGAAAAGTCATGGAATTTTAAAATTGTCATTTCCAGGCCTGGAAAAGTCATGGAAAAAACTTCAATCATAAAAGTTTTGGAAAAGTCATAGAAATGTGTTATAATCACATGTTCATTTACGCCGACTTTGAAATAATTAATATATTTTTTAAAGAAAGACGCTCAAAATATGAGCCGGCGTACGCTCTCAATACGTACAATTTTCTAAATTTGAATGTTTTTACCGAGATTTCAGTTTTGTCATGGAAATTTGGTTTAAAGTCCTGGATAAGTCCTGGAAATCCATCGGTCAACATGTGTAAGAACCCAGTATTTATCGGTTGAACTCCAGCCAGCTGGACGCTCTGCTCTCATCAGCCTCACTAACATCAGCTCGTCGTACGACACTGTTGTGGCAACTCGCTCCTGCCAGGTCGGATAAACAAACCCTTCCAGCGAAGGTCACGCCAACGTGTCTGTTCTCCATCAGCACGCCTCAAAGTGTTTCTGCGGGCTTTGTCATTAAAGGAAGGCGAGCGTTCGGTCACGCAGGCCCGGTCAGGTCACATTCCGGTACCCGGTTGTATATTCGCAGGAATAGAGCGAACACGGCGTATCCGTTCCTTCTTTTACGGCACTGGATTAAGATTCAAAGCGGGAGTTGAGGTGTCCGTCAAACGATGAAAGGAGTTTGTTTTCCATAAAAGCAACGATCTTACGAAACCAGAGCGTTCCGACAGACATCTGAACATCAAGCGCTTTTGCGCGGACACACCTAGTTAAGTTTCACACGTACGCCGGCCGATCGTAAACACAGAGCTGGACTTGGGCCCCGCGGAGAGAGAGTCACCCAGAGTTCAGCCCAGTCTTAACAACGGCGCCGCTGTGACACGCCGGGGCAGACGCCTCACACGCTCCCGACGGGGACGAGGTCAGCGTGGGGAACGCCGCCTCGGGCGAAGGCCGCGGACAATATTGTCACAGCGGAGCGTCGGGGCGCCGCGGTCGTTGGCTTGGAGTCGGCCGTGTGTGCATTGTGCGCTCGGATCCTCCGTCAGTAAACGGGACCGATGTGTTTTACTGCATTGTGTGTTTTTGTTTGACCTCTTCGAACTTCCCGAGTGGCTCTGGTTTAGAGGGAAGACCTGGAGAACGTTACTTTGGGATCATCTGGTCCAGATGGAGAGATGATGAACTTGAGAAGCTCCTAATTGTTTTTGAGCGCTTTATCAAACAATAATGCCCCGGCAGCTCAAATAGGCTGATTTTTTTTGTTTGTTTTTGTCCTTTAGTTAAATAAAACAAGCTGCTGACAAAAGATGTCACCGTGAAGTGACCCTGGGAATGTTCCCCAGGCATTTTAGATAGATGGATGGATGGATAGATAGATAGATAGATAGATAGATAGATATGAAATATAAAAAACAGGAATGAAAGATATAGATAGAGATAGATATATACTTTATTAATCAATCAAAAATAGATGTATATAAGTAAAAAATAGATGTATACAAGTAAAATATAAAATACAAAATAAAGTATATATGTATATAAAATTAAATATATATGTATATGTGTATATATATATATGTGTGTGTGTATATATATATATATATATATATATATACATACACACACAAACAAATATAATACAATGACTGTGCATCCACATTTTTTTATTATTTCCTGCCATTTTATAGACTTAATAAAATCTGTGATTTACTATCGATTTGAAGTTTTGAGCCACCAAACTCGGTCGGCGCTCGACTCTCGCGGCGTTTCTCACGCACACGTCACCGCGCCGGCGCTCAAAGTCACCTCGCCGTCCAAAGGTCGGTCCCCGGGCCGAGCGTCTCTCTGAAGCCACCTCATCCACTCGCCACACGGTGTGGTTTACTCAGGGAGGAGCCGCTCCCCTCCCTGAATGTCAGGAAGCAGAGCAGCTGTGGCCGAGGTTATGGATCGCCGCGCAGGGGAGATGCGTGTTGGGTAAAGAGATATTGATTTCTGTAAATTCAGCTCAGTGGGTGGATCGCTGCCACAACCGGGCCTCATGAGCTATTGATCAGCTTGTATTGATGGAGAGTCAAGGTCAGTGAGGACCTCTCCATTTCACACACACACACACACACACACACACACACACACACACACACACACACACACACACACACACACAGACACAGATAGAGAAGCAGACCCACTGGACACTGGCTGCTCTGCACTTTACTCAATACTTTACTCAACACTTTACTTTGTTTTCCCCTTTTAGTATTAGTATTTAGTATTTAGTATTTTTTTGTATTTTAGTATTAGTATTTAGTATTTTTTTTGTATTTTAGTATTAGTATTTAGTATTTATTTTTGTGTATTTTAGTTTTTTTTTGTATTTTAGTATTAGTTTTTTTATATTTTAATATTAGTATTTTTTATATTTTATTATTAGTATTTAGTATTCTTTTTTGTATTTTAGTATTAGTATTTAGTATTTTTTTGTATTTTAGTATTTAGTAATTTAGTATTAGTATTTTGTATTTTAGTAGTTGTATTTAGTAATGTGTTTGGTGTTTTTTATTTGTATCTTATTTTTATTAATGCTCTAATGTACACCCACTGCTGTGATCCTGAAATGTCCCCACTGTGGGACTAATGAATGAATATCTTATCTTATCTTATCTTATAAGTCGGTCCGGTCCCATGGCCCGGGCCAGAGACGTGACACCGGCCCGGTGCTGACAAACGGGCCCGCTTGAACGGAGGCAAAAAAAACCAAAAAAAAACCCGCATAGCGTTTGATCTCCGTTGCCTCTCTCACCGCCACGTTTGACCCGCTCTCAGGTCACCGTGAACCCGACCCCCCCGAGGCCATTTATTCGAGACAGAATCAAAAGCGGTAGAAGATGACCCGCCGCGCTCTCGCCGCTTTTCCGACACTTGGCCCGCGGCGCCCCGCGGCGCCGACAGGCCGCCGCTTGTTACGCGGGCGCGCACAGCGACAGGAGGTTTCACAGAGGGCCCATTCTCCCGAGGTCCTTCTGCCCCGGCACCGCCGCGGCCACCGGCGTGAGGCAGCTGTCCGGCCCGCTCCACATTAGCTGTGCAGATTGGATAAGCCTCGGTCACAAAGCCTTTCCACTCCAGCACGCACAGCTGTCGCCGCGCTCGCCCGCAGCGGAGTTGGCACATGTGGATTTTGCCGAAAGAGGTTCCTGGGTTTCCCAGATGTATGAAGGGCCTTTCACTAGAGCTGTACAATGCACACAGAGGCCAACGGCCGGCATGAGCGATGGCTGCCCTCTGGGCGTCGGGCCACTTGCTGCCTGGACCTCAGGTCGCATCCACCAGTCGACCACCAGTTGCTCCAGTATGTGATGCAGGTTAATTTATACCCGTCAAATCGTTTTACTTTCATAAATGACAGTGGTTGTAATGTTGCTTAGACCCCGTTTACATATATATATATATATATATATATTTTTAATTTTTTTAAATTTAATTTTACATTGCTGTATTTACATATATGTTATGTGTGTATATATATATATATATATATATTTTTTTATTTTTTATTTTGTATTTTATATTTCACTTTGTATACTTTATGCACAGTCACTTTCTTTCTTTCTTATATTTATATTTTATTGTGTTTAGTTTATTGGTGCTACTGTGTCAACAAATTTAATACAGATTAATACAGTATATTTCTATTCTATTCTATTCTTTACACGATGGGAAAACGCATATATTTCCATGCGTTTTGGCCTTGTATTTACACAAAAACGGAGGTTTTATCACGGAAAACGATCATTTCTAAAAACTCCGGCCAAAGAGGAGATTTCTGAAAACTCTGTTTTTGTATTTGTGTGTGAACGAGGTCAAACAGAGTTTTAGGTTGTCAAACGTCACAGTGTGGACTAAAGATGCTTCACGTCACTTGAGCGTCCTATAGGATGTATGCAGACGGCGTATTTATGCGGGTTCATATAAACAGAAACTTCTTTGAAAGCGACCTTGTGTGTACAACGTTACTTTTTAAAACAGAGGGGCAGAAATATTCATTTCTGTAAATACCCGGCTATGTGTAAATGTGGCCTTAGTGTCCAGCTGATCTCACTGACTCGCTCACGTACTGCCCACAGCAGAGGGGTCGTATCCCTTGTTATGTTTTGTTGAGACATGGTTCATAGTCCAAGAGTAAGGAAATGTTTCTTATTGATCACAGTGGAGACGTATCTAACTAAATGATTGTTTCATCGACATTCATTCTACGCCTTTCTGTACTTTCACAGAAACTTCGGAATTTCCACAGCCTCAGTTCCCCCGGAATCACCGGCGAAGACGGCGGCGAGTCCAGCCAGGCCCCGCCCACTCTCTGCAGCACCGACGACGACTCGTCAACGAACGAACCCGGCGGCCCGGAGGACGTCCGTCCGTGGACCAAAGAGGGCGAGACCGCCGGGAGCGTGCCGTCGGACCCCGCCATCGAGGAGGCGGACTGGATGCCGGGCTCGACCAATGGGAAGGACAACGAGCCTCTGTGGGCGGGGCTGTGTAGCATGAGGAAGGACGTGTACCAACTGGGAGGCGAGCTCGACATCGAGCAGATCGAGAGGAACTGAGGCGGACTGCCTTCCTCTCGGGGGACGCTAATTAAGGGGACTGAGGTGGTACAGTAAACAGTACTGATAGTCTTAAGGACGAGTGGGACGCTAATGCAGGGAGCATTCCAGCACTAGTTTTTTTTTGTGTGTTTTTTTTTTTTTCTAAAGGAGAGCTTGAGCAGGAGCTTTGTGGGACATTTCTGGAGGCTTTGTGTAGTCGAAGCTCCTCCCACACCAGGCGTTATCTCAACCGTGTCTCAGGAGAACAAGGACAGTTTCAGGGGGACTTGATAGAAGTGATGAATATAAAAGTGATGTATTAATGTCGGCGAGGAGACGGGGGTTTCTCGGCGCCCCCGATCACCTTCGGAGAGAATTCACAGCAGGTTTGTATCAATTCTCTGCGGTAGAAAGAAAGAGCGTTCGTTCTTCTTCAAAAGTACACGAGCACACGACGAAGAGGAAGGAAGACGAAGAGGAGAGCTGTTAGCGAAGCGCCCTCCTCCGCACACGACCTGTAAAGTATATTAAAGAGCTTAACGTCTCGTGTGAGACGACCTTTGGGATTCTAATAGCGTTAATATTCTTTTTACAGTTTGTAACTACAAAGTTCTGTAAAACATGAGCATATTTCTATACAAATAAAACACAGTTTTAAATTGTCATTTTTGCAATCGCGTTATTTCCGCGTCATTATGTTCGGACAGAGTGAACGTCGGATGGGGCGTAAAAAAAGAAACGTGAATAGATTAAAAAACTGTGATATTTAGGTAACAAAATATGCAGATTTCAGTAACCGCAGTTCCTCTTCCTCAAACTAACCGAGTAGTCGAAACAGAAGTCGTCTCCTGTGAAGACGGACATTTTGAAAAGGCCTCGTGCTTTGCAACGAGCAGAAGTGAACAAGTGTTGCTAGCTTTCGGAAGAGAAGCGAAAAATAAAAGTAAGACATAAGAAACTTTGAGTATGAGGATACAATAATCAGCTTGTTTAACTGTTACCTTTAGGGTCAATTTGACCCCATTCAATGTTTAACGTTGATGTTCTTTGGGGTCAATTTGACCCCAGGCGGTTTTTCACTGTCAAACATATAAGAAATATCAACTTTCTTATATATTTAAAGGGCTATTTAGGTCAACAAACAAACATAAAGTACCTCACACTTAAACTTGGGAAACAATATTAATTAAATAATAATTCTCTGGAGGTTTTAATTGCTGGGGTCAAATTGACCCCCGAGGGTAAAATATGTTACATTACATTATTACATCACGTCATTTAGCAGACGCTTTTATCCAAAGCGACTTACAATAAGTACATCAACCTAGAGTACAAACTAAGAACAACAAGAATACAGAAAGTAACATAGTCAAACTACAAAACTACCATATGTTAGTGAATGTGAAGGTAACAGGAGGGTCAAAAAGCATATCATTCCTGTACTTACATTTTTGGACTGTAGCATTTCTACCTTACTTGAACTTTATGATGCTCCGAGGCAAATATAGTTACACTCTCAAATCTCTGTGTTGAGTCGTTTAACGACATAACACGGTGCACGTACGTGACATGTTGACGTACTCGCTGATGAAACCTGCGTACTTCACATTCGCAATGGTATCGCCACTTTTAATTTCAGAAAACAATCCCTGCTGCCATTATCTGAGCCCGTGCATTAACAGCAAGGTCATTGTTGGAGACGACTTTAATGCAACAATGCAGACTGACCCAATTAAGTAGCAGGAAAAGACAATCCGTGGTCGTGGTAGTGGTGGCCCTACTGATGAGCCTGTGTTTGTGTGCTGGAGCGGGAGTGAGCCGAGAGGACGCCGGGCAGGGGTGGGAAGTCCGGTCCCCGTTTCTGTTTGATGGCGGGCGGAGTGGTGGAGCCGAGCGGCGGCTCACCCCCGAGACCTCCCTCCCTCCCTCCCTCCCTCCCTCCTTCCCTCCCGGCACTGGGAAACAAAAGGGTCTTTTTCTCTGAGGAGCACAGTGACGTGGGAGGCGGCTGTGAATGTGGGCCATGTGTCAGGGCTGCTGCTCCGTTTGTCTGCATCCCCCCCCCCCCCCCAACGGCCTGTGCAAAAACCTCCACGATTACACCCACCGTAACCTTTTGAGTCGTTGCTCGTCCTTTTTTGAAAGGCTTTTTTTTTTAAAAGGTGCAACTGAGGGGAGTCAGCACTCAGCAGTCTTCTCCTTAAAAGACCGGCTGAGGCATTCGAAGATTGCTTTACATGCCGTGCTGTAGGCGCAAATACCACGCAGAGCATAACTGTGGGATTAAACTGCATCGTCTTGTAAAGGTTTGGATTATTACACTGTCGCTTGAGAATCTGTAAACTCGCAATGAGAGTTCATATTTACACACCCCGTTTTTTTGGGGGGGGGGAGACGGGTAAACAGAAGCCTTGTGAAACGTGCTGTGGGGCAGACTGACACACCGAGGGACGCCGGCCTTTAATCAGAGGAGTGACAGAAATGAAAGGGGGCTGTGTTCTGAGGGAAGATGGGAGAGCAACAAGAGGGGCATGTCATGCCGATGTTCTGCACGGCACTCGTCCACACAACCCCCCACCGGGCCCGATAAACAGGCTTGTCATTCTTGGAGGTCCTATATCTGCTCTAATAACGAGTCGCATCACACGTTGTTCACGCAGCAGACGGCCCACGGTTCTCGCGGGGGAGTTTTATGTCGGATGTTTCAGGTGTTTCAAATGTTTCAAGTCAATTAAAAAGCCGTGTTCAATATTTAATCCCCTGCTAAAAGTTTGAGAAAAAGGTTCTAGCTCACTAAATGGAATAAAATGAAATAACGCCCACAAACAGCAAATAGAATTTTGGAAAATAAGTATTTTTGAGGAGTTGAACACTTTCTAATGAAAGAGAAATGAAACCGTGTGTGAAATGAAACTGAATGCTGGTGTTAGTTTCCAGGTTGGTGTCTACCCCCGCCTGGCAGCTCTGATGTGGTTGGGCTAAAAAAACTATTTAGCTGTAGCACCACAAAGAATTTCCATTTCCAGCGTCTGACGCTTTCCTAACAAATAAATTAGCTATACCTTACCGTAAGCTCCAAATGAAGGAAAAGCTACATTTATTAATATCCGAGTGCACTCAATCAATACACGTGTGTGTGTGTGTGTGTGTGTGTGTGTGTGTGTGTGTGTGTGTGTGTGTGTGTGAGGGAGTTATCGCGTTGAATCTCACCCACACACTTTCACGCTAAACCACAACATCGATTCCTTTTAAAGTTCAGTCAGCGTTACATCTGAGCAGCAACGGTCTGCAGAGACGCCTCAAGGCCGTAAACTCCTCCTCAAGTCAAATAGTTGCGCCTTCAGAAGAGGAGGGTAGGACCTGAACCGAGTGATGAAGGCTCCGGCCTTTCCGCGAGGTAACCGGACACCTTCGCAGGAGAGAGAGAGCCGGTAGAGTCTGACGGCTCTCAACCCGCGGTGGGCCGGGAGCCGTCAGACCTCCGGTGTCCCGGGACAACGGGTCGTTTACGCCGCGGCGTGACACACGACCCCCTCTTCCTCCTGGATTATACACGCGCGGACCCTCGGCCGTGACATCACGGGGTCATGCTCAGCGTCAGGCGAGCCAGGCCTCTGACGCTTCAAGCGGGCAGCCGAGCAGGGGTCGTGTCCCTGGAGGACAGACTGCTTTGTGTGTGTGTGTGTGTGTGTGTGTGTGTGTGTGTGTGTGAACTGAGGCGCTTCTCAGATTGTAAACACTCCGAGAGAGGAAATTCGTGGCCTCTGCTCCAAACCCGACGATTTCAGCGGCCCTCCCACGCCACCGAGGGTTGTTGGGGCTGATGAAATGTGGGGAAGCATGTGGCTTGGCGAATCAGAGCGACGGGGCCGAGAAGCGCCGTGTTTCCACCGATACGGGTGCATTTAGGGGCTGCAGGTGCACGGCGTCGTCGTCTGGTCAGCTGACCTGCAGTTTCCTGTCAAACAGGAAGTGCCAGATGAGCAGCGATGAGAGTTGAAGGTAACGCACGGCTGGCAGTTGTTTAGGCGAGTTAAATCCAGGTGTGCTTCCCCAAACCGATGACACAAAAACATATATGGATGTTGGCTCGGTGAGACACTGCAGGAGTGTGTGTCTGTGTGTGTGTAAGTGTGTGTGTGTGTGTGTACTCAATGGGCCTCGTTTAAAAAACGGTCTGGTTCATTTTAAATATTGGATTTCAGAATCATTGTAATGAAATATAACGTTTCGGAGTAATTGGAAGACGATTATCCCGTCAATGACAAATTAAAAAATAATTCACACCGTTGCTGGATTTGGTTACCGAGCGACTTTGTGCCCACGGACCCCCAGGAGAGAGACGGAGGTCGGCCATGACGCGTTCTCCTCCTCTTCGCGTGTGTCCGTCTGCTCTCGACAGACACGCTACGGGGCTTTGCGTCCCTGATGAGTCAGGAACATACGATGAGATCATGAGCTTAACGGCCCGAGGTCGTACAGGGAGAAGAGGGGGGGGGGGGGGACACTCAGACCGTTCAGTCTTAATCCCATTTTGCTAGAACTGCAGAAGCTGATATTTAAAGATACACATCTAGCTGAAGTGTGCTGCGGATCAAGAAGACTTCATGGAGAATGACATATGCAGAGTTGTAAAATGGTGAGAACTCTATCGGAATAGTCCTCAAACAATAGGGATGAATGTCAGTACAGGCGAGGCTCGGGGGACATGGGTATTACAGTTAAAATCATTAATCAGGGATTACATTTATTTTCTGTAACTTCTGCAAATACAGTAAGTGTCTAAACGCCTCATGACTAACCGTGTTTACATGAGAGTAAGTTCACTTAACATCGTACGTACAATACTGAGTGAAAACACGACACAGATGTAACAAAGAAAACTAGAACGGGCACTCGGTAGAGTGCATACCTTCGCATATCACAAGATTGGGTTTTGAATTATAAACATTTTGGCATTAGTTGCATGCCAATTGGATATAAATTGACCGCGCTATGGTAAAAAGAAGATTTTGACCTTTTCATGACCTTGACCTTTGACCCGATCGATCCCAAAATTTAATCAAATACTCCCCGGATAATAACCAATCATCCCACCAAATGTCATGTGATTTAGTTTAATACTTTTTGACTTATGCGAATAACACACACGCATACAAATACACGCCCATCAAAACATTACCTTCGCATTTTCAATGCGAAGGTAATAAAAAGTCCAAAGATGACAAACCAACTGCAAAAACACCACAACAACAACAACAGCTCGTCAGTCAAAGACTTGACGAGCGTTATGACTGTCGATACCGTCCCGTGGCAGCGAGGTCAAACATGCCCAGACACGTCTCCTGAAATGAGGTCATCTCTATTATTTGAAAGGTAATTTTGCTTGGTCACAGTGGGTGAATCAATGCGCGGCACTCCAGGAGGACTTCATGACCGTTCCCTATCAAACCGACCTGCAGAGCTACACTCTGCCAATTTGTAACTCGTGTGAAATGGGTGGCTGACCTTGAGCCAGCATGAAACTGGTTTGGTTATCAAACAGCGAGCTTTGGGGGGGCGTGTGTGTGTGTGTGTGTGTGTGTGTAACAGCGAGTGATGATCAGGGTTCTTACACATGTTGACCAATGGATTTCCAGGACTTTTCCAGGACTTTAAACCAAATTTCTATGACTTTTCCATGACTTTAAACCAAATTGTCCATGACCAAACTGAAATCTCGGTATTAACATGATTTTTCTTTTAAATGTTGCGTATTGAGAGCGTACGGCGGCTTATATTTTGAGCGTCTTTCTTTAAAAAACATATTAATTATTTCAAACTCAGCGTAAATGAACACGTGATTATAACACATTTCCATGACTTTTCCCAAACTTTAATAATTTAATTTTTTTCAGGACTTTTCCTGGCCTGGAAATTACCATTTTAAAATTCCATGACTTTTCCAGGTTTTTCATGACCGTACGAACCCTGGATGATGAACCAAGAGGTGGTGTTGAAATCTGTGGCTGACATCTTTTTAGAATTATTCTAAACTGCACTTCCGTGAACCGTCACTTAGTTAAAGTCGTCAAATATGAGTTTAATAGCTGCGCACAAGGCCATTGGGCCGTAACCGATTACACACTAAGTCAAACAATGCGGACGCGCTTAGAAAACGGGGTACCAGATGCTAGCACTTTGCCATGTACATTAATATTCGGTACACCCAGCTCGGGCACAGTTTCTTAATACTTTGTACCATTTCATTACCTTTAATTGCCCAATAACATTCAAGCTCGTGTCAGCCAATGGTGAAGTGAACCAGAAAGACCTCGATGAATTGCTTGGCAGTGGGCTTTTGTTCTCGTTGAATCCATTTGAGACCCTAGGGGCAGCGATGGAGAAGCGTTTGTTTTACGCCCCACTTCCAGAGGCCTCAAAGATCCAGCTGGCACACAAAAGCCCAAATAAGCAACTCTTTCCCCTCATCACTGTAGAGAGTGAATGAATGAATGCACGACGTCCAATGAGCAATTAATGTAACGATGGCGGGGCGATCCCCCAGCGAGGGCGGCTTACAGTCACGTAAATTAGGATAAGCAGTTGCAGATTTGCGATTCTTCACTCATATGATGGAGCGCTTATTTAGTTTACATGGGGGGGGGGATGGGGGGAGCGTGATTCATCTCACTCGCCTTGTTCTGCATTCATCATCCCCGAGACCAGCTCACTTCCCATTTCCAGCGACGTGTTTCTATAATTCAAAAGTCGCTGCGATAAAAATTCCCGTTTATACCGGAGTCGAGGCGATGATTCCCCCCCCCCCCCCCCCCGGTACTTTGAAAACCTTGATCCCTTTCAACAGCTACAAAATGGTTTTATTGATACAATATTTGCATTACTGGCACACCTTGGTTTATTGTAAGGAAGTCACCTTCATATAACCACATGTTAAATACACTACGGCTGCATGTTAATGGGGCCTTTCCAGTTAGACTACAAACAGGCTTCATGTGTGTCCCAGTAGCAGCGGTCTGAACACACAGCATCGCTCTACCTCCTAACTTTTAGTCAGCAGCTGATTATTATTGGTGTCAACTTGAGGGATCTAATCTATGTCAATCACATACTGACATAAGTACAGTGTGTCCCTCCGGTGTTAAGCTTATCTCTGGTAGACTTGGGTAACAGTTCTGCATACCTGCATCAGATATGTGTGGAGGATCAGATGGTTATCACCTCTCATTACATCTTCAAATGTGGGGAAACACTCAGTTACAGTCACAGTATTCAGATGTTTTCTTCTTCTTTTCTTACTGCCGTGGGGTCCCCCTTGATGCAGCGCACCCTTCTTGCTGATAACATCACTCAAGACTGATACAGAACATATCACCAGGCATTAGCCTGCACCACAGCGAGAGGAGGGACTCCTCAGAGCCTCTGATTGAGGAGCGCGTCCACGGCCTGAGCCAAGTCGTCCACGGTGCCGTCGGCCGTCACCGTCGAGTGCCTCTCGTCGCCGGGCCTGAGGGAGGAGAAGAAAAAGCACACGCTTAAAGACAAAAACAAACAAAACCGGACTAGCGGTTTGATGCCATCAAACACATTGTTCGGGTTTCGCACATTCAGTATCGTCAGAAGCAGGAAATGAGGTTCTGAGAAGACTCGAGCCAAGCTGAATTATATCTAGACGCTCCAGGGGAAGGTTTTGATACTAAATCATGTCTTTGTTCTATCAGAGTGATCAGAAGAGCTCACTTATCAACAACAAAGTACTAAAAGTTAAATGTGTGTTTACGCTGAAAGGTGTCCGTGCAGCTGTTTGACAAACGTGGCTGCAGGGCAGGGCATGTTTTCTGTCTCGTCACCAGCTGTTACACAATGTTCCAGACTCTTCTAACTACTAGGTTATTTAATAGAACTACTAATTCCAAAAATACACAGTTTATCAACATAAAACCAAGAGAATGATTTGGAGACTGGGTTCTTACACATGTTGACCAATGGATTTCCAGGACTTTTCCATGACTTTAAAACAAATTGTCCATGACCAAACTGAAATCTTGGTATTAACATGTTTTTTTGTTTTTTTTATGTTGCGGATTGAGAGCGTACATCAGATTATATTTTGAGCGTCTTTCTTTAAAAAACATACTCATTATTTTAAACTCGGCGTAAATGAACACGTGATTATAACACATTTCCATGACTTTTCCCAAACTTTAATAATTTAATTTTTTTCCATGACTTTTCCAGGCCTGGAAATGACCAATTTAAATTTCCATGACTTTTCCAGGTTTTTCATGACCTTTACGAACCCTGTGGAGACTGAGGCTAGTTGTGACCTAGAAAGGATGCAGTTGCAAGATATTGTTAACAGTAAGAAAAGAAAAAAGCCTAGTTCTGCTATTACATTTAATTTTACTGATGTTTATCCAAACTTGGATTTATTCTCTTTATAAAAAAAGGCATGTGTCCAACACTTTAGTCATATATGAAAAAACTTCAGCAACTATTGGATTGATTGCAATAATAAAAATTTAAGAAAATAAGAGGGCATAGGTCAAAAACATCAGCAACAATTGGCCGACGCGGTCATCACAATGTTTTCTCCATCTGGTTTCTTAGAGAGAGAAATCTGTAGGAGGCATGACGTCGCCCTGCCCGTCCCCCCCGGCGGCTGCCATTGTCTGGATCCGGGCCCAGTGATGGATGTAGATATGGATGTTTAATCAGCTGGTACAGGAAATGCGATCCATTTGGCGCTGCACCAGGCCGGCCCGCAGGACCCTTTTCCCTCCCCATCACATCAAAAGACGTACACACCCCTTCATTCATCTGCAGGCCTGCCCAGGACTTCTGCTCATTTATTAAGTGGTGCCTATAGATTCCCCCCCCCCCCCCTCCGCGGGCAGCCTCGACCAGGCTCTGTGTGCTGCCTCTGTTCCCCAGTCACGGGTTGGAGCTCCAGATGGGGAGGCTTTGTCTGGCACTGGGTGTGTGGCACACACACACACACACACACTCCGCCATTAATCCTGCCCTCTCAGGGCCATGGCAAACATTTGTGAGCAGCTCTGTAGCGTCAGAAAGAGGAGTCTGGCGGGGGTGTGAGGAGATGGCATGAATACTGAAGCCACGGTGGATACTGGGAAGCGGTGGTGCCACGTGTTTACGGATGTCTGTCAGCCACCAGCGCTTGGGTTATGCGAGCCGGCCCGCTAATGGTTTCGGGTGTTATGTCTCCCGTCCTGGATGGCTACCGCACCCTTTTGTGCCCGGGGACTGATGGAGTTCACACGCACACGTATAAAAACACGAACGAGTAGCGTCCCATGGCT
This sequence comes from Liparis tanakae, assembly GCA_036178185.1. NCBI lineage: Eukaryota > Metazoa > Chordata > Actinopteri > Perciformes > Liparidae > Liparis > Liparis tanakae. Next base: position 12,955,673 of record CM070105.1, read on the forward strand.
CTTACGTTTCAAGCGGCGCATCGACATCACGCCTCTCCAACCCGACGCCCCTTTAAACCGCCCTTCGCCTGCGCCTCTGGATATGCGTGTGTGTGTGTTCGTTTTGCTGCTTTCCTCGCGTTGCCATGAATAATGAAGGAGGAACCAGGTCAATGTGACCATGCAAAATTCAGCACAATGCGGCTTGTGTTACCGATGAGGTAATGTGCGACTTCAGGTCAATGGCATATCGATACACGAGGAGAGATAGATTCACCTCCACCTATGGGTGGTGTCAGCTACGAGGAAGGAGGTGGGAAGCAGATGAGAAGTGAGTTTGACACGGCTGCCATCAGGATGAAAGACGGGAGAACTCCACCAGAGTGCCGGTGATCGGTCCCACGGTTTGGGTTTTCGACTGTTGGGCTGACAAACAATTCCAAGACAGTCGGGATCTTGGAAAAGGCAACGTGGCCATATTTCACAATTTCTTCACATCTTTTAAATTCAATGAGTCTATCAGTCGAAAAAAAAAAAAATTTAAAGATTAACCCTCCTGTTACCTTTGGGGTCAATTTGACCCCATTCAATGTTTAATGTCTCTAAAAGAAAAATCATCATCATTTTCTTTTGCTTCATATTTCATGACTTTTCCTAATTTATTGGGGACAACTGGAAAAACCTAAAATTCACATGATGATATGTTTTCAATGTCCTGAACACAACTTATAAATTTGTAAATTTGACCCCGGGCTGTTTTTCACTGTGTAAAACAAATAAGAAATATCAACCTTTTTTATTTATTTAAAGGGATAGTTAGGTAGTCAACAAACAAATATAAAGTGGCACTTAAACTTGGGAAACAATATTAATTCTAATAATTCTCTGGAGGTTTTAATTGCCGGGGTCAAATTGACCCCGAGCGTAAAATATGTTAGTAAATTTGAAGGTAACAGGAGGGTTAAAGACAAATAAAACAATCATTGGGTAGAGCTTTAAACTTGATCTCTGTAACACCGTCTCCTATCACACCCGTCAACAAGTAATCAGAATCATTATTCCATGACCTTTAAAAACATCTCCATAGTGTCCTGGACACAGCGCTGATGTGACCGTGGATTAAACAGTTCGACCTATGGGTATCGTGTATATGAGGCAATATAAGTTCATAGAAGCTTGGAGCGTCATAGGGGTAGAAATATAACATGGCACTTGGCTCCATAAAAACATGGAGATCCATTTTTATAAGGACAGGCCGTGCCTCCATGAAATGAAAGTGGATATGAGTGACTCATACGGCGAGTGCATTCGTGTGTGGAAGTCAGCTGTGAGATGGAGTCGTGGGTTGTTCGACACTCGGATAGAGGGCAGCTTCTTCTTCTTCATTACATCGTCAGGGCGGCTGACCGTGGGGTGAGAGGCACAACAACCTGCCCAGCAGGTGATGCTTAACACAGCAGCACAAACACAAAGACACAGGCGGGCAGGGGGAAGAACAACTGTCACATACGCCGGATGTCCATTTACACTTCTCTCTTCACCTCCTTGTCTTGGCCGAGTACGCCTTTCGCTGGACACGGTGCACATGGAGCAGATACGGCCTTCATGAGGGTCGAGATGAGACGTTCAACCTCAGTTTAGAGTACAGGACACTCAGTGGCAATACAGCAGTGACCGTGTTTACATGCATTCGAATAACTGGCTTAGTCGGACTGAAATCGAATGATCCGTTTCATGTAAACACCTTTGTTCGACTATGTGCGGTCCAACTACGATCCGATTAACACTCCTGGATAACTCGATCCGATCCCGTTGATAATTCGACTATCACGGCATGTAACGGTGAATTGGATTAGGAACTGGACTTTGCGTCTTTGCGCATGCGCACGAAATGGCCGAATCACCACGAGATGTAATGAAAACAGCGCCACCTGTCGTATCGGAGGTGACCTGCTTTCGACCAATGATTCAAATTACTCACTGCCATGTATATTGGGATAATAGCAGATCCCCCAAAAGATAGCATAGTCCGACTAAAGCAAGATTCGAATTATACCATCATGTAAACGCACTGAGTGTTTGGGAACACTTTGCTGGAAACAGCAGCTGGATTTTAACATCCAGAAACAACTTGTTTAAGAAACTAAAGCTTTGAAATGAATACTCTCAATGTCGACATTGTAGGTCAGATACTGGGTGGAGACAACAATGCAAACACCTCATGGAAAATTTACCATTACATGACTTAAAACACTGCTACAAAGATGGTTCCCATTAGACGGAGGGTTTTGTTAGCGATAAAAATAAAAAAAGGGGAAAGATGAGAGCGTCAAGTCTGAAAGCAAGAATCGGAGCAGCAGAGCTAAAATGAGGCCAAATCCCCCTTAAAATCGCACGTGCGTCTTTAATGTGTAAAAGGAAACCGTTTAAAGTCACCACACAACATGGCGAACTGCGGCAAAAAAAGAACCACAGTGATAACAAATGGAAGATATGACAAAACGCCGTTGGGCTCGCAACTTAAGACCCAGGATTTGAGTTTTCATGATGTTATTTCCTCCGGGTGAAAGTCCTCTGCCCTATATAAAAACAAACTGCAACGCCCCAAGTGTTTTGTGCTGCATGTCACCTGGCTTCAAAAGCGAGGAATCACATTCATGAGCTACGACAGCGCTGAGGGAAGTCGGCCTGGCAGCGAGAGACGGAAAAATGAGAAACACCGGAGCCAGTTCTTTGTGTTGACGGGAGTTTTTCATACCGAGCGAAGGAAAAGTACCGTCAGCCACGACACGGGCCGCTCTCACAGCGAAGCAGACTATCACCGTAACCCCAAGCAGAACACCAGCTCACCATTACTGCGGCCTTTATGCTCAGCCGAGCCTTGTGGGCGACATAAGATACCAGCACAAGACAAAGCTTTCGCCCCGACCCTGGGGGGAGGGGGGGGGGGGGGGGGAATGTGCGAATGTGGAACTGTATTTTCTGCAGCTTGGGTGAGAATGTGCTCACAGTTCAACTTGCTGTTTTAAAAAAAAAAATAAAGATGATCACAGGAGATAACTAGAACGGGCACTCGGTAGAGCGCATACCTTCGCATATCACAAGATTGGGCATTGAATTATGAAAACTTTGGCATTAGTTGCATGCCAATTGGATACAAATTGACCGTGCTATGGTAAAAAGAAGATTTCGACCTTTTCATGACCTTGACCTTTGACTCGATCGATCTCAAAATCTAATCAAATGGTCCCTGGATAATAACCAATCATCCCACCAAATGTCATGCGATTCAAGAATATTTTGACCTTATCATGACCTTGACCTTTGACCCGATCGATCCCAAAATCGAATCAAATGGTTCCCGGATAATAACCAATCATCCCACCAAATTTCATGCGATTCGGTTTAATACTTCTTTACTTATGCGAATAACACACACGCAAACAAATACACGGCGATCAAAACTTTACCTTCCGCATTTTCAATGCGACGGTAATGAAAGGTAAAACTAGAAGAAAAGGAAAATCACAAACCAACCTCTGCAGGAAATCAAGAAGAAAGAAATTATGTAAAACGGCACCTAATCAGAAAGAGTGGAGGAGAGGCGAGTTGAAATGTTCCATTCGGGTTTATTGTCACAAACTCCTGCTCTTCGTCTCTCTTTGGGCATTACCTGATATTTACAGAAGTACCATGAGACCCAAGATAACGGCCTTGAGGTAGCACAGCTGCCACCTCTCGAAAGAAACCGCCCGACGGAGCGGGGGGAAACCACCAGGTTACGTGCATGTTATGGCAACAGACGTAACAGATGCAAAGCTGCAGCCTCCACATCCTCTGTGAATGTGTGGCCTTGCAGCAGTCGTTATCGCTGCACTCTGCCAAAGGCCGTATAATGTTGAGTCATGATCAGCAAACAGCTGCGGTACGGTTTTCACACTTTGCACAGATTAACGGTTCTTTCCAATCGAGCAGGACACACAGGGGCTATCCCCGCTTATAGCACGAATAGACACTTTATTCTTTTTACCCCATCCTGTGTTTCTCTAAGAATCTCTTGTGAAAACTAGTGAAGCTTCTGAGAGTGTGTGTGTGTGTGTGTGTGTGTGTGTGTGTGTACGCTCGTCAATCTATCTTTGTGAGGACCAAGTTTACTCCTGCGACTTCAAAGTAGGGACATTTTGGCAGGACATCACTTCTTCAAAGGCCTGTTTGTGGGTTCAGACTTTACAGGTTTGCAACACACAGAGAGAGTATCCTGGACCACACTGGAAACCTTCCGTCCCTCCCAACCATGAAAACATCTGCGGCTAAACAAACATGTCGTAAACCATAAACCTTTGTATTCTGTCTCTCAGACACAGAATGTACGATGCCTTTCAGGTCACATCCCCTTAACCATCAATCTTGTATATATTATCAAAATGCCAAATGGCTGTTGCACAGTGTTAGATTTTCATAAGTATTTGTTCCAACCATTGATTTCAATATATGCAAATCACGTACCAAAGTCAACGGTTAATCTATATTCTTATCTATTCATTTCATCCATTGCTTTTAGTGAACTACTTATTCTTTGTTCACTTATTTTCACACAATCTCAACTCTGGTCTGATTTGGTTTGTGGTTATTGTGTTAATGAAAAAGTTAATATTTCCCAGTTAATAAAGTCATTAAAAAAGCTTTTGACAGTTTCCCCTGATGAGAATAGTTCTTAATTATTGAACTAAATTCTTACAAGAGTTAACTCCCTGCGTCGTTTCACAGCTGTCCTGTCAACATTGTGCTCATTATGCAGTTGTATGTGACCCAGATCTAACCACACTCTCTTCAACAGCTTGTTATTATTAGCGGTGTGGCGGATGACTTGCTGAGCCTTCAGTGTGTGTGTGTGTGTCTGTACGTCTATATCTCACTGTGTATGAGTATTATGAAAGCAGCAAGAGGGTGCTGAGTCATCTGCTTCTGCTACAACAAATGCAGACACACACACACACACACACACACACACACACACACACACACACACACACACACACACACACACACACACACACACACACACACACACACACACACACACACACACACACACGTAGAACCACACTCACACAAACACAAAGCACTACGGGAGAAATGGCTCCAGCAGAAAGTGGGCAAGGGCTCAAGTGCCCCCAGCCAAGCAGCCTGTCTATTGGTAATTGCAAGAGGGATTGGATCCCCATTGAAACGACTAAGGGCCCTGTGTTCATGTATTTAAAAGGCAGTGCTACGTTTCACTCTGCCATCTGTGGGCTTTAGCTCTCCAATTCTCTCCTACTCCTTCTCTGTCTTTCTCTCTCCCTCTCGAGGGTGGAAAAGTACCGTCTAGGGGCTCAGTGGCCGAGGCCCGGCCGGCTCCTTTGTCTCGGCGTGGGAGTCCAGTCTAACTGTGAAAAAAAAGCTCTGGTTAATTATTAATATCTCATTGATTTATAACACACAGCGGGCTTTAAAAAGGAGCCTGCCGGCAGGGGAAGCTGTCACACCAGGGTGGTGAGAGATGGTAGGCCAGGCCCAGGCACCCACTGGAGTCTCATGGAGCTCTTTAACCTCTTTGTCATGCCTCTGACACATCCATCTCTAATCGGTGGTGCCCTGTCCTGCTTACCGTCCGCCTCCATCCAATCCAAGCAGAAGCTTCAAAACACAGCCTGAATAAAACAGAACATGTAGATTTTTTTTGTACTTTGCTCAGAGTGATCTCTGGGTAACGTCTGAGCCGGTGACCTAAGATGACCTCTTATCCGTCACAATGAACGAGACACCAGTTAAGAGAGTGCCCTGCTGGAAACCCTGTGTTCTGTGAAGTATATGCCCCCTTCCTGTGGGATTAATAGGTGTTGTAACTTGCACCGTTGAAAAAGGCAGCAACCTTTATCAACCTGTGTTCACAGGAGTTACAAAGGATCTCAACAGCGACCCACTAATGAGATGCAAGGTTTATTCTAAATGCTCGCATACACTATTGCTCATCTTGGAACGCAATTATGTATAACATTTATTACAAACCAAGTGGATAGATATGGCTGTATACAGGGTTCTTACACATGTTGACCAATGGATTTTCATGACTTTTCCAGGACTTTTCCAGGACTTTAAACCAAATTTCCATGACCAAACTGAAATCTCGGTATAAACATGAACAATTTATAAAATGTTGCGTATTGAGAGCGTACGCCGGCTTGTATTTTGAGCGTCTTTCTTTAAAAAACATATTAATTATTTTAAACTCGGCGTAAATGAACATGTGATAACACATTTCCATGACTTTTCCAAAACTTTTATGATTTAAGTTTTTCCCATGACTTTTCCAGGCCTGGAAATTACCATTTTAAAATTCCATGACTTTTCCAGGTTTTCCATGACCGTAAGAACCCTGTGTATACATAGTGCTACTTTGGCTAAATGTAGCTGTGCTTAGCCATACATGGCTAGATGTGGCAGGTTTATATTTGGTCAAACAGTGGAGAAGTAGATTGTGCTGAAGTTGTGGTTTCTATGGACATTTTTCACTCTTTAAAAAAATATATTTTTTCATTAGAATGCATGACTGTTGTAAATCCGGGTTGATTACACATGACACCTTGTGAACAAGCACAAGCCCCCAGGCAGGGAGAGTGACGTATTCAAAACTCATGTTTTCAATAAAGTATTCTATTAAAAGCATAAAAATACAAAAGGCAAATCAAAGGATGGAGAGACAAAGGGCCCAAAAGACAAAGCGGAGTTTTATCTCAAGCCAGAGTGCTGTCTAAATGAGGAAATCATTCCCAGAATTGATTGTGTTTACATTCCTCTCAAAGCGGCAGATTCTGATCCATGGGAATGGAATGAAAACAGCTTAGACTCGTGGTAAATGCTGCCCTTAAAAAGATTTTTGTCAATTTTGTCTATAGAACATAATTTCTTAATTTGAATATGCTAATGAGCTTACGTTTTATTCATTGTGAAAATGATAATTTTTGCAACCATGGTGCACTGCAAAGGTGTTGAAAAGAACAACCCACCCACCACTCCGGGACAAGAAAAGGAGAAGGTGGGAAGCATGTCGCCAGGAATGAGATGCAACCAACAGAACCCAGCTTTCATGCATTACCTAAAAAAAGGAGGGGAACCCAGCAGTGGAAATAGAAACCACATGCAATATGCATTTTGCTATTCCACCATGCAGACATCCTGACAACAGGCCCTGCTGCTGCCTGACAAATGGAGGACGAGACGATCATGTATACTGGATGAATCGTCTCTGTTGCTCTGGGCTGTCGGTGTTTAGCTTGGAAACGCCAGCAAAACAAACACCGATCGGCCCGTTTGCCCCAGAACAAACGAAACGCAACAGAGTCGTCCCAGTGCTCTCCATTTCAGGCCCTCTGATGTTTCGTGGGGGACCCAGACACAAAAGAACGGCCCCTGCGGATTCCTCTTCGGTTTAAAAGGCCATGTTTTGCACATGGTATGAGTCACTGGATTAGAGTTAAAGGGTCTCTGTGGTGGCAAAACGACCTCAGTGACACGCTCGGAAATGCTGAAGCTGTCAAGTCGACAAGCTTCACGGCCCACGGCCTCAGCGGAGAGGAGTGAAATGAGATAACTCCACTTCCTTCCCACACAGTCCAAACTAATGTGCTAACGGCACTCAACAGGACAGGGTGTGGGGCTGTGCTGTTGTGCTGGATGCGATAAACGCACGCACGCTCGTTTAGAGCGACAAGTTCACGAAAAGGTCAAGACGGCGCAGAAAAAGTCCAACGCAAGTGCAAATCAAGCATAACCTGTTCAAACAGCCACAACATAAATCCAGTTCTACAAAAACATGCAGCAGAAAGAGACCGTTTTACTCAACTTGTTGACACACACAAACAAGGCCTTGAAATATGGTTAACTAGAACGGGCACTCAGTAGAGCGCATACCTTCGCATATCCCAAGATCGGGCATTGAATTATGAACATGTTGGCATTAGTTGCATGCCAATTGGATACAAATTGACCGTGCTATGGTAAAAAAGAATATTTTGACCTTTCATGACCTTGACCATTGACCCGATAGATCCCAAAATCAAATGGTCCCCAGATAATAACCAATCATCCCACCAAATTTCATGCTATCCGGTTTAATACTTTTTGACTTTTTGTGATTACCTTCGGCATTTTCAATGCGAAGGTAATCACAAACGTTAAAGACTTTCCCGTCTGATGGGCTCACACTTGAAACCACGTACATTATCATAGCCATTGAGGCTATAGGACACCAGCAGATGCCTGAAAGATAAGGCTGAAATACAGTCTGCACCTGAGAGCCGTCCCAGGGACAGCGATCAGCTTAGAAAAAGGAGATTAGGCTGCAACCACAGCCACGGCCGGTCCCCCTGCCAAGGTTCAGTGTCACAGATCTGCGAAGGACAAAGCGCGTCCATAAACCCAACACTGCTGCGCCGTGTTCAGTCAATGTCGGTTTGATTCACGAGAACGGCGATACGATAGGCCGCTTATGTCAGAAGGGGGGAGCGTCGCCTTTCCGTTGACGCGCACGGTGCGGGGAGATGTTCACACTTCTTCATGAACCCTTTCAACCGTCGACGTGTTCAGGCTGGAGTGTCGTCAACTCTTTTGCATAAGCGCCTTGTGTACACGGAAGCAGAGAAAACACGCGCATTACATCTTACAAAAAGTGTGCAAACAAGATAAGAAGTTCAGCACGAACACATGGAAACTGGGATAGAAGATTATAAACAACAACGTTTTAAATGTGGCATATCCTCGCTGTAGTCCAGATGTATTACCATCGTGATGGCTGAAAGCTTTAAAACCAAAACCTCCAGATAACTTAATTTCTTCTACTTATGTTAAGGCATAACTATACAGTACATCTTGAATGACTTTAATATCCAACAAACTATTTAAGTATAAGTTAGTTTGTGGCCACTTGAGAAGTAAGAATACAACTCATTATTAAACAATAGTGTGCAAATAAAAGATGCGTTACAAAAATCCTGACTGTTATCTTAATAATATAATATAGCGAAGATCTTTCCACTGTGAAGTTGTAACTCACTCGTAATCCATGAGAGCTTGGGCCATCTGCTGTCCTATGAGCAGGCCCTCCTTCTAGTGGCTGCACCGATAATGGCTTCATTTGCATGACTTCATCACGGGGACCAGTGGAAATCTGCCATGTCTCTCCCCACGAATCACATGTTACGGGCCACTCAAACAGTTTGCTGGGAGGGGCTCGGCCCATGTGGGACACGGGAGGCCAACTCCCCTGGACCTGAACCGGATCGATTGGGGACAATTGTCCAGGTCAGTGAGGCCAGGAAGTCTGTCATAAGGTGTTAGGAGTTCAGTACCTCCCCACACACACAGTAGTGCGTTTACATGATGGTATAATTTGAATCTTGCTTTAGTCGGACTATGCTATCTTTTGGGGGATCTGCTTTTATCCCAATATACATGGCATTGAGTAATTCGAATCATTGGCCGAAAGCATGTCACCTCCGATACGACAAGTGGCGCCGTTTTCACTACAACTCCAGGGCTCAAGTTTTGAAGACATTGGTTCATTGGTTGCTGGATTAAATGTTACCCAGATACAACAGATAGATGCATGTAAACACGGTCACAGTGACAGTGTTTACATGCATTCGAATAACTGGCTTAGTCGGACTGAAATCGAATTATCCGTTTCATGTAAACACCTTTGTTCGGCTATGTGCGGTCCGACTACGATCCGATTAACACCCCTGGATAACTCGATCCGATCTAGTTGATAATTCCACTATCGCGGCATGTAACTGTGAATTGGATTAGGAACCGGACTTTGCGTCTTTGCGCATGCGCACGCAAGCGGAAATGGTTGTATCACCACAAGTTGTAATGAAAACAGCGCCACCTATGGTATCGGAGGTGACATGCTTTCAGCCAATGATTCGAATTACTCACTGCCATGTATATTGGGATAATAGCAGATCCCCCAAAAGATAGCATAGTCCGACTAAAGCAAGATTTGAATTATACCATCATCATGTAAACGCACTGAGTGACTCTCGCATGAAACGGATCATCCATAAAGAAGACTTAACAGGACCCATTAGAGGACTTTGTGGCGCTGGCTTCACATCCTTTTGACTATCGTTTGACATCCGTCTCGGGCCGGCTGGTTCTGATAACTATGATTACAGTAGCAGTTAAAAGTGATAGCTATGAATATTTGCATACCGGCCATCTGGCGAGAACGGTGTGTTCCAACTCTTGTTACTCATGCAAAGAAAAATACACATGCAGTATTGTGCAGCTTCAGTGATGTGTGCTAACCACTGTAGGCCTGTGTGGTACGCAGCCCGCAGCAGTCACGACGCACATCCACACAACACATCTTTTATTAGTATAATGTCAGACTTTTGAGTTGAATGCCAACACCATCACGCGTACATTCGTAGGCCACATTCCAATTTTATTGCTCAGATTATGATTACATTACCTCCTAGTTGTTATTTATATCTGATAACTATAATATCTCCCAGCAAGGGAAATTAAGTATCAACACACCAGTTGCTAAAAGTCTGCAAACAGTCAGTCGACTACAGTGGAAGGAGAACAAATATCAACACAAATACAATCCATTCAGTCCAATTAACAGAGAGCGACTGTTTATTTTTCTTTGGTTGTTCACTTGTTGATCAACATTGCAGGAAACAGCTCACATGTATTTGTTGTGACTACAAGAATAGCAATGGAGGGATTGTGCAATGATGGAAACAATATGGCAGGCATGCCCCGCTAAACCAATCTTGGCACGCTCTCCAACCAACACGCTGACATTAGCAGGTGTTAAGTGCAACTCTCACACAGCACAGAAGAATCACTGAAGGAAAACCAATCTGGCTTCCTGTTGCGTCCTTTGGGGACGGCCGCAGACGGAAAGGACACGAACCAGGATGCGGCTTCGGTTAACTGGTTCATAGTGAGTCCCATCGGGGACTCGGCCCCTCTGGAGACATTTGAACCGGCTCGGCCTGCTTGGAAAACAGTTTCCCCCCCAACTCTCGCATCATCATCAGTAGATAGATAGATAGATAATCTATCTATCTATCTATTTTATTAATCCCGAGGAAAATGTTGGTCAACCAGTAGCTTAACTTAACTCACAAACATGCATACACAATTTACATTAGAATCACAGTACAACAACAATACACATCGGGGGAACATGTACACAGGGAGTAGGGAGTATACAGAATTTACAGGTATAGTGTGCATTGATTGAGTGTTTATATCCACGAGGATAGTGCGAAAAGCTATAAATAAACGCGTCTGTGCAATGGGCTTGTATAGCCAAAAAGACAAAAAAAAAACAAAAAAAACAGTACAAGAGTAAAAAAAAGAGTAAAAAATATGGACAGTGGGATGGAAAAATAGAAATAAAAATGAAATAAAAATAGCTGAGAAGCGGAGAGGAGACGGATGTAGACTCATGCAGAGTCCCTCTCCCCCCCCCCCCCTCCCCCCTCTCTGCTTGGTGTTGAACGCTCGCATCATCAGTGGAGCGTTGGCCGAAGGGAGAGGTTCACAGCGTAAACCGCTTAGAAGATGGTTGTTGCCGTGTGAAAATGTCTTCGGTGCTCTCTGCAAAATTCCAACGGGAATCCTACTAAGGGCTTCCTCTAACTCCCTGGCCCTCGTTCAACATACCTATCAGTCCTGTGTTAGCATCCGACACATCACGACGCCGTCGTTCCCTCGTCAGAGGTACGCATGCCAATACTGAGGGTGCGTGTTCAAAGGAATTGCTTTGAATCAAAGTTCCCATCGCAGGGAGACCGGCGGCGTGCCGAAACCAAAAGGTTCAGAAACTAATTGTGTCGACTGCCTTGAGGAATTAAAGCGATTTCTAAAAGCTTCGAGGCGATGTGGTTTTGATGCAGTTCCTTGAAGATATAAGAGCAGAAAGAAGAGCACAGGACCAGTCGACGCCGCCGCAGGAGACGACTATTTAAAAGTGTGAGGCGCAGGATAGAGAAAGCATATCATACTTTGACTGCTCTTCCAGTATTATGACATATTAATAAAACACAAGTGAAGTGGTTCGCTTTGTTAAGTAGCTGTGGCAAACAGGTACTTAACAGCCATTTGACACATCAATTCTACGAGGTGATGTGTCACTGTTGTGCAACAGCTTGTTCCGATGCCCTGAAGGGACCACAGCAAGTCACTGGGAAAGAGACGCTATTTAAATCTCGAGGACATGAAAGTTGTCAAATGCACCAATAGCCCGAATCCAGAGTTATTTTCTGTCCTCATGTGACGAGCCCCGAGACGAGGCTGGCGGAGTTGAAGGAAACACTAGTGTGTTTGCTCCAAGGCCGATGGATGTGGAAGAGCGTCAGAAGATCGGGGTATTTTAAGGTACTTGTTTTGTTTCATGGGCTACTTTTGCAGGAATGGACCAGGCCTCGCCTCCAATGCTGAGTTCAGTTATCTTCCACATCCTTGGACTGCGTCTATGTGACGTCTCTGCTAAGAGTGGGAGGCACACTTTGAGCTTTACAACGGCTCTTCAGAGATGTGTGGGGGGTTTCACAATAATAATAACTTTAATTATATAGCACCTTTAAAAACAATGTTTACAAAGTGCTCCGCAGAGAGTCAAAGCAAAACAAGTGGAATAGTAAGAAACCAATATTACATTTAAAAGTATATATAAAAATAAAAAATAATAATTTAAAACAAATAAATTAAAAAAACAAATAAATTAAAAACAGACAAACTAAATTAGGGGAACCAAAGTCTTGCATAAAAAGACTAGATCACTTAAAAGCTGTTCTATAAAAATGGGTTTTATAATGACTGCGTCCATATTTAATACGGTCTATGGTTGTAACCAACAGTAGTACAAAAGCTTTTCCTCTCGTGTATCAAACTTATCAACAATATAAATCAGGAAATATTGTTGTGAAGATTAAGCTCCTAAGACTGAGAACCTGTCAAAGCATTCGGTACGGATCACAATCATTTGACTCTGCTGAGAGTGATCGTCTGCAACCTGCCGTCCCTCCAGGACGCTGAGGAGGGCAAGAACGATGGGAGCCTCCATTGTCGTCTCATTTGCAGTTGGGTTCATCAATAATTCCAGAGACCCCCACTGAGACACTTACATCACCGGGAAAATGTATTACAGTTACACACCCATGCACATCGTTTCTCTATTAATATAAACGTATCACACTTGATACTTTAATAATATACTTGTCTTAATGTACTGGTATAAATGTACATTTCTATATTTTAAGTAATGTCTCATACTATTTGTATGCCCCCACTCACTGTGCCAAATTCTTTGTATGTGTCATAATTGGCAATTAACAGTTCTGATTTGAGATACTAAAACTAGGTATTAAAGTCCTGACATTTGACTTGAACTACAGCTCTGACAGGCTGAGCAGAGGTTGGACGAGAGCGTTGGCAGACTGTTGTCATAACCCCAATTTCTAACCACCTTTTGGTGTCGGCCCCTCGTTGCAAACCTGTTCGACATTAAAGAGCAAAGGAACCTCTGGCTCCCCTGAGGGAAGTGCGCTAACTATTTCTCCATTATTTAACAACAAGGGAAAGTTGACAGCTAGAAGAACACACCCCGATACTAATTACCCTCATAAACGTATACAGTCTCAACAGTCATTACTGGTGGGGACTTTTATATCACGTCACTTGGCCACTACCCGGTAGTCTTGAACTTTATCTGCAGGAGCAATCACATCATTGGAAAAAACTACAGGGAGCAGAGAACATGAGGATGAGATTCATTCATCTAAGCCTGACACGCCCAACATATTGTACATGTTGAGCTTTTTCTAACAGAATTAAAAAGGCATATTATATTTATATACACTACCGTTCAAAAGTTTGGGGTCACCCACCCAGACAATGTGGTGTTTTCCATGAAAACTCACATTTATTTATCAAATGCAAAATTAATATAAAATATATTCAAGACATTGACAAGGTCATTTTAATTTAAAATATAAATTTTGTTCTTCAAACTTGTGGCTCAAAGGAAGGCCAGTTTTATATCTTCTCTCACCAGCATAACTATTTTCAGCTGCGCTAACATAAAAATGGTGTTCATGGGTTTTTCTACCCCTGTTAGTTTTCTGAGGCGATAACACAACGTACCATTAGAACACTGGAGATGGGCCTCTATACACCTCTGTAGAGACTTCATTAAAAAACATTAATTTACAACATTAACTATGTTTATAGAGTTTATTTCTCATTAATTGAATGTTATCTTCATAAAAAAAAAAGTTTTTTCTTTGAAAAATATGGACATTTCTAAGTGACCAAACTTTTGAACGGTAGTATTTTTTTTTAAAAGGTGAACACCTCTAATCTTCCATCTTAAAAAAAGAGTTTCCTGCAAAGACAGTAAGATGGCAGACAGTGAAAACACACAAAAGAAAGTTCCAGTATCTGAGAGATCCGAGTCATGCTTCACGCAGGCCTTGCTGAGTAACACAAAGTCAAATCAAAACCTTTTCAGAATAAGCAGATATGATTAGATTGTCTGTGATTTGTATCTTTCCCCCTTCCTGTCCTGTCACTGGGCCGAGGGTATTTGAAGCAGTCTTTTTTCAAGTCTGATGGGAACTGGAGGCCTGCGCAGCATCTGGTTGACTTGGAAACAGCTGTGTTTTCACAGATCTGACTGAAGGTTTATAGCTGCTCCCAGAAAGCCTGGGTTCACTGGGCCGGTTTGGCTAAATAACGCTAAATCTCACGTCTGCTGCTCACTTGCAGTCCCACAGTTCACTGTCACTGTTCCTCTTCTCGTATGCAATACGTCTGCTGAAGGATCATAGATGTTATGAGGTGTTAATGTTAAATAAATAAATTACTGCTCACTCTGGAGCCATGAATTCTAATGTGTCACACACACACACACACACACACACACACACACACACACACACACACACACACACACACACACACACACACACACACACACACACACACACACACACACACACACACACACACACACACACACACACAAAGTGTCTTCTGTTAATCACACACAAACTGACTAAAACTAAGAAAAAGAAAAACTTTAAATCATTGAATCCAGTCCTAAAAATGAAACAGTGGCCTTGATAAACACTACAGTGTCCTTTTACCATATAGGACTGAAAACATTATTCAACCACTTATCTGATAACTTTATGTACGCATGTGTTTTAACTTTCAACACATAAACTCCATTCACCAATCAGTCCATAAATCTGAACCGCCACAGCTGAAACTAAAACACGTCGGGTAACACAATACAGATTCCACACATGTTCCTCAGTGGGGAAACTGCCCACTTGTTTTCAACCAGTTGCTCTCTACTTCCCCCCTCGCCCCAAAAAAAGAAAGTAGTATGAGCAGGGATATAATGCTGCATTTAGTGGACTAAATCAGACAGTGTTGAGAGTGTCAGCACGGCTGGAGCCGAACCGAGCTGCTCGGAGAAGACGGCAAAGTAATGAAGCGCACGCATTCATGGCCGAGCTGCAGGAAGAGAGAATCTGTGTTTGGTTTCGTACAGTCGTGCAGACAGAAACTCGGCGTACCGTTATTCTTGACTTCTGAACTCGCATACCGGCACAGATATGAAGGTTACACAGGCACGCACATACATGTCAGCAACATGCACTAAAGCATATGAAGGTGAAGAGGAGACACACAACCCCACATATGCCATGCGGCCGTAACCCTGCACAGAGGAGACGGGGTTTTACAGTGAGTGGCTGTGCACTTAGTGCAGGATTAGAGAAGACTGATGCTCAACAAGATTACTCAGCGTTCTTCGGTCACATGAGCCCAGAGCTGCATGCATGTACACAGCAGTGGAGCAGGTCATCGAGCATGGTGCTCTTCAGACTAATCGGTGGTTTATGGCCAAACAAAATGGTGACTGCACCAAGGCCATGCCCCATCTGGCAATGTGCTAAATAATGTGTGTAATTCGAATCCGCTGGAAAGTTCCCTCTTCAACAAATGAGTACCAAGCAAGTATCTTTGACTGTAATCTTGCTGACAAAACACACAAAACAGACCAAACCCAAAACATAACCACATAGGAAAAGAGCAGGGGTGAAAAGTTATTTTAAATACTGTTTTGTGAGTACTTACACGTTTACTCCACTCCATTTAAAACCATTTTAAAAAGGGGAAATATCACGCTTCTTCTACTACATGTATTTGAAAGCTAGTTACTGTGTTAGTAGTACTCAATTGAATTTGTGCATAGCTCAATAACTCCTAGTTATTGTTCTCTTTTTGTCAAACCATAACTACCACATATCTTCTAAAATAATCAACCATATATTTATGTAATGACACCATGAGAAAGATACTTCAGATTTAGGATTATAAATCCTTCGGTGACTATAACCCTTTGGTCGAGTAACATCTAACTTGTAGAGATAAAAAGCTATTTTCGTCAGCTTCAATAAAAAAAAAAAATGCAACGCTTAAGAATGAGGTGGTTGTCTCACTGTTATGGAGGAAACTGCAATTCACAATCCTGATGTGAGGCCGCCCTCTCCTGGCAGATCGCAGAATAGATTTGTATTCTGATTTAGCGTATGGTCAGACTATCTTCAAATCTGTAGAAACTTTTCTTTCTTCAAAGAATAAACACCTTTTATAAGAACAGAGGTTGAAAATATGGCTTTATGTCGCCAAGTAATGAAGCAATATTTAAATTTTCCTGGCATAAAAATACAGATTTAGCCAGAGAACTAGATGGTATTGAGCTTGTTTTTTACTCCAGGATTGACCAGCTGTAACGTTCAGGTTTGGTAGATATAAAAAGACATCGCTAACCTGTATTTGCCCGTCTTGACTTGTACGCCTTTCATTCCGCAGTTTTGGGCCCCGCCCACGTCATTCACCAGATCGTCCCCAATCATCAGTACCTGCCGGAGAAAATTATTGAACATCATTTAGTTGAAGATATTTTCTAATGCTGATGGATTAGAAATATTGTAACTAAGAACAGACGTATGTCCCTAAATGGAGGCTAATGACGTACCAATATCGTATGTAACTGTTAGTTAGAGGATGCATTCAATTATAATATATTTGATGCACACAAGTCTCAGCTATGCTCTCTAATGACCAGGCCAGTTCCAGAGGTAGAAATACAACTTCTGATCAGAGAAGGTGATCTCAAGAGTTTGGTAATTCCTTCTGAATGATATTCATCAATTTCACCAACTGTGCATGAACGCATGGGAGAGTAACAGAAGGCTTGGGAAGCAGCAGATGTAGCTGTGGATATATCCGTCTCAGAAAAAGACAAGAAATCCAGGGAAAGGAGAGAGGCTTTGGCTGAGATGAACCCAGCTTTCTCAGAGTGCCAAATACCAAAATAGACAAGCTTAGTGAGACTACAATGAGATCGGTAGATACTATAGGGACAGACAATAAACACATGTTCAGACGACTGCTGAGAATGGGGGGGAAATAAACATCTTGTAAAAGTAAAAGGCAGTTAATATGGAAAATAATCTGCACAGCATACTTGACAGTCAGTCTGTTGATGTTGAAATGTGGCCTGAAATTATTTGTGAAGTCGCTTGCACGCACGTTATTTACCATTGTATTTTTTTTCTTCAAGTAATTGCACAAGATTGCAGATGCTCACAGCTGCATGTTTGCCACTTGGAGGTGAGAGACCATTGTCACATCAGAGTATAGCGACATACAATTCCAACTGGAATGTTGAAACTGACTCATAAATAAACCTAGATCAAAGAACTTAAGTACAGGGTTCTTACACATTTTGACCGATGGATTTCCAGGACTTTTCCATGACTTTAAACCAAATGTCCATGACCAAACTAAAATCTCGGTATAAACATGAAAACTGTAGAACATTGAGAGCTATCGCCGGCTTATATTTTGAAAATATATAAATTATTTCAAACTCGCCGTAAATGAACACGTGATTTTAACACATGTTCATGCCTTTTCCAACACTTTTAGGATTTAAGTTTTTCCCATGACTTTTCCAGGCCTGGAAATGACCATTTTAAAATTCCATGACTTTTCCAGGTTTTCCATGACCGTACAAATCCTGTAAAGTAGAAACGAGCATTAATAATAGTCGTACCTTCTGCTGTTACTTACCTCGTGCGGTTGAAGCCCCATGTCATTGAGAACACTCTGGAAGAATGTTGCGGATGGCTTTCCAACTACTTCCGCCTTTAAATCACAGGCGTACTGGAGGGAAGGAAAAAGTTAACAAATTAAATCACATGTACAGAAGTGCTGTTTAATAAATATATCAATACAAACCAAGCACCTACTGTACCTCCAGAGCCTTCATGTAAGCCCCGACATCTAGTTTCAAACCATCCGTCTCTTTGTAGTACTTCCTAGGAAGAGGTCACAAATATTTCGTCCATAATTTCATATTGTGCTCATCACTCAGAAAAAGCAATATAGTAATGCCAGCTGACTTGTAAAATACCCTCTTACCCTTGGCCAAGAGAGAACAGCACTGGCTTCTCCAGGCCTGTAAGGACCCTGAATGCATCGTTCAGGTTCTGGTAGGTAAATTTTTCAGCTGCGTCTCCGATAACAACACAGTTTGGGTTGGTCTTGTCAACACTGTCAAACTCGGGGAGAAGTCCTGTACAAAAGTAAACATGAATGCCTTTGAGGATAGAGTTATTATTGGATTAGTCTGATAATATAATATATATAAATCTTTTGGTGTCAACGAATCCCATGAGAAGACCAAAACCAACAAAAAGGGTTTGTATAGACAACATCTGAGTTTAGGAATAATGCATCACTGAGCCTAAATGCATCACTTGGTGACCTGTTGCTTTATGACAGCGAACAAGGAGGGAGCAGTGGTTTGTACCTCCACCCTGCTGCCTCAAATACTTTGGTATTACTTGAAACTACAATGTTGTTTTAAAGTTATTTTGAGATGAAAACTTGTAACCATCTTGCGATGGGATCACAACAGGTGAAGACAATACCCGTGTGGTGGCTGGTATGGAAATGAATACAAATTCAAATACAAATATAAGTCATTTTTCATGATATAAATGTTTTGTAGGAACCAGTAGGCGTGAAGCCAAGAGACACAGACTGTATTGGTGTTGTATTGTTTCCCAGTCTGAGGCTTTCATGCTGTCGGTCACAATAGGGTTTTGCTCAATTTCATTCTAAAATCATAAATACTATCAAGTGCCCTGAAAACCTTCTTAAGCGTGGACAAAAATATCATGACAATTTGATATAATATAGTAACTTTCAACATGCAACAGGTCTTCACCATCATACACGAGCAGGTGAGGCCGTAAACCCCTTTCCCGGAGGACAGCCACGGCTGCAGGTGCAGGAGAGAAGACCTCCGACACGAGGATGTCAAAGCCCAGCCTCTGAAGCTTGGCTACAAACTTTTCTCTGGCGGCCTGAGTCTCATTGGTGCAGAAGCGCAGCTGCAGGTCAGATGCCTTGAGCCTTAGGAAAGGAAACAAGGGGGCAGATTGAGGACGGAGGACCCACTGACAATGAGCTACAAGACGGCTCAAACATGCAGCACCTTGTCTACACACGGACCTTTTGGGAGTCTAGGAAAGGAACTGTAAACCATAAGTTAGCAACGCAATGGATAACCGACTGCGCGCGCACTATCCATATAGTGAGCGTGCACGCAGCTAAAATCTCCAACAAGGACTAAAACGACTCGCTACTTATTCACTCACTTTTTAACGGCTTCAATTGAACCGGGTATGGCGACCCCGTCGCCCTCCCCGCTGTCATATAAGACGCCACACATGTCCAGTATGACACCTTTCAAACTCGTCGCACAGCCTGGCCAGCCAGTGTCAGCCATGACGAAATGACAGCATCAGGGGCGCATGCGCGTAAAGTGAGTCAGACGATGTTCTAGTCTTGTGAATGAATGTCGCATGTTATGGGTTCACATTAAATTGGATAGCACGGCTATTAACAATTTAAATAATAAAGGAAATGAAAATGGAAAAATTAAAATTAAAATGTGACTTGCAGTCGGAGTGAGTCACTGCATTGTGTTTTATAAATACCACTCGATCTATGACGTAATCACTATGTGACCGAAAACCTGGTGGCATGTATTTCAGGGATGATTTTGGCGACTGAAGCGGACGCGATGATTCTCTCTCTCTCTTCTTCTTATTTAACGGCGGTTGGCATCCATATTGTTGGTGCATTACCGCCACCCTCTGGAGTACTAATCCGTCATTTCACATTTTACAAACCAAACAAACAAAACAAAACAACAAAAAAAAAAAAAAAAAAAATAATAATATATATATAATAATAAAATACTATAATTCCAACTATACCCTACAATAAACCCCTGTGTCCTTTAAGAACTTGAACAATACTCTAATCTGTGCTCTCCCCTCCATGCTCAGTATTCCCTTTAGTGTACACTCACGCACCCCCAACTCCCCCAGTTTCTTCCTCATCACCTCTCTATGAGTCTCATGCGCTTTACAATGAACCACCACATGCTCCACTGATTCCTCTTCTCCACACCCTTCACACAACCCTGTCTGGTGTTTCCCAACCATTCTCAGTGTCCTGTTGAGTGTAGTATGGCCCAACCGTAGCCTTGTCAGCACTGTTTCCTCCCTCCTATTCCAACTTCCCACCCTGGTTTCCTTCACACTCCTTTTAATCAGATACAAATGTCTCCCTTTTTCCTCTCTGTCCCACCTATTCTGCCACATTTGGTTGATGTTTTCCCAGACAATACTTTTGACCTCCGCCTTACTTATGCCAATTGTCATTTCTATGTCCCCTTCGGACGCGATGATGTTGTTTCATATTTCTTTTCAGGTGGTCTTGCAATCATCAGATAGAGTTGGAGGCGTGTCCTCTGACGCAGCCACGCGCGCAGGAACGTGCCACGCGCTCCCCCTCCCTCCCTCTCCCCCTCCCTCCCCCTGCGACCATTTAACAAGCCGCGCAGGAACCTCCAGTTTCATCCATCGGACTCGACGGACCTCATCCGCGATTCAAGAGAAAACAACAACTTCGCTCCACTTCCTTCTGGTACTGTTTCAACTTCCCTTGACATGATGAATGAGGGGATGTCTTAAAGCAACCGAAGTCAGACAGGTGCTAATGTTAGCTAGCTGTGTTTGGGTTTGTGTGTGAGCGCGGGCGCGGGCGCGTGCACTACTCAAAAACGAGTACGCTCCTCGGCTGAGTGTACACGCTTTATAGTGTCATATTTATCTCCAGGGTTCACACGGAGGGACACGTTGTCGTCCTCTCTGAGCTCCGGCTCTCTTGCTCCTTAATTAGCGCGCTCGGTCCTTAAGTTACTGGTGGACCGTGGGGGTGTGTCGGGGAGGCAGCTCCCCAGGAACCTATCACCTCTCTCGGGCAGCTGTAACAGTCACGAGCCCTGTGCCCTTGATACCAGACCAGGTGCTGTTATTATGTATCGGTACAGTGTTAAAAGTTATTAATAATCCAGATAGATTACTGGGGAACATCTCTAGATGTTCCATTCGAAAAAGAAGACTTTTTATATTGCCAATACCACGTACAGGGTTCGTACGGTCATGGAAAACGTGGAAAAGTCACGGAATTTTAAAATGGTCATTTCCAGTCCTGGAAAAGTAATGGAAAAAACTTAAATCATAAAAGTCATGGAAATGTGTTATAATCACATGTTTACTTATGCAGAGTTTGAAATAATTAATATTTTTTTATTAACGAAAGACGCTCAAAATATAAGCCGGAGTACGCTCTCAATACTCAACATTTTCTAAATGTTTCATGTTTATACCGAGATTTCAGTTTGGTCATGGAAATTTGGTTTAAAGTCATGGAAATCCATAGGTAAAAATGTGTAAGAACCCTGCACGTAATAAAGGCTACTTTTACTAGTCATGACTATCTAAACGTTGAGGAAGCAGCAGTGCATTATGCACGTGGTCAGCAGCAAGATGAGAGAACAGAGTAGGGTCACTTTAAACTTAAAGTCTACTTTTATTTCGAGCAAATGAGGTGTGCAACATCACAGTTGAGTTGCCATGCTGCTGTGGGATCCGTTAACCCAATCAACTCTGTTCCTCTATTATGCTGCCAGTGAAAGAGAAATGCATTGTTCAGCAGAGCTGCTCTGTGGAATGCCACATCGCAGTGCTTCGGTGTTTGAAGCTCGACTCTTGTTGTAACATTGTGTGTTTTTAGGGGTATTTCGAGAGACTGGCAAGTGTGTGTGTGTGTGTGTGTGTGTGGCAGTAAAGTGCTGCTCACTTGCCAGTCCTGACTTGATTCTTGCCACAGACTTGCCAGTGCCACAAAGAGGAGCTCGACCTTACTGGGTATTTATTAGTTTTTATGCTGTTGTGTATTGGGGCAAGAGCAGCGCTGCCAGAGTTCATAAAAAAGGGGCTTGTTCTATAATTGTATTTATCTGATACAGTTTTTACTGTTTCACAGCTGCTGCCAGTAAAGCCTACAAAGGCCGACTTCTGTCTCAACGTTGTTTTGGAAGTGGGTTTTGTTTGCTGCGTAGCTGTCATACTTTTATTCCTGATTTTCTTTATTTATTTATCTTCAGATTACGCTTTGGATTAGTTGGATTGACATCCAGAATGTTATAAATTGACAAGCTGCATGTTATTTGTCACAGCCGAAGAGGGTTCATCAAATGTTTTGTTTTTTTATTCGACAGAAACTCTGTTTACTATAATGGATTGCTAAGAAAAGCATTGCAGTCTCACGTTTGAGTTATATTTATATAGCGCTTTGAAAGACGCTTTACATGGTAAAATCAAACGATAATAACGGTATAAATAAAGCAGATGGATAAAAACTATTTTGACTTCTACTCTAAAAGCAATAAATTATGTTTATTGTGAGGGCCCCTATATTTAGACCTTGTCATAAAGCACTCGTGACCGTGTTGTGACTTATTCCTTGCTACAAAAAAATCCAACTGTTTTAATAAAGTCAACAGTCGTAAAAAACAATGTGTGTGTGCTCTTATCAAATAGACGTAGCAGCTCGCAGCCATGAAGGGAATGATTTTCCAGCTCGGCCGCAACCTGAGCCGCGCCGCCCCTGGGCTCAGTCGCGGCCTCCACTCGGGCACGCGACTCGCCTCCACCGACGCAACCAACCTGAAGTCCGACCGCTCCCTGACCTCGGAGGAAATTTACGCCCGCGAGGACAAGTACGGGGCGCACAACTACCACCCGTTGCCCGTGGCCTTGGAGAGGGGGGAGGGTGAGTGCAGAGTGTCATTTGATTACAAAAGTGTGATTCTCATTAATGTGCGCCTGATGACTCATGATTGAATCATCGCACTTCCTAACAACTCTGGTTTTCTCCTGTACTCCAGGCATCTACTTGTGGGACGTGGAAGGCAGCCGGTATTACGACTTCCTGAGTGCTTACAGTGCGGTGAACCAGGGCCATTGCCACCCGAAGATCGTAGCCGCGCTCAGCGCCCAGGCCTCCAAGCTCTCCCTCACGTCCAGAGCGTTCTACAACAATGTGCTGGGAGCCTACGAGGAGTACATCACTGGCTTGTTTGGCTACGACAAAGTCTTACCCATGAATACAGGTACTGGAGGGAAGCGTCACACACCAACTAAATATTCTACTACGCTATTACGAGTGCATTTGTTGACGCGTCTTACTTTGGTTAGGTGTTGAAGGTGGGGAGACGGCCTGTAAGCTCGCCCGCAAGTGGGCTTACAACGTGAAGGGGGTTCCCAAGAATCAGGCCAAAATAATTTTTGCAGGTAAGTCACAAGCTTATGTTGCAAAGGTGCTCAAGGTGCCAGAAAATAAATGTGTTTAATCTTTGCATAGTGTACTTTAATCAATAGTTTAGACTCTGAGTTCAAATGTTAAGACGCTTTAACTCTTGATTACTACAATGATTATTTTCACCTGTCCTTATACAACAATTGTCTAAGACAGGGGTGCTCAATACGTCAATCGCGATCTACCAGTTGATCGCAGCGTAGTATTGGTAGATCTCATGACATAAAAAAAAAGCCGTCTGTTGATTCCCCCCCGTAGGTAGATCACTTTGACGTGGTCATTTTATAAGTAGCTCGCGTGCTGAACAAGTGTGAGCACCCCTGGTCTAAGATGACCACATTTGGCTTTAGTTCAATCATCTGGACAGATGAAGAAGAAAGAAAAATACTTTTTTTTAAATTTACCCGGTGGGGAAATCTTTCTCTGCATTTGACCCATCCTTGGTTGTTAAGGAGCAGTGGGCTGCAGTGAAGCGCCTGGGGAGAAGGTGACCAAGTGTCCTACATCGTGTAAACATAAACCAACCATGATGCGTATGCCTCATTCACTCTCGATATGTAGATGGGAACTTCTGGGGTCGCACCATGGCGGCCATCTCCAGCTCAACCGACCCAAGTAGTTACGAAGGCTTCGGCCCCTTCATGCCGGGCTTTGAGCTCGTCCCGTACAACGACGTCCCTTCACTGGAGGTACAGCTTTTGATTCTATCTGACGAAACATGCAGCGCCTCTCATGTTTGTTTTCCTTTTGGTTCCGATGTTGAGGCAGGACATTGGACTGGCATGTGAGCTGCAATGCTCCAAATTTGTAGTAAAATAAAAAAAATATTTCGCAAGATTCTCAGAACTAGCTAACCTGTAACCTGTAACATGTAATGATTGACTAAACTAGCACGTATTAGTTGAAAGGGTGAACTTTGACAAATACAAAACCATCTTTTTTCTTTTCTTTTTTCTCTACAGAAAGCGTTTCAAGACCCCAATGTTGCTGCGTTCATGGTGGAGCCCATCCAGGGGGAGGCCGGGGTGGTGGTGCCAGACCAGGGCTACCTCACCAAAGTCAGAGAACTTTGCACCAAATACAACGTGAGTCTGGACTAAAGATTAGCAGGGATGACATGTTGTGTGACTCGGCTTTACTTGAATGTTTACTTTAGCCATCTTTTATATACTTTTATTTTAGCAATACAAAAACACACAAGTGTTGCTGTCCGCTCAGGGTAAGACATGCATTTGGGTCTGGTACTGAAAGGCAGAGCACATCAAAAAGTGAATGTTTTTATTTTTTAAGGGTAAATGATGTAGTGAGACCTCTGCATCTAAAACTACCATCCCTCAATACCTCAGTGTGTTTTGGTTGCACTACTACAGTTTAAAAAGCATCACGCTACTTACTGGCTGACATCAAGGAGAGTTAAAAGAGGAGATGCCCCCCCCCCCCCCCCCCCCCCCCCCCCTCTGTCATCGGGGTATAAAAGCTGTTCTGCACTGAACAGAAAGGCTCTAGTCCCAGCCTTCATTTAAGAGGCCTCGTCTGGTGTGTGGGTGCACAGCACTGCACTCTAGAGACGACATGTTATCAAGTGCACGCTGTATTCCCCATATGCACAGCTCCTAGGGCTCATTTGGCCTAAATAGTCCGTAATATAATGTTTCTAAGCCGTGGGAAAACCTCTTGCGCACGCACAGAAGTCAGCTGTTGCAGTACATTGCGTCTCCACCTGACCGCCAAATTATTTGAGGAAAACTGCAGTTTGGGCTTCAGTTTTGGCCATTTATTTATTTATTTATTTATTTATTTATTTATTTAAAAATCTGGTAGAAAAGCATTCTTCAGGGAAGTCAATAATGTGAACTGGAAGTCACTCCATCAGGCAAAGAGTAGAGGGGGTTAATACAACATGTCTGTGTAGAGATGAAATTTCTAAAATGATATTTATACTTTATTGCCTAAACACACTAACTTTGCACAGCATTACACATTTTAGGATTGTGCAATGCTTTGAGGCTGTAACGGAAACAAAAGCCAGAAGTCTCTTTTAGATGGTGTTGGTTCGAGGACCCGCTCCCTATGAAGATGTAAACGGCTCATTTCTAAACGTACAAAACCCAAATGATTCTAAGCTTCATTTGACTATACATTAATGACAACGTATATAAGGATTCGCTTAAATTTCTGCAAATATATCAGACTAATCCTATTTTAAGTTTATGGATCTAAAAGCCCAAACCTGGGTCTGTGGTGACGACTGCAGTGGGGCTTTGAGACGACTACACAGACCTCTGTGTTTTGCCCAGGTGTTGTGGATTGCTGATGAGGTGCAGACCGGCTTGGCGAGGACCGGCCGGCGCCTGGCTGTGGACCACGAGGAAGTCCGTCCAGATATCGTGGTTCTGGGCAAAGCTCTTTCTGGAGGCGTTTACCCTGTAAGCATTTGTGTTGTTCTGGCACACATCATGGAATATTCTGGATTTTATTTTTGAGAAGACTCCAAAAGTCCATAAAGTTTGATCATAATAGTGGAGGTACCGTTTGCTTTTACTGATCCGTGTTTGTGTGCCTCAGGTGTCTGCCGTGCTGTGTGATGATGAGATAATGATGACCATCAAGCCTGGAGAACACGGGTCCACATATGGGGGTAACCCCATTGCCTGTCAGGTCGCAATCGCTGCACTAAAGGTCAGTGTTGAAATGCACTTCATTCATAGTTTCTTTGTCCATCTCGTTCCTTTTTGTTTTACTTTATTAAACGGGGAGAACTCCCAGTGTGATATGCAACATACCACAATGTTACTACAGGCAATTTAAAGTCAGACGATAAGTAAGCGTCACATTGATGTCATAAATGATCTTAAAAATAAATAAAAAAACTACTGTTTTTGTGTGCAGGTGCTTGAGGAGGAGAAGCTGGCAGAGAACGCTCAGAGGATGGGAGAGTTGCTGCGGAGCGAGCTGAGAAAACTGCCCAAAGACATTGTGACTACTGTCAGAGGGAAGGGCCTCCTCAACGCCGTGGTCATCAAAGAGACTAAAGGTACTGAACTGTTCTAAAACCTTCCAAAAGGACTTAGTTTAGTAAATTAAGCTGGACCTGGTCAACCCTTTATTTTGTAGTTTTATGAAGTACAAAATGTATCCACGCTTTCAAGGCAAATTCCCCCTTAGTGGACCTGTGTGTAGGATTAAGGCAAGGCAAGTTTATTTGTATAGCACATTTCAACAACAAGGCGATTCAAAGTGGTTCACATAAAACCATTAAAAACATATTTAAAAACGGTTAAGAAAACAATAAAAATCAGTTAAAGGCAGCAGAAAACGGAAAAGTCTTCAAGCTGGATTTAAAGGAGCTGAGGGTCTCAGCATACCTGCAGCTTTCAGGAACCTTGTTCCACATATGTGGAGCAGAAAAGCTGAACGCTGCTTCTCCATGTTTAGTTCTGACTCTGGGTACAGAAAGTAAACCCGTCCCAGATGACCTGAGGGGCCGAGATGGTTCATAAGGTAGCAGCGGATCACTCATGTATTTAGGCCCTAAACCATTCAGTGCTTTATAAACCAGCAGCAGGATTTTAAAGTCAATTCTTTGTTGGACAGGAAGCCAGTGCAAAGACCTCAGAACTGGAGTGATGTGATCCACTTTCCTGGTCTTAGTTAGGACACGAGCTGCAGCGTTCTGTATCAGCTGCAGCTTTCTGACTGACTTTTTACAGAGGCCTGTGAACACACCGTTACAGTAGTCAAGTCTACTGAAGATAAAGGCATGGACAAGTTTCTCCAAATCCTGTTGCTCCAAATTAAGTGGTACCTAGCAGTGACGTTGCATAAGGAAACAAACTGATGAAGCCTGTGAAGACGTCAGCATCCAGACTTGAATTTATGATGTCACTTATGGAGGCAGTATCAGTTAATTGGACTAGGAAAACAAGTTTCTCTGAGCCAGGATTATAAAGATTGTTGTGCTTTTCATCTTCAAGCAACACTATGTAACAATTGTACCTTTTAAAATAACAGCTTGAAAGGGACCTGACATTACTTCTGCTGTAATCTGGAGGATGGAGAAAGTTACAGAGTGGCGGACAGAGATATATATATATATATATATATATATATATATAAAAAAAACACATCTCAAAAGAGCCATATGCGTCACCGGAAGAGCCATATATGGCTCGAGAGCCAGAGGTTCCCGACACCTGATCTATCGTAACTGGGTATTTACGACACTGAAGTAAACTTAAATACCTGAAGGGGGTGCTACAAAACTACATAATGGGGCTTTAAGGTGTTTCAAATAAAAGGGCCGCATGTCTTTTCCTTTTTTAGAAAAGCAGCTTCCCACTTTCCTTTCTTTTGTAAGAAAAATTAAAAGTAGAACACTCTGTTGGAGTCACTGAATCTGACCTTTTTTTTTTATTACAACAATCCTCAGACTACGACGCCTGGAAGGTGTGCTTGCGCCTGCGTGACAGCGGACTGCTGGCCAAGCCCACCCACGGGGACATCATCCGCCTGGCCCCTCCCCTCACCATCAAAGAGCACGAGCTGCACGACTGCATCGATATCATCCAGAGAACCATCTTGTCCTTCTAATCTCGACCCACTATTCAACAATACCCCTTAACCTTCCACCTGATAACCATAATGAACAGGTTGCGTGACACGTGTATTTGTTTTTAAATGAAGAAGTGCTGTGCTTCTATCAGGCCATGTGGACGCCTATGTGAACAAAAGGTTTCCACAGACTCCAACTTGAGCAAAAAAATATGTTCAATATTTAATTGAGGAAATCAGAGTTCAAACCAGTAATTGATTAAATAATTATGCATTGTGCAAAACAGCCCATTGAATAAGGAATAGCAAGCTCCCATTACATGCTGAATAATTCTACGTATTATTGAGCGGTTTGTTGTTTTTGGAGGATGTCTGTGTGACGTTGCCCACGCAGTAAAAGATCAATAGACAAACGGTCTCAACAAAGCCAAGTATTTTTCTTTGTTGACATCAGCCACAGTCTATTTATTCATTCATAAAGAGTTCTATTTTAAGGACTACTGCTGCAATTTTCTTAATGGGCTTATTATTCTCTTGTCGCCGTTATCTTTTCAATAAACCGGTATCCTTGAAGTCCTATTTTTTTTTTTTTGTTGAATGTACGTTTAAAAAAACCTTCTTTGCAGTCAAACATGGTTTATTAGTTTAGTAAACACTCTGCTAAACCATTGTGGCATGCTAACCCCTGAGAGAGCAGCACTATTGCACAGAGGGCCAGATAGTCTGGGTGTTTTTAAGAAGTCAAGAGCAGGATGTCTTCACATTTTGAAAAAGCCTTGAAATGTATATATCAAATTTATTCTTGAATAATTATTTGCGATTTACAATTTGTTTTTCTTTCCTAAAAAAAAAAGTACTTTTTAATCACCAATACAAATGTGACCAGTACTTGTAGTACGCTGTTTGAATGTGTTCTGTTACAACATTTCTCTTTATTTTTTAAATATTGTTTTTCAAAGGTGATATCACCTTTTTAGTTGTTGCATTATCCCTCGAATTTCAAATACATTATTGCAGTCTTATTTCCTGTGTTGCTGTTTGATGAACATTCATTTGATTGGCCTCTTTCAGGATGCAGGTTCAGAGTTATACATTAGCGTTGCAAATTAAAACATGGAAACCCTTAAAATCCAGAACATTGACTAATGTAAAAAGACCCAAGTATCCAGATACAATCCCAAAACTGTTTTTTTAGCTGAAATGACACAAGCAATTCACCCAATGATTCTAGAGGTAACACTAGATGGTGCTGTGCCTTCACTGAAATGAAACTAAAGACTGGTGGGTACTTAATCCATGTAGCATGTACAAACACTCACCTGGCAGGTGTTAATTACAAAGCTTACAATAATGGGGATAAGAGTCTCACTCCAGATACAATCTAAGACTTACTGTTATGTATAATCCGTGCATAACAGTGTTATACCTACATGCCGTAACCAGGACGATCCATCCAGGCTGTCACGCAGCACGCGGGGACCTTCACTGACAGAGTGGACATATTTGACACTCGTCATTCCCAGAAGACGAGCCGTCCTGCCCTGGATGTTGCGGCAACTATTTCATGCCTGCTGAACAAGACAGTCCAAGGCTTTCTGCCCCCCCCCCCCCCCCCCCCTTCAGGCAGCATAAATCCTGCTGCACAGACTGCATCCTCTCCATTTTTACTATACACTATAATAATATAAACAGCAGCAGTGGTAGAGCACAGATCTGATGGATGGTATCGGGTAAAGATTTCATCTCTTATATAATTGGTACGAATAGATTTGACCTTTATGTTGGTTGAACGGTATTTGCTGCTTTTCAATTGCTGTTTAATGCAACAGCTGTCCGATATTTCACTTTCAAACGGACGTACAAGAAAAAATATTACATGCCGTTAAGGATCAATAAAATTCACTCTAATTAGTTAAATGCTTTGCACTTTTAGTGGCAGTACTCAAAGCCAATTCCTCTTTCAAGGCTTTCTATCGAGTGCATTTTCTTTTCTTTATTGCACTTTTCTTTACAGAGCTTTCAATCACATCTCATAGTCCTTCTCAGGGGATGGAGTTCATCTAGCATCATGCGACTGAACTTCATTTCATCTTCAGACTTGATGTTTTATAAAAAGAAAAAATCTTATATACAGCGGCCACCCGGCCAAAGGCAACCCCGCTTGTATTTGAAAACCCCTGAAAAAGCAAAATGCATTCAATTACAGAAGTTTCTAAGTTTAATGTAGCGTAACATTTGGATGAAGGATTACACTTCCCACCACTGGCTACAAGCTCTAACCCTCTCTAACCTTCAGGCCACAGATTTCTGGTGCGTCGTTACATGTTATTTAGCAGACACTTTTATCCAAAGCGACTTACAATAAGTGCATTTCAACCTAGAGTACAAACTAAGAACAACAAGAATACAGAAAGTAACATTTCCTCAACATAGTCAAACTACAAAAGTACCATAATAAGAGATATTTAAGGGCCACTGAAGCGCTAATCTGTGTTTTAATCCAGTTATAGTCAGACTTTGTAGTTTAGGGCAAAAATGCACACAGCCTACAATCTAGGACAGGTTATCATTTCATACGGAGCGGAGCGGAGAGATGAGCAAGGCCCGGAGCTTGCGTGTGAAATATGAGTGGAATCCCGCCTGGCAGGAGAAATGAGGGTTATCGCCGGGTGACACTGAGCAATGCGCTTGTGTTCTGTGCATGCTTTCATCCAACACTCTGCAGAGACCTGCATCCCATAGGAAGGCAAACCATATTCCACAAATGAGCTCCAGTTTTGGCAGGGGAGTGACAGGCCACAGGCTCAGTGAGGATCTGGGAACACGGCAGGGCTCTGACAGCCTCAGCCAAACCTGGAGATGCTCCTTTAAAGCTATACTTGATTCTTTGCAACGCTGCACACTCCGTGCCAACGGGCGCAAGGCTGGCTTCAAAAGACGAGGGTGTGTTCCAGCTCAATGTCTCCGACCAAAAGGATCAAGAGGGGATCATCAAGACTCTTTTTTCTCGTTCCATTCTTTCAACTCTTTGTCCATCGCCTCCGCTTTGGCTTTTCTTTATTTTGCGACCCATCCCCTGCTGCCCTCTCCCTCCTCCCGCCCCTTTGTCTATCTCTCTCTCTCTCTCTCTCAGCCGGCCCATTTGTATTCATTCCTGACATAATGGAGAAATCAGATTGTGCTACTTAGCAAGAATGCAATTAAAGTACTGTGCCGGAAATTTAATTCAGGTAAAGTTGAAGTTAAGAAGAGGATAAGTTGTAAAGCTTTGTCTCCATTAGATGTGAGGAGAATAAGGTGTCAGCTTGAGAATTGTGCTGGAATAGGATAAGCTATTCGATTTTTCCCTCTACCATGACAGATAAATCAGAGAAAAACGTTTTTCTTGCCTGCCAGTGCTCATATTAATGGGCCTTTCGCATTAAGTCTACGACAGCTGAGTGCCCTGATAAAATACATGTGCATCTTAAAGGGCAAATGACACACAACCGTTAGAGAGTAATGTGCACTGACCATTTTTCTCTTTCCTCCACGTGCCCGATATATAGATATATATTGATAGGTGCAGCAAGGTCCTCAGAAGGACGTGGTCCTCCCTGCAGATCTGAGGTGCACTGTGACTCTCAAACTAATCGTTTCAGGTGTCACACCCTCAACTGATTTATGTCTGGGTTGTGGACACGTCTGCAGTCCTTTTGAATCTTTAAAAAGGCAAATACGACATTGTCACGGTTCTAGAAGTCTCACCCCGCGGCAAATCTTTTATAAAAGATAATGCCAGATGTTGAGAGCGTTAAGAGTACCACGCCTCGGCCCCTCCCTTCAGGCCTACCTCCAAAGTCACTGACCCAAAAACATGCGAACACACACTGCTTATCTGAGGAGTGCAGAACATCGCTAACCATATCCAATAGGGCTGAAGATGTGATACGTGGCATAATACAGGGGTTATAGTGCAGGGGAACCTGCCGTGGTATAGAGGCGAAGCTGCACTGTATTCATATTATTACAGAATAATTTGTTCTCGATGTCTGATAGATTAAAAAGATAAATTACAGCACTGCGAATAACCAGATATTTTTTCTTTTTTTGTCAGACCATTTGATTTATTTATTGCTGCTGGGAAGTAAATAGAATCAAATTAAATTATTTAAATGAATTGCCTAACCATGCTTTACGGTATTTTTCTCATGCACATCACAAGACAAAATGTGACAACACATTACGCCTAATAAGCAAATTTACAAAAATCCCCTCCGTAGTGCAACAAAACACTTTAATCAGCATTGATACGGGCAAATAATAATAATAAAAACAAACCACATATTAGAGGAAACTTATCATTTACACTCCACAAAAGTAAGAAAAGATTCACAATCCAAGAATATAGCAATCACATCTCCATTAGTTTGTGTTGTGTCATTTTGGTGCAAAAATACACCATACGGTCGAGGCACTTGAACAAAGTGCTTAAAGACGCTATGGCAACACGTTTCGATTGCCTCTCACCGGCTCTCAACATGGCGCCGGCAGCTCACAGCGAGCTCACCAACGAGGCACCGAAAGCCTCCGCGGCAGGCCCGGCGATGTCAACAAAAACACACTCAGAGGGGGAGCGCTCCATTCCCACTCAGGTGGACATTCATCCACGTTATCTTCACATAGATAATAGTTGTTTGTCTCTACATGACATTCAGAATGGTAACAACGTCTCTTTTTAAAATAATTTGTGCCCCCTTCCGATTCTATAGCATTTCTTTTTCATTTCCACAAAGATAAATATGAAACTGAGTGTCATCACGATGAGTTACACGTCCGTGCACATCTCTGCCGCTGCGTGGCACTGGCTGATAAATACCTGGCAGTATTTATACCATATAAAAGGAGAATGAGTCACACACCTGTTGTTCATGTTTCTGGGCATATTCTGTTCACTTTCCATTCGAAAATAAACCTCATTACAAATTAATTTAATTTCATCATCCACAGCCAGGTGGCTGGGTGTCTGACTTCTTGACTTGAAATGCATAACTAGAGTGAAAGGACTACCGCTGGTTGAGTTTCTCTTCACCATATCGAAGGAGGAAAGATTCACAGAGGAGGTAACGGACAAGAAAGACCCTGGGCGGAGACTCCGTTGCCAGAGTGTGATTCATTCAGCTGATTTTTAAATTCATGTGAGCTCGCTCCATCACTATTTGCAGAATGCCTGGAGAAAATGAAAGATAGCACAGATGCCAAGAGAGATACTTGCAGTGAGTGAATGTCAGTGCCTCCAAGCTATCAGCGGGGCTGTGATTGTGTTCATCATCAGGGAGGGTTGCAGCGCCGGCTTTAAACATGGACTAAACCGGGGTTTTAGCAAGTGGAGATGGACTGAACTATTTAGACTTAATATCTCACTATTGGATGGATTGCCATGATACTTTGAACAGTCCTTCTCTAGAGGATAAAGCCAACTGACACCAGCAAAGGTCCACCTCAGCATCTATTGAAAAGATTGGCACCGTGACTTGATACGTTGGTATTGGTTTTGTAAATAGTAGCATGCTAACGTGCTAAATATCATACCTGTTAATTTTTTTAATTTTTTTAATTTATTTAACCAGGAAATGCCTCATTGAGATTAAAAATCTCTTTTACAAGTGTCTTGGCCAAGACGGTAGCAGTAGCACGTCACACCAAGTTTCAGACAATATAACATAAAACAGTGACAGACAATATATCATTTTTTTTTTTTTAAATCACAGCGTGAAATAAAACCAAAAACTAAAATAGTAGTTTTAATGACGTATCTTTTTGGTTGAGCTGAAAAGTCCTCGACCAAAACTAGAGAAAGTCTCAACCCATTTGGATTTTATGATGATTCAAAATATTTAGGGTTCTGCATATTTGTGTTAAAATGCGAGTGTTGCGTCTTCTTTCTTCCCAACGGAGGCGTCGCTGTGTGCGCCTTTCTCAGTTAGCGTCTTTAAACGCGTTTAGGTAATCCATGATTCATCCGTATTTGTATCAGTCCCAGTTAGTGCAAACCATCGATAAAGTGACTGGGAATTACATTCCCATTGATCTCCGCCTGTTAGTGCAGCGACTATTCCAGTGGGATGTGTTTAGCTCACATGTGGCAACCGTGCCACTGAGAACGCAGTAAAACAAGGACACGCCGGCCCTTGAAAGGCATTTGGAGGATCCGTTAGCCGCAGACAAAACCAGTCACAGTGGCTCCGCCTTTTTCGCCGCCCCCTCGTCTCTTCTGGTCAACCGAACGGCATCTCGCTAACTCGGTCAGGGCCGGACACAAACTGACGCTCCGCTAGGACTCGACTTTACGCTACGGGCTGACCACAACAGCTGCAGACAAAGCCTCAGTGTTTACAGAGTTCATGTCTGAGGCTAGGGAAGAGGAGGAGGCAGCAGGAAGAAGGAGGAGGAGGGCAAAGTGTGTGTGGGTGTGTGTGTGGGGGTGGGGGGACGTTGGTCTCAGCTTCCACTACCGGAGGGAAAAAAATGTACCAGGGTGCCCACAGGAATTCAAGTCTCATTCCGAAGAAAAGCAAACACGGAGCGGTCCCTCTGCACATCCTCGGAGAGGATTCAGACGCAGTTTACAGAACAAAGGAGAAACTGTATGACACCTGGGAGGGGAGGAAGAAAAAGGGAAGTGGGTAGATTTGAAGGGTACATCGCTCCTGTACATGCTGGGTCAGTGAGACGGGATGGACCGGGCCGCGCGGAGCTCACATCCAACATGGTAAATCAAAAGGAAATTGCGCAGAGGCAGAGAGGCACTCTTAAGACTGGCAACCGAAAGTATCACACAGAGACTTGCACGGACAAGGAGAATACAAGTTGGGGTTGGGCAAGCCGCCACAGAAGCTCTCAGTGTCGTAAAGGATAAATCACCACGCCGAGCATCCCTGTGGCCCTCTCTCCCTCTCTGATGCGGCACGACTTCTCCGGGAACGGCGGAGCTCCGTTACACGAAATATCACTTTTCAACTTCAGCATATTCTGTCAATGTCCCTCCTGACGCCGCCAAAGGTCGATTGAAGCGTCGCCATAACGCACGCCGCCGGTGTGTTTTATCTGTTAATGGTAGCACGCTGCGACACCTTGTCCTTGGCCCAAGGGCGAAGGGACTCTCTTCTCATCATGAGATGAAATGAATCAGCAATGCCGTTACTGTTCGTCGTCAGAAGCTGATTCATTACTTATGAGGGATGTCGAATGTCATTTTCCCAACCTAGTGGAAGTATTGAGTGCGGACCCTCTGGTATCTTGGTCAGGGACGGTAAATTAACCGAGGCTGGCTGCTCAATCATTTCCACATGCACATGCCTTGTATTCAGCCACTCGGGGGTTTAGACTGAGTGACCAGGAGAAATAACTCCTCTATAATGTAATAATATAACCGGGCAACAAACAATGCTTCACTTGAATTGAGTTGTTGTTGCGTCAGGTTGTTTTTTCTTCTGATGTTATGGTTGACCTAGTAAACTGCAAATGAGTGGAGAGCATTTTCTCTCCTTCCTCACCTGGACTATTTTCTCCATGCTTTCCCGCACCGGTTAAAGCCCCATTATGTAGTGTTTCCCTTGTAGCGCCCCCTTCCGGTATTTAACGTTTACTTCAGTGTCGTAAATACCCAGTTACGATAGATCAGGTGTCGTGAACCTCTGACTCTGAGCCATATATGGCTCTTCTGGTGACGCATATGGCTCTTTGGAGTTTGAGTTAAAACAATAATCTCCGCCCGCCCCCTGTAACTTTCTCTCTCCTCCAGATGACAGCAGCAGTAATGTCAGGTCCCTTTCTTAAAGACGTCTTTGTTCTTTTATTAAACTAAACGTCTGTTATTGATCGTCTCCACAGCAGCATGTCTCTCTGTCTCTACGCGTTGCGTAGCGGAGCAAATAAAAAGTCACCTGTGAGGTGGACTGGACTATGTGACGTTGGTCATCACTGACAGAAAGCAGGTCAAAGGACCGGGCGTCTACAAAATGTTACAGAGCGGAGTTTTCTCAACAAAGACCCCCGATGGCAGTGGCGGAGGCGCAAATCGCCATATTAAAAGTCATTGTAGCGGCACAATTGTTTTCAAGCTGTTATTTTAAGGTACAATTGTTACATAGTGTCGCTTTGAATACGGTATCGATGATTTTACTACTCATCCATCAAATTAGGCGCAACGGTGTTGTCCTGTTGGCTCCAGTAGAAAACATTTGCCTCCAGTTCTCTATCTGTGTGGGATGCCAAATGAGCAGCGACACCCTGCAGCAGACAGAAGCACGACCAGAGAGCGACGCTTTAATTAAAAGCTCTGTGCAATTTTCTCTAAAGCTATCCCCTCTCGACACATGGTCGGCTGGAAGGAACACCCGCGCTGAAAAGTGATTACAAGAGTGGTTTGACATGCGGATGACAACAGGCTGCCCTCCTCAGTTTGTCAGACCATGACAAATTATGTGACATTCCTTTTGCACGTGAGTGGATGTGCGGCGCTCCATTTGAGAGGAAGGAAGTTACCAGTAATTGTTAGACTGGAGCACATTCACATTATCCTTTTATTCTTTTGTTCCTGCATTTAAATGAGCTCTCTCAGGGGGAGAATTCATTCACACGGACACACCGCGACTTTTAACTTTGAGTTCTGGCAGTGCAGCGAGCAGAAAGACGTTCTGCTGAGCTTTGATCCTCAGGTGTCCTCCGCAATTCTGCCGATGCAGCACATTCGCCTCATGGCATGTTAGCGGCGCGCCAGCCTTCCACTGGGAACATTTTAAGCAGCCCCTCTCCGCCTACATGCCCGGGGGCTATGAGCACACCGGCTCCGACAGCCTTACACTACACCTGGTGAAGCTCCAGGACGACAACACAATATCCGCCTGTGTTTGCACAAGCCTGGGGATGGATTACCCACTGGGAAGTAGATGTTAAATCCTCTGGAATCATAAAGACTCTCCCGTTGAGACATTACTATCCGAGGTGGACTTTGCAGTGTCCCAGTGAGCATGTATTTGGTCAAAAGACAGCTGGAAGTAAAACCGGGATGAATAAACATCTCAGTCACATAGAAATGTTATTTCAAAAGCTGAAAAGAGTATATTTAAATCGTATGCATTGAAAAATAAATGTTATGTGGCACCTACATGAATCCAGTTTTAATTTAGTAGTCTAGTCGGTTTATTACCACCATATTTTCTCTCTCGGACTCCCTTAATACTTCTTCCATTGCACTGGGTAGAACATGTCTTGAAATCACTGACCTTTTTGTTAACTGCGATTTAATGGGGTGATTAGGTTCATTTCACCTTATTTTGAAAGTATACATCCATCTTCCCAAGGTGTTGACATTGCAATAACCCTGGCTTTCAGCAGACTCCTCACAATGTACGCTTGCTTACCGGTGAAATTCCAAACAAGCACACCCTTTGACATGTTCACGCACCACCTCGTGACATCTATACATTTTGTGTATTTATAATAGGGTGCTCATTATGAGAGTCGTGAAAGGTTTGCGTGACAACATCGTGACCTGCTGACGAAAAGGAAAACATACAGTATAGGTCCCAGTTCTCTAGGGGATGATGTCATGCCGAGAACTTCGCCCGGATTGGTTCTTTTCGTGTGCGTTGGACTGATGCAAGTCTCCATGAAAATGGTACAGCAAAAACATCACACTCTGACGGTACAAGGTTACATCTTTGTTTGCTTTAGTAGAGCTCCTAAGGCAGCCAGCAGTTATGTCCTCCATCATTGTGTTTGTTCAAATAGTTAAAGCTCCTTAAATCAATACTTTCTATCTTAACAATTGATTGATATCATTTTAGTATTTAGTATTTTTTTGTATTTTAGTATTAGTATTTAGTATTTTTTTTGTATTTTAGTATTTGTATTTAGTATTGTTTTAGTATTTTAGTATTAGTATTAGTATTTAGTATTTAGTATTTAGTAATTTAGTATTAGTATTTTGTATTTAGTTTTTTTGTATTTTGTATTTTACAAGTTACAAGTTACAAGTCTTTTATTGTCAGATGCACAGAATGCACAGTAGTAGTATTAGTATTTACTATTTAGTATTGTGTTTTGTGTTTTTTATTTGTATCTTTTATTTTTATTAATGCTCTAATCCACTGCTGTGATCCTGAAATTTCCCCATTGTGGGACTAATGAATGAATATCTTATCTTATCTTATATAGAATTACCTGTTTAGTTTACAGTATGAGGACTTTTGTTGGGTGTTGCTTCTGAGATGCGTCTCGACCGCTTGCAAAGTCAACAGAGGGATGCAAGCGGATGCAAAACACTGTAGGCGGCACGACTTGACAAGGTTGAAAATGCAATTTTGGTGATAAAAAAAGGTTTTCCTGAGGCTGTTCGACGCGAGACAAGCGGTATAAGGAGAGAGGGGTCTGGAGGGAAATAAGAAATTCAAACTAACACATATATACCCTCACTGAACACACCCTGGCCCCGGCTAATGTCTGCACACTCGGTCCATTTCTCTGTTTGTGATGATCAATTTGGCAGTCCGGCGGTCAAATTCGCCCCGAATAAACCAAGGTGAAATGTTACCCGAAAGGCACCTGGAGCCAGCTCTCAGACCTCGGCAGAGCAACGCGCAATCAGCCACGGAAAGAGATGGAACCCCACACAGTTGCACATTGGCCAGTCACCTCCACGCGTCGCGGCCGCTCACCTTTCCGGCACACGGTTCAGCGGTTTGTGCCGGCAGACGGGGAGGCTCCGTAATGTTTCATGATCAAGCTGATCCATCCGAGTGTGGAGGGCAGCTGGACTGAGCTGATATTAGTATGCCCCTGGTGTGACTTGACAACAGAAGCTGGAGCAGCCCCCTCCACCACCAGCAGCTCTCCACCCCTTCCCCTTCTCTATCTCATTGCATTGTGCCAGATGGAGAATGTTAAGTGACAGAGGGGGGAATGAAATGTGCCGGCGCTCTCCAGCAAACTTGGAGTGGCTCTGTAGCTCCCGCTGTTTTGGAGATAACTGATGGTCGGGGCGCATCCGTCTAGGCCGGGCGAAACACTCGCTCACACGGCTCGTTGGCCCATGCAGATGGGATGGGATTTGTGTGGAGAGCCGAACACGAAAAACTGGACCACAGTTTGACATTAAAAGATAGACGGATATGAATTAAAGAAGAAATGTGTGTGTTTGGATATTTTATCTTGTCCCTGACAACGACTGTGGAAAAGCAGGTGGGCTGTCGGTTGTTGGCCGCTGTGTATTCTGACAGACCGTGATAAAATCAGGGTTGGCATTTGGATCGCTGTACCTGGAACAGCTCTCGCTCCTCTCCAGCCATGACAGATGCTGCAATTAGTGGCAGCGGCGACTGCCAACTGCTGACACGGCTTTATATATCGCCGAGCCATCTATACTCCGTTTGTACCTGAATCATTAGCTTATCTCGGCACCTGGTGTTCCAACAGGGAACGGCCGAGCAGCTCGGACTCCGAGAGGCGTCCTCGCCCAGCGGGTCACGGCTCGACAGCGGTCGATTTTTCAGAACGGCAGTCCTTTATCTGGAGCTGGTAATCTTCTTTTAATTGCTCCACCACAGCCATGGGAAATATGTGCTGGCAGGTGACCATTAAAACTGTAACAGGACTCCTCACATAAAGACCCAGGCAACAGTTAAAGCATTCAAAGTCAATTTTCAAGTTATATTAAAGTGCAGCTGGTGTCATCTTCTGAGTTATGCTACAAGTCTACTCACTGGGGAAATAGAGCCATATTATTCTCTTAGGTGGACATAAGCACAATGATACACTCCGAGAAAATGACAGACTCCCTGTGTGGTGTCATGTTTTCATGAATTATTGCTTAATAAATGTTGACTATATCAAAAAGTCTCGGTGTCATCTGTCCACTAATACTTTGTTTTTAAGGAGTTAATTGTAGATTGTAATAAAGCCAATGCGGTAAAAAGGAGGCAAGATAATAATCTTTTTGTTCATGTGTTGGATTTTTAAATATCAATCTATATATGATATGTTACAGACCATAACTTTGATTTAAACGTTTTTTATTTGAAGCAGTTCTCTCGAGAATGAAAAAGCACACAATGACAGTATTTTCAAGACAAGTTGTTGAAGACATAGAAGAAAGTAAGTTTACAAAAATATTGTTGTCCCAAATGGAATGTGGCTGGATTTGCATATACAGTACATCTGCTACAAGGAAATACAAACTTTAGGACTTGCCTTCTTAAAGTGTTTTAAAGTCACAGGGAAATTAAATACAAGTTGCATATCAAATTTGATTATCTTAAGAGCTAAAATACAAGGTCTATCACGGTGGACAGATGTTACACATTACACAACTTAAATGAATTAGAATTTCTGTCTTCTCTGTCAAGCTCAATCAATCTTCTCAGGATTTGGGGACTAATTCCCACACAATCTGTTTTGTACATCCTTATTTTTCCCTTTACAGCTGTGAACACCTGTCCTCATAAACTTGCAGATTTAAAAAAAGTGAATTACTATATTTAGAATTTGACTGCAGTTTTTATAAAATAAATCCAAAACACATTTTCCAGAATTGACATTGTCCATTTTACAACATGCATGTTGTGAAATGGGCTATAACAAATGAGCTAATAATCTTGACACCATGGTGTCACGATTATATTGTACTTTATTGCTGTGAATATTACCGTGAATGTAAAGGAGAATAACCCGACCGCCTGGAGCTCAGAACAAACTGCTAGTGTGTCTCACAAAGCTCACTTTCAAGTTAACTAAAGAGACCCAACAGGACCAGAAAGGCCTTCCAGTGGAAAACCTTTTTTTTCCACCTCTCTTCATGGTCTTCCATTACTAGGAAATACATTGGTTGCCAGGTCTGGCCTTGAATCCCAGATAGATAGCCTGTAATTTTACACGCCTCGACATTTCCCCAATAACATAATCTCTGAGGGATTTATGCTACACACCAGCCCTGTTTTTCTCTTCTTTTGTATCCATACACACATACACAAGAGTGGTGGAGGCAGGAATACAGGAGACACACACACACACACACTCATACACACACACACACACACACACACATCGCAGAAACATGGCTTTCTGAAATACACTTTCACAGTGTAAGAACGCAGATGGACTGGATTTACAGCAGCTTTCCACCTCTCTCCGCCATATTGTTGTGGTGTTAGTGAGAGGCTGAGGGAGACAGAGAGGACGGAGTGCACATCATTGTTTGCCGTGATGAGCTGTACAGATGACTCAACAATGACAATAATTCACCCTTTTTTCTTTCTTTTTTTAGACACCAACCACGAGGGACGGGCGAAGATCATCCTTCACACCGGGCCCTCGTAAATATTGAAAAGTTTTATCAGTCAAATGAAATGTTTATCGCTTTTTGCAAGCTGTGAAGAAGTCCTGTTGGACTGATGCTTATCTCGTTCTTTTTTCGTATTTTTTAATCCAAAAGAGCACAGGGTATAGAAGAAATACAGTTTCCACCAGTTCAAAGAACTTGTCAGATTCCCTGGAGGGAGAGAGAAAAGAAAGCTTGTGTGTGTGCAGCATTAGTGCAACATCCATCCCTGTTGAGGGGAATGGACCGTGGAGGACTCCGGCTCTTTGTTAGGATGTGATGGATGGACAATGCCGTTACTGTGTGCTGAGAGCCGGAGCCGTGTCACTGCTGGTTCCATAAGACTGCCATCGCTTGTCACAAGTAGGCCTTTCTTTTGTTCTAGGCGTTCTCTTTCTGTCATATTTACCTTTCTCCCTCATTTTCCCTTTCTTCCTCTTCCTGCACACATTCAGTTCTTTTTTTCAAATCTCAATGATGATTCCTCCTCCACATCTGAATCTCTCTAACCTGAAGTACTGTAGTAGTCCACCGGGGACATCCGCAAACATCCAATCATCCCACAGTAATTGCCAATATAATAGAAAAAGATGTAGGTGGAGGGGGGAGCTTCAGGAGTTGATGGGGTGATTTGAAATGTAAAACCAGCAAAGTAATTTCTCTGCTAATGTGTTTGAACTCAGCAGAGCTCCAGATCTGCGACTTGGATTTGAGCCAGACTTTTAACAAAAAGGAGAATGTGGGACTATGGATCGCCCTCGACCAAATACATTCTTAATCGACTAAAAGTATGGGATTGTGTCAGCAAACTAATTAGTTGATTTGATCATTAGATCTGTAAAATAAATATACTCCACATAGAATCACAATTTTTAACCTTGTGTGCTTCTTGGAAATAAGCAATAAAAAAACATAAAAATAGACTAATTGAGTGTAAAAGTCTTAGTCAACTAAGACCAAAAGGATGGATCAGTTGACTAATGACGAAGGGGCAGCCTGGGAGTTGGAGATACTCGTGAAGACAAGTTTATGAATTTACTTGCACTTGATTTAAAGGACCAAGGTTTATAATTGACTGAGATGTATGAGACTACAGACTTGACTTGGAGTTGTCTCTGGTTTCTTGAAACCTGATTTTCACTTTTCTTAAATTACTTAACACTCTGCTAAATATTGAAACTGAGATCTGGCGTCTCGAGACTTGGACTCAAAACAACTTGAACATTTGATGAGAGAATGTTGATGGCGGTCGTAACGTTCTTCACATAAATGTAGATGCAGCCATCTGTGGAATATGGCAGCCTTTATCGCAAAGGGTATTTTTTATTGAACAACGCCAGGACGACTTGTGAGGAGAGCAGAGCGGCTCGTATTCAGCACGCTATAAAATGTGAACAGCTCTCCGAAAGAGTGTGTGAAAGAACATGAAACCGGATTTAAGAAAGGCATTTGCTTATATGAGTGTGTGTACATTACAATACTGAAAAAACAAGAGACAAAACTATCAGCTCCGTCACAGACACAGACGATTGAAACGGGGACTCGCGTGTCTTTGTGCATCTGCCTCGTCGTCCCGAAGCAACATCTGAATAGAGATCAGGAAAATAGATTGTTTGTTTTGATGAGAACAAAAGAGTATGAATGAGAGCTTGAAGACAACTAGAGAAGGTTTATTGTCAATGTCAATCGCAGCTACAAGTATTTACTTCTAAATCGTTCTCTTCTGCTCAGACTGTCCACTAAGTGACCGATACAGCTGCGTCACGAAAGAACTATCGCTCAAAGAGAGTTTGTGCGTTTTTTTCTTCTTTTCTAAAAAGGAATCTGTGTTTCCTTCCAGACGCCTCAGAACATGAATATTTCATTTAGTTCATCCCCAAACACTGACATTATTTATGGAGGCAATCATCATCATCAGCCATGAAGTGAGCCCTGTCAGCTGGCACCGAGCAGCTGACCTCCAACGGGCTCCTTTGTTTTTACAAATGAGGCTCTTTGTCGGTTATGTTAAGTTGTAATAATTCATTTTGACTTTGCACATGTACATAGTACGTTTGTGTTTTAATAATACATATAGCAAGATATGATTAGAGAAATATTAGGGAGAATATTGATATTGTTATTGTTGTGTTATGAGGGATGGCGCTAACGTTTAGAGGAAAGGTGTGAAAGTGAAACTGATAAAACGTGTGCGTGAGGTGAGATTCAGTCTACTCTCGAGACGGTCAGAAGCTTACAAGACATCCCCTATCTGCAACGTTGCTTTTAGTCTGTGGCGTAACGCTCCGCTTGGCCCTACGATCGTAGCCCCAGTTTACTGCTTATGCTTCTGCCATTAAATATTGTTAAAACGTAATCATCGGATTCGGATTCTCTTTTTATATCGAGCACGGGACCGCAGTTTCGACCACACTTAACAGTTAATACAGCGGCGATTCAATCATCACATCAGTAAGTATTTCTACGTTTCATAGAGATACCTTTTAATGACCTACAGGATGTACATTTCCCCATCAGCCCCAGCTTTGTTGTTGTGTTGAAGTTGGTTGGAGACGCCTCCTCCCTC
This sequence comes from Liparis tanakae, assembly GCA_036178185.1. Lineage (NCBI taxonomy): Eukaryota > Metazoa > Chordata > Actinopteri > Perciformes > Liparidae > Liparis > Liparis tanakae. The sequence continues at coordinate 13,000,018 of CM070105.1, forward strand.
ACCTCCATCGTCTCTTGTCTCTTCATTGTGTGGCTGACGGGGCTGTCAGAGGGGAGGCACCGTCTGGCCGAGTGGTGGGATGAGACAAGGGCGATGACTAGACTCAGTCAGACTCATTGGGAAAAGGGAAAAGTCAAGGTGAGTGTGTGTGTGTGTGTGTGTGTGTGTGTGTGTGTGTGTGTGTGTGTGTGTGTGTGTGTGTGTGTGTGTGACTCAATGGGTGAGCAAGTCTGTGTGATGGAAACCTCAGGTACTCGCTTTTATCTAGAACCCTCGAAATAACTGCGGAGAGCATTTACTCCGCTTTAGTCATGGCCAAATAATTAGCTGTTTGTTGTCCTTTCAATGCAGCTGCTAAATATTTATGAACCCACGCGTCGTCTTCTGTTCTGGCTCCGGATTGGATTAAAGTAGAAGACGACAAAGAACAAAAGAAGACGTACTGCCGAAACATACAAAGAAAGAAATGATGTGGTTGCTGTGGAATGAGATAAATGACTATAGCTGTGTACATTGGGATTTGATGATTGGCTATAACCACTGGTTATTGAAGAATATATTGTGTAGATTGTTTGATGATTTACTATATTGTGTGACTTATTTGTAAACTGTGACTTATTTGTATTTATTTATTTCTTACCTTGTAATTTTGTTTAGTTGGAGGACCCAGCAATATAAGCTTTTCATTGTACAAATAACTTGCTATATGTGCACATGGCATAAAAATATGTTAAATCTTGAATATTGAATATATTAGGTTGAGTTATGATTTATATGTATTCAAAGACGTTTTAAATGTATTGATGTGTAGTATTTTCAATATTTTTAAACTTCTATAAGGAAATCATTTATGACATCAGTTTGTATACCATGCAGCATCCAGTTATGAGTTGAATTTGGAGGTGAAATAAAATAGCAGATAAACTCTCATTATCAGCATCAGAAGAAGAATTATTCCAAGACGATAATCTGAAATGCTCGACTGAAATACTGGATACGGTATCAAAGATGCATCTGAATCTGCAAGTATCAAATATTTAGGTCAGCTGTGGGTCAGCTGAGGTTCATGTTTTATTTTAAATCTGTTATGCTGGAGTACGGAGACAAAACAACGGACATGTCTTCCTGTCCAAATTCCCTGGATGTGTCACTGTATGAGCAAAGTAGGTCAGGAGCAATGAAAAGCAGCGCTGGGGAGGAGGGTCGGTGGGCAGTGATGAATAGAAGAGAGTTCAGCTCAGTGTGAGTCATCAGGGGTGGTGAGGTGGTCGGCAAACCGCATTCCTGTGTCAATAATGAAGGAGGGACTGTGAGAAGAGGAGGGCAGCCATCACTGAATCATCGAGTCATAGCAGCTCACAAATTAAACAGAAAAGGTATTTTATGCGGTCGGAGGGACACCGACAGGAGGAGACGGATTCAAGTTTGTTTCCACGACTTGAAAGCAAACACACACATACACACTCACACACACACACACACACAAAGGCATCCGGCTCGAGCCACCTTGCTGTCTTTAGGTTGTTAAGGTGCCACACTGACTTTCCCTCTAAATACCCCACCAGGGTTGAACGCCTTTCCTAATGAGCATCTGCACCACTGTCAGCATCGCAGTTCATGTTTGATGGCAAACATTGTAATGCATTATTCTGTTTAACTGAGAAAAACAACAAAGAAGAAGAAGAAGTACACGCAATCAGGCCCTGCAAATCCAGAGCGTGAATAAAACATGAGCGCCCAGGTTTTACATGGGGAAGTCTCGCCGTGGACTTTTTACCGAACGCTGATAAACTCTGAGGTGATGATGCACACAAGAACTCTCTATGGACAGTTCATTTGTGCTCTGCAGGTATTCTGCTCTTCATGCAGACAGGTACATGAGAATATGAAACCTCACGTGAAATATGTGAAGCTTAGCCTCCTGTGGATGTTACAGTATTACCTGTTCTTTAAAGTGCCTGCAAACCTGTTTTCTCCATCAGCCTCCTAAGCTCCGACATGAAGCTCTATTATTCTCTGCCAAGGTCAGATAGGTAAGGTTGGTTCTTCCTCACGGGAGACACTTCGGCATTTTTGATTGTGAAAGATACCTGCGGATGTTTTTTGCTTTGACATTTGCTTACTTGGTCATGCATTTTTAATATAGATACATTTTTTTTAGATGTTACAACCAATCTTTCTCTTTATTCAACTCTTACGGTCTCTTGCAAAGTCAATTTTTCTTTTTTACACTTTTCTTTTTGTGGCCGAAATGGCAGCACAATTATGTTGCATGAGCCGGCACACACAAAGAGGAAGAGAGCGAAAGTATAAAAATATGATGAAAAAAGTGGGGAAAATATGTACACAGCATTCCCACAAAAAGAAAAACAATTTAAAACATTTAAATATGCCAATTTAATTCCTCGAAGTGTTTATACTGCCACTCCACCTCCCCAAAATCAGATTTTAGTGTGCAACCAGATGATGTCCTCTGGCTGCACAAACATCATCAGACGATAGGAACCACGCCGTAATATGAAAGTGTAACCGTCTCCCCTCCAGCTCTGTGAAGGTGCCAGGATTCCATCTGCAATTTTCCTCTGGCCCCGTGAAATCTGTGAGAAGTTTGCTTTTCCACTCAGCTCGGCTGCACCTTGGTGACAGGCCTACCCAGAGTTTACATCCATGAGGGGCCCCGTTTTTTTTCATATTACAACATCAGGAATTCCTGCGGCCTCGTTGCACAGAGCTCTGACTGTTTGGAGCTCCTGCCAAGTCCATAGTAACAGACAAGCCTATATTTAGCCGTGTGTACGGACTGTTGGAAAACCCTTAAAATAGTTCGGAGGGAGACAGGAGTATAATGCCGCCCCACAGGGGTCCATCGTGGGCTGTCGAATATGAAAACTGCACGCACACAGCTCTTATTGTGCTATCGCCGGGTCTTGGCACTTGAACATGTACATGACTGTTACCTGTGTGTGTGTGTGAAGAAGTCTTAAAAACTCAATTGAAAAGTCTCTGAAACCTCATTGAATCGTTTACTCCCCAAAGGTTGTCAAATAACATTTTTCCGGCTCTGGATACAGGAGCCTTTTAGCCCGCGGCTGTGTGCGCTCCACTCCAGCCAACATGCTGTGGATTTTTTAATGCAGCCTTTGCCCCCTTCACTTATCTAACAGGTTCAGCTTCACAACCACGGGGAAGGCTGTAGCTTTCAGGAGGAAAACCTGGAACCATGCCAACTAAATGCCTCCAGGGAACAATGACTGACAGTGGACAACATCAAAGATGTGACTTCTGGTCACATTGATGCTCGAGGTTCAGAGACACAGGCAGAGGAACATCAAAACACACACACACACACACACACACACACACACACACACACACACACACACACACACACACACACACACACACACACACGTGTCAACCATCTTTTCTATATTTTAGACGAGACTTTGAACAGCATGCACAATCAAAGGCTCAAAGGGAATTATTATATCATGAAAGACACATGGGCTTCAACTTCAACATTACATGTTGCCTTTAAATTTTTAACTCTCACATTTACAATTTCTTTGAGGAGGAGGTTTCTTTTTTACATTTTGAAGACATCAGAAGGAGACACAACAGGCCATTGTCTCCATCACTAACCTGGGGGAGCCTAAGTATATGTTTACAGCCCGTTGAAGTCAGCCATCTAATGGATCATTACGTGAAATATGGTGCAGACAGAAGCGCTGTGAAAAAAAAAGAAGATGTTGGGACTTGCAAGCAAGTGAGCGATAAAAAACACAGACCAGGCCACTGAGGCAATTGCTGTTTTAAGTGTGGAAGGAATCAGAAATGATGGAAGCCGAGATAATGATGTGGCTCGAGCAGATAAACTGGCGGTATGAGCCAACAACCGAAATTCCCACTATTGTAAATATAGGAGCATATCAACACTATATTTAGACTGAATTCCATCGAGCCTGTTTGGATTATGCCATCTCTTTGTTGATATTATGGATACATATCACAGCCAGATTTTCCGCTAGTGGAAAGAAAAATGTAATCAATCCGTCCATGTGCCGGCAATTTTCTTGACAATCCACTCCAGTCCACTGATCCACGCCTAAATAAAGGGTCCATCCCAGTCTAAGCATGGCGTCCACAACCGCAAAGTATACCCAGGGCTGCAACACCTGCTTCAGACACTCGGCAATAACCTTTAACCAGCTGCAGAATCCACAACTAATAAACATCGAAATTCAGTCTGAAAATATATTTTTTTCCACTTGCAGGCCCCATAAGGAGCTGGCTGTTTCGGCTGTGCGCCGATATTGGGAGCAGAGAGGTGGAATAGATTTTTTGGCCGCACTGTGGGTTCAGAGTGGCGCGGTGGTCCGGGCTCCGTGACCCTCGTGTGCGATGGTGTTTGGGGACTTCTCAGACAGCGCCTAATATTCCAGCCAGCTGGAACATTTCCGAGAGCATTCTTGGCTCATTCCCAGCGCCGCTGACAGTGAAGCCAGCGCTCTCATCGCCTCCTCCCTCCCCTCCAACTCCTCTTCCTCCTTTCCTTACACCTTTTTTAGACCTGCATGCTCCTGTGAAGCAGCGAGACACTGATTATGCTGAGCAATGAGCGCTGGGAGAACATGAATCACCCCGATGGGCCTTATGATGTTTGCACATTGTTGGGCGGCTCATCGGCCGGTGGTGACCATGCAGGTCCTCAGCTCACACGTCTGCAGAGGCCACAGGGGGCAGCCGCTCAGTCACGACTGGATCGAGAAATAACACCGTTAGGGAGGTCGCAATATACAGTGAATAACTGTGAATGTGATTTTTGGAAGAAGAAAATAAAAATTTGTATCAATTGATGTCTTGTTAATAAAATGATAAGACGGTTTCTTCCCTTTTTTCCCCCCTGAAGGGTTGTTTGGGAGTTTTTCCTGATCCGATGTGAGGTTTTGGGACAGGGATGTCTATGTGTGCAGATTATAAAGCACTCTGAGGCAAATTTGTAATTTGTGAAAATGGGCTATTCAAATAAACTGAATTGAATAAGGTTGTGTAAATGTCCAGCGCCTCTTAAATCACACTTAAAAAAAAAGTTTCAGTGAGAGAATCTCTCCGCCTACTTGTACTTGTATGTTGAGCGTGAAGAGAAGACGCACAATAAACAAAGGATGAATTTTCAATTTTCCGCTAGTTGAGTTTTACGTTTTTGCAGGAGCGCTTGAAATAAATGTCCGTGCCTGACGTTATTCATGTTTATTCCTGGTTACCCGAAGCTGTAGGACTTTACCAGCCATCTGCAACTAATGAGTATTTTCAATATTGGTTAATCTCTTTATTATATGTTAATTAATTGATTAATGTTGCAGTGTATAGTTTGTAAAAAAAATGCTCATCAACATTTTCCACAGCCTGGATTCATTTTAAATTATTTAAAAGCGTTTTTAAAGTATTTGAGAAGCAGCGAAGGCTTCTTTTTTCTTCGTCTTGAATTTCATCTTCATACGTTAGCATCAACCCTACATCACAACTGCTGACTCAGCATCCGCAAAGTGCTCGTGGTTTGATGCGTATGACTGCAATAAATAGATGACCCCATGTCAGCTCTCCGTCAGCAGCCAGACCTTGGAGATGCCCTGTGCCGTTAACCGAGCGGAGGCAGCTCCTCACATTTACCACCGCCCAGAGAGGAAGCGAGGTTAAACAGCACTATTCGAATTCAGAGTTGGGAAGCTGTAATGTTCTCGCAGCTTTATGCTAAGCTGCACGATATCTCCGTTCCATTTGGTGCATTAAATCGTTTCGTATATATATTTCAGAAAAACAGCAAATGAAATGCTTATATGAAGCTTTAAATATTGAATGCATGATTACAGGTTGCTGTTGAATGCCGATGTGTACATTAAGATGAATGGAAATCAGCTTGTCACACATTATCCCTGCTAAAGTCCTTAATACCTTAAGCTTAAGCTGACTCACCATACACATGTGTGCAGTTTCTAATCATATTTACATTTGGTAGAATCAAGAAAGAGAAGCACACATACATGTCTAGAGTACTGCATGTCTAAAAGGGATTTTGTATAGTGATGTCATCCTTTTCATATCTGATGACATCTCTCCCCAATAAGGGACGTGTTATTGTCCCCACAGTTCACAATTCAAATCAAATATTTCAGGTGCTCACTAGCTGAATCAGATTCACAGTGCCAGTTTGACTTTGGGTAATAAATCCAATGATGTGCTTCTAGGCTAGTTTTGAAAAAAATATCAATTTACTTTTTGAGGCAGCGAGAGGAGGCAGCAGTCGCAAAGCTCATTGGTGCTTCCCAGGGGGATCCAGCCCGTAATGCCTCTATCTAACCTCCTGGGCTGAAAAACAATCATGTGTGAGGTGGAGGTCCCTCCGAGCGTCTGCCTTCAATAATAGCACCTGCTTCTGTCGCCTGGAGGCGTGTTAGCAGCGGCCATGTTGGAGAGCTTCACAGCAGCGGTTATTACCAGCATCAGTCCAGGCCTAGAAAGAGGCTGAAATACAAAAAATTATAAAAAAAACAAGCTCAATCAGCCTGAAGTTGAACAAATTAAGATTACTGACAGTCCTCTTCCTAACAATGATATTAAAGCAGAAGATGACAACAAAGAAAAAACACAAATGTGTCCAGTATTTAGCTCCTAGCCGTGCATTTCCCTTTGGGATTTGGTGGAGACCAAAACCGAGCTAAAAGAAGAGTGACAACATGACTCCCAATGAATGCTGTTGTTTCTTTTGTCGTAATACTTCAAGGTTTTGCTGACAGTCTGCTAAACCGCCATCAAGTGTCAGTGGAGTATGAAAGCTCTGTTGGAGGAAGAGGCAGAGGTACTGCAACATCAGAGTTTATACAGAAAATGTCTCCATGAGACTTTATTGCGTTCTCTTTTTCAATGTGGCAACATTTCTACCTCAGCCAAGCAACAACGTCATTTTGTTTTCCATTTGTTTACCAAACACAGGTCAATGGAAATGTACCTCCAGTCCTCTGCACCAGGCTTTTAGAACAGAAACAAAATGCTAGTGGCTCTTTGCTAAAAACAAATGGAAACTTTTGAGTATGTTCCTGGAGCATGTGTGCAATAAGAATGTAATGCAACATTTATCCCCCGTTCCCCTAAGAGATGAAACCACTCGAATGAAAAGCAGCGCTGAGGAGCATCTTGCGGTGTTCATTAAAGGTGCGCAGCGCCATCTGAAGAATATCAAAAAAGGGCTCGCTCGAGTGGCTCTGCTGCGTAACGAAACAACAGCGACCTTTGAGTTCATCTTAGCTGCATCATTCATCAAAGCACTTGGTTTGATTACAAATTTCAGGATAGGAGTGCGAGGATGATAGATGATAGCTTTTTAAAGGTTAGAGATCCATCAATATTATGTGTGATATTTAGCTATTAATGGAATAAGCAAAGGATTAACCCCAACTAAGGATGCATCCTCGTGAATATTCATGAGTGGAAGTAAAATAATCCATCTCTTTATCAGCTTGCGTGCAGATACTGACCTGGGGCTTTCTGGAAGCCTCTTTTGATCCTGGTATCTCCTCAGTCGATTTATCTCCCCTCAAACCTTTACTTTGACGGAGATTTCTTCAGCCGATTATTCTACGCGAGGCATACACACCCGAAGACACTTTAAGTGTTTGTATGCCTCGAGTTACAAGAACAAACTTGAGAGGACTTATTGAAGTGTGCACTTGTTTTAAAGCATGCAAAGATGTGAGAAATCACGCGTGTGTGGGCAGAAGGAATATCACATCAGCCGCGATCTAATCCCGCATCCTGTGTGTGTGTGTGTGTGTGTGTGTGTGTGTGTGTGTGTGTGTGTGATGGCGCGCACCGCTCCACAGATTCACCCAGAATGCCATGAGGGATTAAGTAGCGTCCACATTTGCGACACAAGCAGAAGCAGAAGAACTGGATTTTGGACTTTGTTTTTTAAGGAAATTGCACGTGTTGCATAACAGCAGCACGACACAACACTGACCTTTGCTGCAGGAAACTCTGCGTCGATGTTCCGAGACATTTTGTCCTGACTGCTTTCAAAACTTGGCGACAGAGGAGGGCATCGGCGCTGACCAGAAAGCAGTTTCCAGTGGAATGTTGCCTTCATACTTTCCACATTAAGAAAACATGAGCATAGAAAACGTTCAAGTCCACATCTTCGTATAACCGAAATCGCAAGAAAAAGAATCCTTCGCAGGTGTGTGTGCGGTCCAGTCCGGTCGAGATGATATTTCCACAAATGCGGATCGATCTCACTCTAATGTTCTCCATCGAAGGAAAACATGCAATCGGACTGGGGGAAATGGACTTTACTTTAATGATGTTACAAAGCCTTTCTATTATCAAATGCATCTTAAATCGTCTTTTCTCTTATTATTTTAGTCGTTTTATCTTAAGCTGCATTCCTCATGTGAATGTTTCAATTTAAATAAAGTTTATTGTCATTTTTACTATAATATAAGTTATCGCTGAGGCTATTATGACACTTTTTTATTTAGTAATTAGCCCTATTTGACCCATTTGACCTGTACAAAACAGAGATATGCTCTATATCTTTCATCCCTGTTTTTTTTATATTTTATTTTATATTTTATTCTTGTGTGTTTAGTTTATTGGTGCTGCTACTGTGATAACAAATTTCCCCTTGGGGATTAATAAAGTATCTATCTATCTATCTATCTATCTATCTATCTATCTATCTATCTATCTATCTATCTATCTATCTATCTATTATTTTAAATTATTGCACCTGATGTAGTTGAAAAGAGTCTTTATTGTAATAATAGTGCAGCAAGGACGAGTTTCTGATACTTACAGGTTTAGTTCAGCAAGATAAACCTTAGAAAAATGACCATTTAGGATTATTGATGCGCAAATAGTAAAAAGTTAACATTAGACCATGGCCAGACCACTCCACAGTCTCGTGACTTCACGTCACCACCACGAAGGGAAAGGCGTCCGCGTGTTCAGCCTGAAGACGCGTGGACGTCTCCTCTAGCCGCTTTACGAGCAACGACAGCAAGAACTCTTTACTACCTTTGCGCATTCACGCGAATCATGAACCGATTGGTCGGGGTGAAAGAGGCAGTGCGACATATCTTGGCAGGAATTACTTCGCCGCCTTCTAAATAAATAACTACACGGTCAATTAAAAACCTTAAAAAGTTTCCTGACTGAAGCAGTTTGGTTCTGTTCGGCCTTTGCCACCATGTGTATGTTGAGATAAGAACGCGCCGTATGCTCAGTCAGCTCGGCTCCTCAACACGAGTACCAAATGGTCTTTTAATGAGATACACTTGGCCACATGCTTGTACTGCAACTTCCTCTCGACAAATCGTGGGATGTAACTCCTGTAGAGTGAGTGAAATGGAAGTGCGTCTAGTCTCATCTTTTAAGACTGCAGTTTGGGTTGCAGGTTAATTTACAGTGTCTCCCGTCTACTTGTAAACAACAATGATTTATCCCCCGGTGGCAGCTGCATGCGTCAGGATAAGAATCTCAGATGGATCGACGGCTGAGCACACAGCGGAAATGAAATGGAAAAAACAAACATATTTCGAGATAAACAGATGAAAAACAAAAAGAGGGTGACGGCGCAGAGGAGTGAAAAGATGTGTTTTCAGTTTGAAACCTAATTCACCAAATTTAATTGGGGTAAAATCGGTTGTGGAATAATGACCCGGTGTTCTGTCATTTTTTGCTGCCTTGTCAGAATTTGCTACCACTGCATAAACCGATAGGTGTGTATCGATTCATGCTACCCTAACATAATAGGATGTTATTGTACTATCACAATATGCTACCCCTGAAATAAATCAATTTAGCATTCTTACATGAATGCATGGGGTAGCGGGAGCATTATTTGATAGGATGTTATTGTACTATCAAAATATGCTACCCCTGATATAATTCAATTTAGCATTCTTACATGAATGCATGTTATTGTACTATCAAAATATGCTTTTCTTTCAAAGTTCAATGTTTCACTTTTCACTGTTAAAGTGTTTATCTTCAACAATAAATACCCTAATAATAAACCAGTGCTTTATTATGATAATGTGAACAAACTCATGTTTACAATGTCACTCCCCGTTATCAGACGTGCATCGACAGGGTTGCAAAACATTATGGGCGTGTCAAACAAACTCGGAAAATCAACTTGGCGCATGCGCAAGACCACGAGGTAGCAGTTCTCGACAAGTAGCATGACATGATAGAACAGCGGCTTAAAAGGCCTGAAGCGCTGACACAGCGCTTTAAACGCGCACGTACGTCTGTGAACAAAGTCGCTCTCGCATGGAAAATGTGAGGCGGACGTGAGGAGCTTGAGCCCACTCGGCGAGTTTTGAGGGACGCAGAGCTGATCCCACTTTGAACTTTACGACCCAGTTTCTCAAAATCAGACACTGCCGGCGTCGTCCCAATGTTCCCCCTTGAAAGCGGCTCGGACCGGCCATTATCCGGCAATAAAGCCTTTTGGCTCGCTGTACGCTGGCCAAGGCCCCGGGGTATGAGATAAGACGTGAGGCTGGATTTGCCACTCAAAGCTGTAAATCTCTTTTACATGCCCTCCTCCCAACTCATGTCGGAAGCTCTTGCTGTCCGCGCTAATTGGTCAAAAGGACTCTCTCGGCTCAGAACTATGAAAAGAGATGGAGCGGCGGGAATCCCATTGGCTTCGCGTACTCGTGCGGGAGTTTGGTAAACGACAAAGGGATGAAACAAGGGGCAATGGAACGAAAGGGGAAGAATAGTAACAACCCTTCTCAGAGCACGTAGGTCGACCCAACTAGATATCGCCACCATTGATTCATTTGCCCGAACAACGCACCAGTATCCTGTTTTAACTAGCTTTATTGGTAGCACATATTCACAGCATGGAGCAGTTTTTTATTTTTGTTTAATCTTTTTTTAATATCTTTTATGTTGCTGTTGTTTTATTTATTGTTATTTATATATATATATATTTTCTTTTTTTTCTTTTTTGTTTCCTTATTTATAGTCTTTACATGTAATGTGTATCCTCACCATTTAATTGTGTGATATGTTGTCAATCCTAATTTGTGAGGTATATATTGTATTATAAGTCTTGTTTTGTAATTTCTAAAAATAAATCATATATAAAAGGAAAAAAAAGAGTAGTAACAGTGGTGTAACAATGTAGCACGCAACAATGTGATGGTAAGGATTGCGCAATACAACATATGGATAATAATATTTAAGGAATAGATTTGCCATGTTTCCCAGCGTTAGATTGATGCCTCTCTCGTATCGTAGAGTGAGTAGAGGCGGTAGCTCTGCAGATTTGAGGGATATTGATCCAACTCTCAGCAAGGGAGTAAATCAGCAAATGTTCTCAAGTTCAAACTATTCCTTGATTAAATCAGTTAATTCTCCCAAATGGTATGATCGGACACATCTGAACCGTTTCCACTGCAGCCTGAAAACGGTGACAGGCATTTCTTAGAAAATGTCCATATCCTTCCCCAGAAATGTATCTTTATAGTGTTTGGCGAGTCCAAATCAGACGTTGGCTTTTTATCTGAGTATATGAGGCGTTTCCATCGAGGTGAGGAGTTATTTTTAGATTAAGAATTGCAAGTAAAAATGCTGCTGAAACAACATGATTTGATGTTACACGAGGATAATTAAGAACATGTTTACTGTTGTGTTAACTGTCTTAAAAACGGGAGAGCTAATGGCAAAAATAATCAAAGTATGCAAGACTCTGTGTTGTGTAAACATCAGCTTGGAGGGTAATGATGACCTTGGCCATGTGCCTGTGTCTGTTGGAGTCAGCAGACTGTGCTGCTGCTGCTGTGAGTGCTGCTGCTACAACACCTGAATCAGTGTGAAACAGCAAGGCATCACCATAATGCTCAGTAGAGACGAGGTGTGTGTGTGTGTGTGTGTGTGTTTGTGTGTGTGTTTGGGGGAGAGGAAGAGGAGATTTGTGGGTGCTGTTGGGACAGTTTGGGAACATCTATTTGAAGGTTGCAGCCAGTTCTAAGTCCTAGATTCTTATAAATTAAGAATCACCACACTGCATTTTAAATTAAGAAAAACGTCAAAATGAAACAAGACGAGGCGAGAGGACGAGGAGCACAAATAACAGCCGGCGGCGGTTGCTATATTGAGCCGTTTTTTAATTATCATCCCCAGGGGAGCCGCATCTGTCAGAGGTCGTCGTCTCCCACTGAACTTCCGCTGTGATTTTGCATTTTGACCCCAAAAATAAATGGGAACTAAGCGAACATGACGCGTCAATGTCTTTAGTGCTGAAATTAATCGGTCAGGGAATCAAAAGATAATAACGTGCCAACAGTATTAATTGACAAACTATTACATAAAATCGTTAAGCAATCTCTGTGACATCAATATATGTAAAACTTTCCACTATTCTTTGAGATTGTGAGAAGACTGAATGATTAAAGGGGACATATTATGCCCATTTTTCCAAAAGTTGATATGGTTCCTTGGGGTCTTAATGTAATGTTTGTAACATATTTTTGTCAAAATACCACAATAATCATTTCAAACAGCATTTTTACCCTGTCAGAAACACCTCCAGATTGGAATTGGTGAAGTATCGTACCAAAGGCTCAAAATGGTTGTATTATTTGGAGGGTAATTATCGTGTATCTGGCAACCCTGAGATCGGTTGACCAATAACTGTTCTCCATACCGTCTGAGTCCGCGCCAGAGCTCGGGAGATACCATTTCCAAAACGTGTAAAGGGTAAATACTAGTTTGTGAAAACCCAGAGAAACACAAATATCCGACGAAGCAAAATCCCGGACGTTTTTGGAATCTCTGCCGGACGCATTGTTTAGGTCTCAAAAACAGGACACGTCCGGGGAAAACCGGACGTCTGGTCACCCTGACCACCCTAACATCTGGCGCCATAAGTTAGGGTTCCCTTCTCGTGATTTTTCTGTGATGGATTCGCCATGTCCACTTTCCACTGCCCTGCCCTCCTTTATCTTAAGTCTCGCCCCATCCCCCCATCCCTTCTGCTCGATACATTCTCCCCGTTACGGATGAATGGGACTCAGTGTTCCTGGATGATGTGAAGTCGCCCCCCTTGGCAGAGGAACACAGATTGGCACCTGGACTTGACTCAGATTTACTCACCTGTGTTCCCACCGCTCATGACCAGTGGAGTGGAGCCCAATCAGACAACATCCCCCCTTTTCCTTTTTTTTTTTTACAACCGAGGAGAAGCACAGAAAACGTCCTCGCCGTTGGACAATCCAGCTCCGATTTCTGAGCTGCACACAGAGCCGTGTGTCTCTCTAATTCAGTAGATCAGCATTTGACAGGCCCCATAACTTTACTCCAGCTAAATGTATTTCAACTGCAATTTGATCATTTAATCTGTTGCACAGAGGCTGACTTTGGCTCCGGAGTGAATATGAATGGCTGCTTTTTCTCAAATCTCTGGACTCTGGACTTTTTCTTTCATTAAACTGGCCGCCTGCTTTTAATCTAAAGTTACCGCACATGGCTCCATGAATGCATCACTGTCTGTCACCCCGCTGACCCGAGACACTTTACACTCGTCTTGGCGTGTTTGATTTAAATACTGAATTTGAACTGTGAAGTGAGTTTTTAGAGGTGAAACAATGAAGCCATTGTTTTTATGATTGACATACACATTTTAAGAAACAACGTCCAACCTTTGCTTATTTCAACGTGCTGCTTTTCTTAGTTTTACATAGTTGTAAACTGAGTGTGTCACGGTTTTCATCTCGAAATTGAAAGAGTTTTCACTTTTTCGCCAAATATTGACCTAAATACATCATCTAAATTATGATTGCTTTAATGAAAATAACCGTGAATACAAAAACGCTTCAATCAACTCCTGTCTCGGCTTTTATATTGTGTTAAAATGTCTTGAGTTTTGTTTCACAAAAAGAAAAAGTTAACTTTTTCGCTGCTCGATAAGCACAAGTTTCCCTTTATAAAAAACTAATTGTCCATTTTTTTGAGCTGCTGTCCACAATAGACTCAGACGTTCTCTCATTGTCATTTAGAGATATAATATCTCATTGTGCCCCTTAGTGCTCTGTAATGGATGTTATCATGACATTCAATCTCCATATTACATTTTCTTTGAGAAATGTACAGGCTTTATGAACTTATGCTCTTTGAAAATCTCTCGTGATCACGAAAAGAAAAATCCAATTTGGGTTCCTCACTATCAGGCCGCGAGTATTAATGAAATGGCTTCTGGGGTATCTCTGTTTCAGAGAGGCGTCCCGCAGGATGTTCATCCACCAGTACAATGTTAATTGCTCCATGGTTACGTGTGAAGGCCGTGGATGTAAATCCCACAACGCAATGTGCAAATCTTTTTGCGTTAAACCAATTATCTCCATTTGATCTGTGAGCGGAGGAGAGGAGAGGTCTTGAGCCTGTGAAATCACTTTTAATCACTGTTATTTGCATGGATATAGTTATATATCGGTGAAAATAGCCACACTGCTGTGTCACTGAAAAACATTTGGGATGTACTCACTACTCTGTTATCTCAGGGGGAAGACAACAATCACACGACTTTGGAGCTAAATCTGCACACAACAAAGTGCTCACCTCCTCCGAGCCTGAATACAGGCTTGTGTTCAGTCATAGCAGGATTGGGATATGCAACGGTGATTATATCAAATCCAGGAACGCCTTCAAACTGTTTCTCATGAAGAAGAGGAAATGCGATCCCCAGTGTGCACACCCTGAAACGCCGAGCACGAGATTTGAAGTGAGCCGACATGCAAAAGAAGGCGCATCCACGCTCCGGCACACCGCAACGCGGCGTTCACAAATCGGCATCACTTCAAACGACTCGATGTGGTCCCCCCCCCCCCCCCCCCCCTCACTTCAAACGACAAACATCACGAAAATATACTCCTCGAGCTGCGTCTGCAGTTGCTGTTTCTTGCATGTCAAAACCAGGCAAGAAATAGTGATGTGAATGAGAATAAAAAACGGTTTGACTGACAGGTTTCCATTACTCATAATTACTTTATTATGACCCTCTTAGAGTCCAAGGTTTATTTACACAACAATGCCTTTAGAGCAGGATGAAATGCAAATGGAAAGCAAATGATATGCACTTCTGCTCACCTCCTGCCATCTCTTGGTTCACGTTGGAGTCTCGGTTGCTATTTGAATTCCTTTGTCGGCTCATTAAAAACCTTCAGTCCCAAACCAACGAGGCTAGTTTCCTGGCATTAGGCATGTTTAAAATAATCCTCGGGAAGACAATAAGTATGGAGGAAGAATTTCTTTCACACTGAAATAGTGTTTATTCCCACATAAGTATGTGGGAATGTGAACATTTCCTGTGAAAACATGTTCCTATAATATGTTCTGGCAACAACATACAGAACCGACATTGCAATTATGTTTCCATTAGCAAAAACTCTGTTGCCAATTACTGTTGATTTTGACAATAATACTTTATGCAATGAACCAGCAATGTTTGCAGAGAGTTAATGTATTTGTAACCACGGAAACAGCCAAGGATCATTGTAAATGCAGGGGAAGCTATTCAAATAATAGAGGAGAAACGTTATACATTTGGTTATTAGTAATCCATTCCATCCCTGGAGCTCTCTGACTAGTCTATATGCCTTGGAAACTAAAAATCTGCCTTTTTCTTTCAATGCTTTCAGCAAATGCACAATTAAAATCGTGAAGGAGATGGATTTCCAAGGTTAGAACGCTGACAATTAGACTTCTATTCACGGTATTTTGCAGCCGGTTGAAAACGTCGGTCTGTGTTCACGTATCGTTTCTCGTTATGTGTGATATGTGAACGGCACAAAGCTTCGTCATCATTCATTCATTTTAAAGCAAGGAACACATTCTGTGTGATGATGTGTTTTGGCACTGTGTTGTCTGGGTGTGCATCAGACGGTGAAAAAAGGATGCTTTGCCTTCGGGCTGCAACAAATACTTACTTTTGGGACTAATCTCACAATTAAATGCTTTTGTTTAGTTTATAAAATGACAGTAAGTCCATCATAATTACCCAAATCCCAATTTGATGTCTTTAAATTCCTTTTTCCAGACCCAAAGCTATTCAGTTACTAACAATTCCTCACATTCCATCACATAGGTGCTATAATAAAAAATGTCATTTTTGTTTGAAAAAGTCTAAACCACAGAATATCAGACGTTTGTGCTTGGAAATTACTGAAACATTTAAAATCTATAATAAAACTAGCAATTTTTTAAAACTCTTTTTGGCTATACAAGCCCATAGCACAGACTGGTTTATTTATAGGTTCATATATAGCATTTTGCACTATCCTCGTGGATATCAACACTCAATCAATGCACACTAATATTTGTAAATTCTGTATACTCCCTACTCCCTGTGTACATGTTCCCCCTATGTGTATTGTTGTTATACTGTGATTCTACTGTAAGTTGTGTATGTATGTTTGTGAGTTAAGCTACTGGTTGACCAACATTTTCCTCGGGATTAATAAAGTATCCATCTATCTATCTATCTATCTATCTATCTATCTATCTATCTATCTATCTATCTATCTATCTATCTATCTATCTATCTATCTATCTATCTATCTATCTATCTATCTATCTATCTATCTAATCGCTTAAACGTTGTCGCTCAATGCAGCCAATCAACAACTCCAGTCGGCTCACGTGCAATAATGATATGTATATTCCATGTTTATTACATTATATGATGTTTGTTTACTTTTACGTATGAGAGATGTTCCATAAGTGTGGAAAATGTGCGTATGTGCACTGCGATGGGAAAGCGGGTGGTGCCCCTGCCTAGCAGGCTGATGTATGGCATCCTGTCCGGCACTCTGGGACTCGGCTCTATTGGCTTCCTCCAGAGACAGAAGCTCTCCAAGAAAAAAAAGCTTTCCCACAAGAAGCAACCACAAACACGAGCCGGCCCTCATAAATCAAATGTGTATTTCTCTCCCGTTTCCCCTCCAATGACTCGTGGAGCACAGCTTAGTCGATGCGCGACGCGGTTTATTAATTCTTTTGAGTTTCGCAACAGAACATTTCAAATTCTTCCATTCATCCGCCGACGTGAAAAGAGGTATGACGAAGACGATGGAGTGTGGCAGCTTCGATCGAAGGAGCCGCGTTTTTTTCGGAAGTGCTGAGGCAGCACTGTGCAGGGGCTGATGGCTCCTCCCGGACTGTTGAGGCAAATATATTACAGAGATTACAGCAGATTAAAATGTATAATAATAATAAGGACACAGATCAGCTTTAGTCATCTGAACTTGGAGGGACCCCTGAAGCCTGAGGAAAAACATCCAACAATGGTGGTCCACGCTGTGTGTCAAAAAAGTCATTATGCGAGTTAAAAACATTCAAAAAAATTTAAAAACGTGCAAACATTATCAACAGCCTGTGAAGAAGTGACAGTTTTTGGCATAATGCCAACGCCATCTGTGTGTTGTGTTGCAGAGATATTTACTGAAATGAGCCAGTCAACACGGCGGCTATCGGTGCATCCATCATTTCACTGGATGTTGCTACTTTTTCATAGATTATAATAGCACTCTGAAATATCTTAAAATAATCTACCGAGGTCAAACTCTTTTACCTTAATCAAGCATTGTGATTTTCTAAATACAACCATGCAAAAATATTACTGATGTTTTTTTTTTTGCTGTTACTAGCAGATATTGTAATAAAAGAGTGTCTCTTTTAGAGAAAACTCATTTAATATATTAAAACTATATACTGTATGTACGTGACATGATTTTAAAGAGGTTCATCTTTTGCGGGAATGACTGAGCTTGAGGCTGAGAGCCATGGACGAGTTAGGGAAGTTGGAATTTTATGAAAAATATAGATCCCGATATAAACACAATCGCTTTAATAATAATAATAATAATAATAATAATAATAATAATAATAATAATAATACGTATATTTTATAAGGCGCCTTTCAAGGCACTCAAGGTCACTCAGTTTAAGGTTCATAAAGGTTGCTCATTTTAAAGATTTGGGGTTTTGTTGGTAAAGATGGGATTAAAAATTAAAGATAGTCATTTCTGAAACTATTGCGTCATAATGTCTAAATGTAAACGTAATAACTTTAACAGTGATATGTATGTTTATGTTTCATGACATTTATCAAATGTTATCAGAGAAAGAGGAATAAAGCATTTGATATCGGCGGCGAGCAGCGTTTACAAATGTCAAAGGAATCAGGTTGTAATCGCCTTTCAGACTCGACATACGCAACGTGGAATGAAAGAGAAGAGCAATCCTCAGGATGGAATAACCGCCTCAGCTTCAGGGAGGTAAAACCAGACCTGGCAACCGATTCAGCTTCACAAAGGACAAAATAGAGACATCTCATCCTATGTCATGACCAGAAAGATGGGAAACACACTGCATCCAGTGGAAACCGTGAATAACTTAAACATGAGGTCAGCTCTAAAGAAATCCCCATTATGGTTTCATCAGACGTCTTTACCGCTTCCCGGCTAAAAGCTGCATGTAGAAGTTATTATTTCTAATCTCATTTGATTGTCCTGCTCGGTTCTTTGTTACATTTTAAACTCTTTCCATTATACACACCACTAAAGGCTCAAAGACTGTGTTGGAGCTGACAGTGATGTGCTGTTCATAAAAATACCCCTAACCGTGGGGAGCCTCGCTCTGCTCACAGACTCACAGCTCACTTTCTTTCTTGTGGCTTTCATCGGGATGCAGTTTCCTCCTCTCCATCCAGGTGGAAAAGAAATTTCAATATGGCAAAATCCTGTAATGGATGTGCCTCGCATGGACTCAAATGAGTAAATTACAAGGAATCAAGCCGACATAACAAAATCTTGACTCCAATATAAAAGCTTTTCAGTTCGATTTCTTCTCGCTCCTATTTTTAGGACATATGAAAGCTGAAAGAATTTAACTTTTTAGACAATATTGTGGTTTTTTGATCTAATTTAGAGGCTTAAAAATCTGTTCAGTGTCGTGGAAAAGAGTCACATTACGAGTTGGATTCTCTCACCACAAAACTGTGCAGCGACGACACTGATTGTTACAGTACTGCATCAGGCGAGCGAAGAATCACATGCCTACTGCCAAATGTTCGCACTTTGAACTTTGGCACGCCGTTTTATTTTGAGAGAGCAATACGAAGGAATGTGTGCAATGAAAAACAAGCGAATGCCACGACCAAAAACCAGATCAACTCCGGTTCCGGTTCAAATATCTGGTCATTTATTTCAGAGGAATTGGCTCAAAGGTGAAAAAAACAAAAGAACTGACACGAGGGCCTCAAGAGCAAGCGCGCACACACACACACACACACACACACACGCACACACACATAATGTGTGTGATGAAACAAACGCGGGTATGCAATTTTCTTGGCTCCGAACACACAGAGAGACAAAACAAACAATGGCAGCAACGTTTTTACATTAGTTTCCTTTCCACTGACTTCCAGCGAGCTCTCATAGAGACAGAGGCTGAGAGGCACGTCTGACTGCAGATGTGGGGCCCGCTCGGTGACTCATGTGCTCTGGCTGACTTGCCAAGGAGACAACCAGTCATTACACTTCATCACCACCACCATCATCATCATCATCTGGGTTGTTCATCAGAAGCTTTGAGGATGAATACCTACAAAACGGTGTTACTAGTTGTTTGGATGGAGAGGATCTCGGGTGAGCTATACAGCAGGCGATCATAGAAAATCCTTTTGTGAGAAGATGAAATTCTTGAAAATGTATAACCTCCCTGGGGCTATTGCAATAAAGGAAGATCCATACTGGCAATAACGGCTGTCAGAGGCCTTTGAAACAATGGAAAACAGCAACTGAAGGCTTAATGGGAACCATGATGATGCCCGCCATGATGATGATGATGATGATGATGATGATGATGACAATTGACTCTGTGACTGCAGCGACGGGAACCCGTTGAAACAATACATGAAACATCACATTCCCCAGCGTTGTGAATCCGCCCCTCGCAGAGAGAACCGCGGCCGCATGCGGCTCCGGTGCGGTTCAAGCTGCTCGATGCGATGAATCATCTCCCACATCTCTGGTCCACATGCTTCCCTCTCGCTGCAGGACGTCATCACGGTGGTCCGTCTGAAGAAATTAATGGGAAATGGTCATTTATTTGCGGAGCTCTCCGCTTCGTTCCTTTGTCTCGGGGGCGAACACCTTGTCGTGGTCTAAATTCAGCAGGAATATCACAGACACCACTAACCCAGCTCAAGGGTAATGGAAAACCGAGCTAGGGTACACACATCATGTGGCCTCCTATTAATCCTCCTTTGCCTTAATGGTGGGAATAACCAGCCAGTGAGCAGCAGCTGTCTCGGTGTCCACGCTCCCCTCCCCCACCCCTCACCAACCCCTCTACACACTCTGAGAGGACGGAGCAGCACAATAATACAACGCCGGTCCGGTAGAGACGAGGGCATTGATACGTCGTGGCGTTTCTGTATTTATTCTGTGACGACAGAGGTCGGTCAACAGTGACCTTAAAAAGGGGAGCGGGTTCACGGCCGGTTCACGGAGATTAGGAAAGGCATATTTTCTCATTCACCATGCAGATGTGTGTTTAGCGTCAGCAATGGATGTAATGTCCGTGAAGAGCCGCGGAAGAGGGAACATCCTGTGAGACAGAACACACTGCTACGCACTAGCTTTTGGCCTTTTCATGGGATTTGTTGACAGCAAAAAAAAAAATGCTAATAGTAATTAAAAGTGCAGTAATTTGTCGTTCCAGTATAAATGTGGTTCATCTATATAATCCACATTTTCATGGAATTAGAAGCGATCATCTTCATCCATCCGGGTCGCGGGGGGCAGCAGAGCCAGCGGGCTGACCCAGACTTCCTTCTCACCAGCAACATTTTCTAGCTCATTCTGGAGGATCCCGAGGCGTTCACAGGCCAGCTAGGAGATATAATCCCTCCAGCGGGTCCTGGGTATTCCCCGGGGTTTTCTCCTAGTTGGACGTGCCTGGAAAACCTCTAAAAGGAGGGGTCCTTGAGGTGTCCGAATCAGATGCCCGAACCACCTCAGCGGACTTCTTTCGACACGGAGGTGGTTTCATCTAATTGAGACGCCTCCTGGATTCATCTTCATAAGCTTTTTAAACTTCTGCATGTTTTATGTGTGAGGTTCTACGTGAGGATAGTCTTATAGCATGCATCCAATGTGTATGTTCTGAGGGTTTAGTATGAACAATAAGATCTGAGTGATTTATGAGAGGGCACTCTTTCTGGCTGTTGAATTATTTATCTTTCTTTAATTAGAGGAGTGATATGACAGACAACAAAGCTACCTGGCAGGAATCCAACCGGTGAACATGGCATGCGCATACAACCACTGAAGGCCACTGGGACATCTCTTGATTTTATTTGATTTTTTTAAAGTGCAATCTTTCAATAGCTCTGCTGTGAGCACCGCACATTACAGTAAATTACATTCAGCTCTAATGTGTCAGGGTGGAGTCAGATATCTGAAACCGGTATATATAAATAAATATAAAACATGTGCAAATATATATATATATATATATTTTTTAAACCTGTGCAAATAAAAAGCAAAACTATATGTGCATGACTGTTTACCATTCATGTGACGATAATGTGTATTTGTATATCTGTGTGAAGTGACCCTTTAATTGTATGAATGGTGTCATAGTTCTTATTCGGGGACCCCTGCTCCCTCCCATTGTTACTGCCCCTCAACTTGAGAGAGAGAGAGAGAGAGAGAGAGAGAGAGAGAGAGAGAGAGAGAGAGAGAGAGAGAGAGAGAGAGAGAGAGAGAGAGAGAGAGAGAGAGAGAGAGAGAGAGAGAGACGCGCTGACTCCCACCATTCATATCAGAGCTGGAGAGAGAGAGAGAAGCAGGAGGGAGAGAGCGGCTGTCACAGCGCAGATAGTCCACAACTTGTTCACGTGGAGCCGCACAGCCGAGGAATGAAATAATAATTACACGGATTTACAAATAATGCCATTAATCCCGTGACTGGTGACCGGAATATGGAAATATAGGAGCCGGCAATGAGAAGTTGTCTGATCCGGGTGGTCGCGTGAGCGCTGCAAGGAGAAACTCATGGTAGGTTTTTATTTATTTCACACATATATGTCTCTCTTTCACATGTTTATCCTTGTGTAATTTGAGTTCTGAACATGAATTTTTCACTTCAAAATTCAGATTTCGTGTTTGTTTGTTGCCATGTGTTATTGTACTCATCAGTTCCGAGCCGGTGAAGTTCAAGTCCCCGGGGGGTTTCAGTCTCGGAAGCGAGTGTGTGACGAAATGGAAAGAAAAAGTTTAAAAAAAATAGTTTGGGGGGGCTGGGGTGTGTGATTTGACTGTGCGTGCCCTGTATACAACCGGAGACATCGCCAATATAACGGGCTCCTTTCAGCGGAGAGGCGCCCGCCGCCCGTAGAGAATGAATGGGTCACTATGTATTCTAATCTGAGTGCACAGTTGACTCAGTTTGCTTGGAAGTGGGAGAAGAGCCGCTGCGTGACGAGTTCACGGCGTGGAGACACTCCCATGAGGAAGAATATCATAACACATCGATAATAATGTCAATTTGATGGACTGTCTAAACATAAATAAAAAATCTAATCACAGTCTCCAGCGAGGGACAGCTCTCAGAGCATGGTTCTGTATGTTCTCGCGTTTTCTTTGCGATTTGTTTTTTGGGGGCTGCTTCTTTGCATGAGGTGCGTGGCTCGGCTCTTCTGCCGTGAGAGCCAAAACAAAAGGATCTCCCACTGACCAATGAGAGCAGGGGAAGCCTCGAGACGGACGGAATGGTCCTCTCTTCCCTTTGTCGGATACCGGAGACACGGAAACAGACCGCGCGTGCCGCCGCGGGGCGGACGACTGGCCGACTGGGGAATGCTGAATGGATCATCATGTGTGTATGAGAGAGAGAGAGATGTTGCGGGCGGCAACATACGCAAATAAAGAGTTTTAGTTGCACAGACACACACACGCGCGCGCGCGCACACACACAGGCGCGTCTCATATAGATCCCGATGTCCAGATCATTAGATGCGATGAAGTATGGTGCGTTCAGGACCCGAGCAGCCATTAAAGCACCTGCTAATTAAACGTCCCACAGTTCACGGCACAGCATCCCTAATTGCCTCTTACATTTAAGGCAGGGGTCTCTCGGCAGACTCGTTGAAAATGCATCACGAGACTTAACCGCCTACATACGCCGATGCAGTATGGATTCATGGGAGGGTTGATAAGTTTTGGTTTAATGGTGGAGACATGTCCTCGGGGAGCATCACATCACGTTAACGTCCTCTCAGTTCCCCTCATTACTTTCAAGTTGCACGAGTTAATGTGCGCAGGAGCACAAAAGGGCGCTTTAACTACTGTTCTCGGTCTTTGAATTACGCACCGATTGCCAGCACATTATAACCACGAGGGTTATAATGGAAGGGAAAGCAGGCAGATGGGATGCACATGCACAAGTCTTCAAGAGCAGTAGCCCTGGAGCTGCTACTCGATTAGAGTCTAATTTAAATGTCCGAGTCATTTATCAAGAATAGCATCCAAGCACTATGGCTCTGCAGCTTCTTTTAACTTCATGGAGAGAACCAGAACACCCTTATTTGACATTTGACTAAACCAGTAAAATGTTATTAAAATTAGAAGAACACAACATTAATGCAAATACTAATTATACATGTGGCACTCAACAGCACTTAACGCAAGTACATTTCACAGTGAACGTGTGGACACGCGGTCTGCGTGGGAGGCTTGGAGACCGAGGCGTCGCGCGTAATATCCTTCCGGTTGCGCTGTATTAGGGTACAGGAGTGGGATGGATGATTAGGATGATTTAAATGCCGCAACTGGCAGCCACTCTGTTTGTTTTTTTCCCACCGCGGGTTTCAGTGGAGTGACTGAAGCACTTTGATGAATTACTCCGCCCGGAATAAGTTGCGCTGTAATATTTCCGGCCGCTCGCTTATGATTTAGATGCAGGCGTTAACGTCGCGTCTGATGAGGCATTCATTTAAAAGAGCTTAGGGAGTCAAATAAACAATGAATCGCGCTGTCACGCGTCATCAAATCTGCATGTGAAACAGGACTTTGTGTAATTTAATAAAGAGACACAGGACTATATGACTGGATTACAGGATGTCAGGATTCCTCTATCAATGAGGAGAAGGCGAGATGTTCCTCGTCTTTCAGCCACACTTTGATTATAAATGTGATCCCAGCGGGAAATGCAGCTTTTAGATTCACATTTTTCCATCGTTGGATTTCATTTGAGATTCCAGTGATGCTCATGGACCAGCTTTAGACTAATCATCTCTGTATATGACAAAGAGGGGATGCCTTTGTTATTGAAATCTTTGGATTTGTGAAGGGAATTCAATCGGAATAGCTGAGGGGACCTTGGGGAATTCAATTTAAATGGCCTTTTTAAAGACACGTCATCATGCAAGCTGGGGAGAATGAGGAAGCAAACGTGCAGCAAGGCTGTTGCACAGAGGTCATTAGACAGCGACAGTGATAAACCTTTGTGTTTGCACAAATGTAGAACAACAGACTGGATTAGTGGGAGTCCTTGCAATGTGTGCTCCTTCAGAGCTATATATTTTGTACTTTTGGGTGCGGTGCTTCAGGATTTGGCTGGCCATATTAGTTCCAATGTTGTGACCGTAGTGTGTTTTTATGTCATTATTGCCAAATGCACTTAGTGAACTTTGTGCTTCTATTAGACATTCATGGATCCGATATACTTTCCTGTGAGTTGTACTGTCGTCCACTGCTCACTGTCAGATGTAATAGACTGTCCCTCTTGTTTTTTCGTACAGTTTTAATTTTCAAAAGGAACAGAAATGTGTCCCTTTTGGAAAGAGATTCAAATCTCATCAAAGCGCTGGCTGTGTTTTGATTCATGTAAACCAACTAGAAACCCGAAGCAATGATAAACACTGTGGGCCCGACTTGCTGCCAACTTCCTTTCTGCTTCACTTTGTCTTGTTGATGCTTGTCCGGGACATTTTGCACCAAACGGGACACCCGACTCCCCCGTATAACCTCAATGTCTCATTCCCAAAACCTCTGACCAGTCCTTCAGGTACCCTGCGATTCCCTTGTTCTCGCAGTGACTCACATATTCCAGCCTTGCTCTGATAACTCCAACATCTCCCCCGGCCCTCTCTCCCCCCCCCCCCTTTCTGTTGCATACATCTCCTTTTTCAGCCTGAGAGCCTGAAGTGCCATTCTGTGATTCTCAAATGAAGCATTTGACCTCTCTTTTAGGGGTCTTTTATTTCAGTCAGTGCTGAAGTGAGGTTAGTGTCAAGTATGCATCAGGGGCCGCAGTGAGCCGCTCGACGGGGCTCCTCTGGGCCACATGGGCACACAGACTGTTGCACCCTCAACCATGCAACGTAAGAAAATAACAGGGTCATCCGACTGTCCTTCAAATATGATGTAAAAGGCCTTTCCACACCACAGAGGCGTGGGAACGGACAAATACAAACTACTCGCCCGTGAATCTGTCTTCATCATTATGCAGATTGAGTCTTTGCCTCAACATTAACAAACCGACTGTCAGATGCCGTTTTGTTCCGCGTGTCTATTTAAAGTTGCATTCCAAGCCGCTCAGCCACCTATCAAAACATGTCAGCTCGTAAAAAAAATGCCATCTTCTGCTTCACTCCCCTAACCAGTAACCCATTCTTGCATGTAAATGTTTCATAGACAGGCTGCTTGTCTTTGTGAGCAGGCGTCTCCGTGACAGCACGCTCCACTTTTAGACCGAATGATGTTCTGTCAGGGAGACGGCATCCGGCTGCCTTTTCCGACTCTGCTCAAGTGCAAGAAGTTGGACTTTGAAAATAATGGCGCGTGCAGAAGACCTGGTGACGGATGGATCCACCGATGGAGTTATGTCATGTGTTCTGGATGGAGAGCAGTGGATCAGCGGGCAGGATTTATGTGGCTGTGAAGGAGCAACCACTCCAGAAGATGCTGTCTGATTTGAGCGGCGGTCCGAGGCTGTTCGTCACGGTGATCGATGAGCCGTCTGCCATCACGCTAACATGCTGACAGACATTCATCTGCTCCACCACGCGAATGCATCGCACAGAAGTTTGTCTCTTTTTTCTTTTCTTCCTGCTGTGTTATTGGCTCGAGTAAACAAGGGGCATCTAACAGCTTCCATCTGGTCCGGTCCTTGACTCAAAGGTTTATAGTCTTTAAGACTCATTTTAAGCGGGCTTACTGTCATTATATGCAGTACTTAAGTCAGAAGAATCACAGATAAACATCTGCCTATGAATTCAAATCACATACGCTTTCTGGACTCATTCAGATTCAAGCATGATACATTTTCACGGTTCATCTTTTCAGATTCAGAATAAGAACCATTTATTCCCAATTATGTTGGGCATACAAGGACTTTGTGTTGTCGGGTGGTGCATAACATTGGACAACTAGAACGGGCACTCAGTAGAGCGCATACCTTCGCATATCACAAGATTAGGCTTTGAATTATGAACATTTTGGCATTAGTTGCATGCCAATTGGATAAAAATGGACCGTGCTATGGTAAAAAAAGAAGATTTTGACCTTTTCATGACCTTGACCTTTGACCCGATCGATCCCAAAATCTAATCAAATGGTCCCCGGATAATAACCAATCATCCCACCAACATTCATGCGAATCGGTTTAATACTTTTTGACTTATGTAAATAACCCGCACACACACATACAAATACACAGCGATCAAAACATAACCTTCCACATTCTCAATGCGAAGGTAATACAAAAAATAATGTTGTATAGTAAGCAATAATTGCAACACAATGTTTGACTTACATTCCTAAAGGACACTTTTCTGCAATAACACGAGAGACTGCGTCGGAGTTTGAGATGCTGAGTAAGAAGGTAAATCTGGCACCCAAGAGTTGCTGTGTGCTGCTGCCAAGTTGGGAAGGGTGGGGGTGTGGAGTGTGTGTGCGTGTGTGTGTGTGGGTGTGTGGGTGTGTGTGGGGAGCTTGTCATGGTTTGTATAAATGATGCATGGGAAACCAAACTGGCTTCTATTTCCCTCACCATCTGCACGCAGTTGTGCTGTAGTCCAGCAGATGAGAACAGCTTTTCCAGCTCGGGTTTTGTTTTGGGACTGTGCGGTGTGGGGATGATAGTACTTCTGCAGAGAAGAATTGTGTTTATAATTATGTAAAACAAAATCCTGTTTACTAAAATATAAAAG
This sequence comes from Liparis tanakae, assembly GCA_036178185.1. Classification (NCBI taxonomy): domain Eukaryota; kingdom Metazoa; phylum Chordata; class Actinopteri; order Perciformes; family Liparidae; genus Liparis; species Liparis tanakae. Next base: position 13,027,310 of record CM070105.1, read on the forward strand.
TGGTCTTATCTCATCATAATTAGCAGTAAAATGGGTGGAAAACAATAATAGTTAAGCTAAATTGCTTTTGGCTTTCCGCAGAATTTCCTCTTTTTTTGAATTTGTATTTCTTTAGAGGAGCAGGTTTTGAGGCCTCCTTCCCCAGGGAGGTGCAGGAGAGATGAAGAGGAGGCACGGAGGGAGAGATGTGAGCTTCATCATAAATATGCTGCTTGAGGTGAAGGCCAATTAATTTAAAACTATTACCACCCGATTGCTGCAAATTGCATCCAAATTCATATTCTTTCTCAGTCATAACTCACATCTTAACAAACCGCCGGGTAAGACTTTGACAAGCGCTAATTAAAACTGATATTCACTCCCACATGCTCCAAAGGTGTTCCCGCTGCAAGACGCTTCATAAGGGACGAGGGTGGAGAGACGGTCGGGTGTCAGAAGCGAGATTGGAATTCCTACCAACAGTTAAAGTTAGTTTTACCATCACCGAATAGTTTTAGACAGATCAGAAAACGTTCATATGGATTGATTTTGTAACGATTGGCATGTTGATAAATGAAGCATGTTTCGCTCATAAAAGCTTCTCATAAGAAAAGAAAAATGGGGAGAATAGGCATATTATCGCTTAAATACAACAACATAATTACAGAGAGCATCCGCATTTCTGTATTATTGATTTTAAAACAATAATGAACAATGTTTCAGTTTTTAAAATCTAGGGAGCCCTTATACAAAATACATTTAAACAAAGTTCTCGTTGACATTACATAAAAACAGTTGACAAATATACGCAACGAAAACATTAACATAAAACATAAACGTACCTCACTGAGTTCAAAGGTCAACGTTGAGTTCCGTTTACCGGACAGCCTCGAAATGTCCAGCACAAGCATCAGACGTCAGACGTCAGACGCACCTGTTTGCATTTCCCCGACCTGGCTCCGGGTCACGGGGAATGTTATTTTCATCGCTGCAGCTTTCATTTGGTGGGATTGTTCCAAGTTGCCAAGTTCATTTGGAGCTTTTGGAGTTTGCCTATGAGGATATGTTACAGTATTCTTGCTTAGTTGTACTCCAGGTTGAAATGCACTTATTGTAAGTAGCTTTGGATAAGCGTCTGCTAAATGACATGGTAAATAACTGTACAAATAATATATCTTATTATCAATGACATAAATAATATTGAAGGCAAAATACTAGTTCAGACGGGTCAGACGTCAGACGTCAGACGCACCTGTTTGCATTCCCCGACCTGGGTTCATTTGGAGCTGGAGTTTTATATATGTGCAGGCAGCTTGCCCCTCTGGTAAAGCAGAGAGGTTTATCTGCAAGGACTGTTGTCGTGGCCAAGCAGGTGGAGCCGTGATTGAACTGTTTTCTTGTTTTTTGTTGCTACTTTCAAAGCATACTGAACAGGGGCAGCTGTATTATTGTGATTTATGCTAAACCTCACACTCAAATTACAGCACAAGGGGATCCTTCATTGAGAGAGGTGGAACATATTGGCAACCCTAAAAAATGAAGATGCCTTTCAATTAATCTTCCGCGTTAAAGAGGACATCTTTTTAATTCTCGCCCTTAATTTGGGGAATTAACCTGCCTGCCTGTCCGATAATCCCGGAGACTTCGTCCAGGCCTTCGGGGAGAAGATAAAACGCAGCAATTTATAAGTTGAAAATCCACAGGCCAAGCTAATATTATGAATCCACTGGGATGCCCTTGTGTAGCCTCCTTAAAAACAGTTTGCATCGTGCCCGCTCCCGAGCGAGGAGCAGTAAGCCAGCCGACTCAGTCAGAGCCTACGTTTAGTTAATTCACACGTTTTATTGGCAGTCATACACTCACACTCAATCCGTGGCCATATCCCATATCTGGCAGGAGGTCTAGCGCGGTTAAGAGATGGAACTAACTAAGTGTGAAATGCTCCTGCACAGGATTCCTACACGTTTCCCGCAGAACCTCAAGAAAGATGGGAATGAAAGACCAAGCGGGAAGGCACTCCGACAACGTTACAGGGCTGCTTCTCCTCAGCGTCACATATCCACAGATACAAACGTAGTCTGGTCTTTTCAGTTGTATTCATCCATGTTGTGTTTTCATAAAGAAAAGACTTAATTACTCCTGGGATCCTCACAGCTGCAGGATATGGACAAAGATTATGTTTTTTTTTTTTGGGAGATGCTCAAGGTTTTCCTCCAGCTTTTGTCTCGAGGAAACACATTTTTTTCGATGTCGAGAAAAAGCAGAGGCACAGCTCAAGTGGAAAGAAAGTTTAGCTCAAGTCTCATTTGATTTAATAAATGAGCTCTTCTTAGTTACTTGGCCGTCCAGCCCTTAGTGACTTCCGCTTATACGACCCCTCGGTCCCGTCATCATCATCATCATCATCATCATCATCATCATCATCATCATCATCATCATCATCATCATCATCATCATCATCATCATCATCATCATCATCATCATCATCTTCTGTCTGCTCGGCAACTAAATATATCGGTCTGCCGAGAGCAATGAATTAGAAACAACACGAAACATCCCGAGTGTCCTCTTCATTCTGATTAATGCGAGGAACATTAGTCAATGATAAATGAAAGACTCCCGACACCTCTACACATTACAAATTCATCGCACAACCGTTGCGTTAACCTCAAGCCTCACGTGCAGCAGTCACACGTACTTCGGAGCATCTCATAGAATCAGACTGTTGAATGTTAACAAGCTGTAAACTGTTTGTTAATTATCCTTAAGTGTGATCGATTTAAAACAATTAACTCATGATGTAATTTAATTTCCCAAGTTGGAGCCCCTGAATAATAAGTCGTTGGGAATAATGACAGCACTGTCAAATGAAAACCTCTCTGATTACTTTGGTTTCTCCATTTAATTCACTATCTTCCTCTTTGTGTTAGAAAGCTTTCGCAAGAAATTCCGAGAAACCAATCAGAAAAAGTCGTACCTGCGTCGCCTTTGAGCGAAGAGCACTTTCTCCACACGTTTCTAAATGCGTTGGCGAAGTGGTTTTCCACCCGGGGGGTCAGTACCACCTGTGGGCTGCCAGATGAATCCAAGGGGTCACAACATGGAAACAGAATAGAGAATCAGAAACTAAATTAGATGTTTTTTTCTCTCCTGTTTGATGTTTTTTGGCTCCTCTTCTGCTTCCGTTGGAAACACACATCCACGGCATTTAGATCTATGTTTCCAATTTCTCGACTTTATTGGCTCTTATGATAGCCCCATTAAGCTTACCGAGGTACATACTTTATTTAGATGTTCTACAGATGTGCCATAAAAGGCACATTTCAGTGGCGGTTTACTGACTTTAAGTGCAGTGCGATTCCAGAGGATAGAATAGTGTTCACAGATGTGTCCGATGATCAACGGGCAAAACAACATGTTGACGAAAAAATACATTATAACTGCAGTATTGTTTTATTGGTAAATATAGCCCTGGAAGTTCTAACCGCAGCATTTCTGTCTTATTCCTATAAGTTATGGTTTCCCCCCCTAAAGTTTTCTGTATGCCGATTTGGATCCGAGCCGTTTATGCTGCACTGTGGGCTTAGAGGAATCCCACTGGAAACAGTTAACATTTCCATTGGATTAATTACCAACCACTCCCTTACCCCCCAGCTCTGTCTGCTGCTCAAAAAGGAAGATTAACAGTGGATTGAACTTTAGTCCACAGGTAGAGAGACTACCACGTCTCATAAAGAGAGCGAGGAGGGGAGCAGGTGGAGGTAGAGTGAGAGAAGGCAAATGGGCGACTTCTAGCATCGATGGTTTCGTCTCAATTGTTCATGAATGACACTTTCAATAAAGAATCGACACTTTCGTTTATTCGACGGGCTGTTTGTGGGAAGCGTTGTTTTTTAGCCACCTCCTAGGAAAACACGTCTGATGCCGAGTTGTTAATGGTGCTCGATATAAATGTTTCAGGCTGCCACCCACATTATTGGCAATTTAAAATCACGAGAAAAGGACCTTTAGGGGACGCGGAAACGATTGGCACATACTTCATAAATCTCAAAAACATCCAGGCCTCCTACGCAACACTGAGCGCCGGAGAATCGAAGTGGAATTTTACGACTTCTCGTTCGCTTAGCCCCCGACAACTTACATAAAAATAATTTCCCTCATTCAAGCAGCATTATTGAACTCCTGTCTTCAATTTCAACCCACATCTGAAAATTGATATTTCACAAACAAAGATTATTATCGAGACACAAAAGACACAGAAATACGAACATCCGACCACCGACTAGACACACAATTAAATGAAGAAATTGAATTAAAGTGACTGGAGGATCTTATAACAAAAATAATTTCACATCTCCAATGGTAGCAGGAGAAATATGGAAATTTTAATTCTATCAGAGTGCACATTTTCTCAAGTTAGATAATAAGTTACAGACACATCACATCCAAGTTGGTGCTGATACATTATTCATCGGAAGCTGCTGTGCGAACACAGCACTGCTTTACATATGCCCCTCAAACCTGAAGCTCCTTCTCATTCCACACAATAAATCCTTAATTGTTTATTCTCTTGGAAATGCCCTTATTTTATTACAATTGTTCATTCATAATTTGATGTAAAGTACACATGACAATTCACCTTTCATCTAATCTTTACATTACTTTTTAAGTCAAAAGTGAGCATCATTGCAAGTGTTCTGCGTAGAGCCCAGACCCCACGTGCTTCATAACATATCCATTACCGCAATCAATAATTTAAGGAGCAGTCATTGTTTCATGCGCTTTTTAATGACACAATCATAAGCACTTATCCACCTCACAAGGAGCCCAGGCTGTGGGAGGCTGCCAGTGAAATTAAAATGATGAATAAAAGATAAGACGTAGCTCTGAACTGGAACCTCCGTCTGAGCATCAGTTATGAATCCGGGGCAGAGGCCACATTTCTCGCCCTCCTCCTCCGCAGCGAGAGTGTCCAAAGGCTGTGTTGATAACTTGACCCGGCGGCTCGTCGGCCGGGTCACGCTCCGGTTCCTCTGGACTCCTGCTGCCCGACTTCCTGGAGATTAGATTCTGATCTTTGGTCAACAGTGTGTGGGATCTGACGCAATGGGATGGATGACTTCTCCCTGGGCGACGTGACGAATGAATCCACTCTGAGCCGCAGTGGGTACTGCTCCTCTCTTTCCTGCTTGTGTTACATGCTTTTGATTTACATGATGAGATGGGGCTGAAGCCCATGGGGCCTCTGAAGAAGGAAGTGGCATATTTGACAGGTCATAGGGCTCCTGCTCGCTTTATTATCCCTGAGCTTCGTGGTACATCGTAGCCCCATGCGAGCCGATTTCCAGATGTTTCTGGTCCACTCCCCAGATATTGTAAAGAGTAATTTCACCCCTCAGTAGCTTGCTTTGGTTCTCGTTTGATGCCTTTTACAATTTATTTCATTTATTTAAAGGGAAACTTTATAGATAAGGCATCCTTTTCCATTTGTATTATGCATTTATAACACATATTTATTTAGATTATTGAAATTGAAGACTGTTACTTGAAGCATTCTTCAACACAAACGTACCTAATTAACTTTAAAGTTAAGTTAAGTATATTCTCTTGTTGCAGGAAACATATCTAATGCTTGTGTGGGAGACAAAGACGCCTACTTTTTTTTAGATTTAAACAAAATCAAACCCCAGTGTTACGATTTTTTGGTTGTGGCGAAGTCTGCCAAATCCGTGCTGGATTTAGATTAAGTTTCTTCTAACGCAAACCCAATACTCCCTACTGCAGCTGCTTCACATTAAAGCGTTCAAGTGACTTTTACCGTGAAGCAGCCACAGGAATCACATCACATGTGTCCCTGCTGTCAAGTGCTCATCAGAAAGAGTCTACAAAACAAGACAGTGGTCATATTCTTGTTTCTTGAGCGATTTATTTTTCAAAATAATAGAACAAGAATCAGCTCCAGCGAGCCGTTAGCTGAAGAGTTGCGGGTCACAACCAGTCGTCCAAGCTCTCAACAAGATAGTCAATTTGACCGTGTCCAGATTGTTTGGTTTCGCTGTAAACCGATACGCCAGCTGGCGTTCTGTTGCTTTTTGGAGAAAGCGGAGGCTCACGCTGTGTTTGGCGTGGCATTAAACCACTTTGGCTGGTAGCATGGTAACCGCGGCTCTCGCCAAATCATCCAGGGCTGAAATCTCAAGGATTACATCTTTGAAATCAGTTAAAACCAATATAATCAAAAAACAAAGAAATGGAAAGAGCTCTTGTCCCTTTAACATCCCCCCCCAAGCAAATTAAAATAGCCTTGACACTGGAGCTGGCAGTGTCATCAGCAGCTATTTATCACCAGCCCACGTCAACCAATCACAAGGCCGCGTCAGCGTCACGCGTCTGTCTCCGTCTCACGCCGGCTGTGTACCACCCTGGCAACGGCCTCGTGCTGAACTTTAATTATTATAAGTGGCCTAGTGGAAAAACATCTTCCCCCAGCTGACACATTGATGACACCCTCTTCGCTCGAATGACGGTACTTCCTGTTTTTTTAGTGGACGTCAACCAAAATCCACTTCCCGTCTTCCGGAAATGTTAAGGGGTCATGGCAGAGAGGAGGAGCAGATTGTTTCTCAGAAGAGAACATGCATTATAGTTTACATCCCTCCAGATAGTATTGTTTTTTTACAGTCAGATCATTAGATATCAGTGCAGAAAAAGCTATAACGGTAAACTGCTTGAGGATGCAGGCAGAACTGCTCTTCTGCTTACAGTCTGAAGTCATTAGTAGTTTACTCCATTCTTCAGGTGTGTTTTTTCGTTGCACACTTGCTCTGGAGGATCTGTAATTGGTCATGAAGGGGAAGCGGCTTCTCAGACGGACTTGTTCCTGAATGACAAACTGCCTTTTCAGTCTTACGGTGGATGGTTGAAATCAGTCAGGGAGAATGGGTGGAGAGTCCTCCGGGGTAGCCGCACACAAGGACTCTGCTCCATCCGCTTCTCAAGGTCTCCATCACAAGCCTTTCAGTCCGCATCAGTTTGTGCTCTTGTTTCTATTCCTCCACACCTAGGATGTAGCTAAATTACAGAGCTCATTTTCCCCTTGTGTGTGAAGGCAAGTGAGGAGCAGATTGTTGTTTATTCTGTGCACATCTTACTTGAATTAATCTGTTTTAGACATAGAGTATATGGGGAAATGTCCATGTTTGTGTCTGTATAGGAAGCAACACCATCACACTCACTTTACACACATGCACAATGTATCACTGGCAATAGACAATTTTGTAAAGACGATATATTGTCCCAGAAATAATTGCAACACAATATATTATACATGTAGGAAAAGGCTGCCATTTATTCTGAAATGTGACCTTATGTAGACAAACAAGCATGCAAATACAATAGGCACTATCCTAAATATAAAACAATTAGCAAGGTTATGTCCATATAACGTAGAATGACTCAATAAGATTCAAAGAAAGAAGGTCTTGTCCATGTATTGTATGGTAAATCGCTAAAATGATCGAGGTCTTGTTTATATTTTGCGTGATAAGTCAATATAGTGTTACTGTGAAAGGCCTGTCAGTCAATACATCACCTTCTCTGTGTTTCATACTTTTGCAATGCATACTGTGCATCTACAGTCATCTTTCAATAACTCTTCGTTAGGAATCAGGCTTACACTCTGTGGGAAACCTCATGTAGCTTCCCTCTCTTTTTAAGTCATCATCTCTCCTGTTGCTCCAGCAGATAAGTCAAGTTTATGCTTGTCATGCTATGTTAACTACTATGCCATGTTAATATTTAAGAATGATAAAATATACACATATATATATATATATATATATACTACCGTTCAGAAGTTTGGGATCACTTAGAAATGTCCTTATATTTCAAGGAAAAACACTGTTTTTTTTCAATAAAGGTAACATTAAATTAATCAGAAATACACTCCATACATGTTTATGTGGTAAATGACTATTCTATAGGTGGAAATGTCTGGTTTTTAATGAAATATCTACATAGGTGTGTAGAGGCCCATTTTCAGTGTTATAATGGTACATTGTGTTTGCTCATTGCCTTAGAAGACTAATGGAGGGTTATAAAACCCTTCTGCCATTATGTTAGCACAGCTGAAAACAGTTATGCTGGTGAGAGAAGCTAAAGAACTGGCCTTCCTTTGAGCTCGAAGTTTGAAGAACTAAATTAATATTTAAAATAAAAATCATTATTTCTAACCTTGTCAATGTGTTGACTATATTTTCTATTCATTTTGCAATTCATTTGATAGATAAAAGGTTGAGTTTTCATGAAAAACACGATATTGTCTAGGTGACCCCAAACTTTTGAACGGTAGTGTATGACATATGTTTTCTGGTCCTCTGAAGACGGAGAGGTATATTGAGGAAAGTGGTTTTCAACAGTTTCCTAAACCATATTTCAAAGAGAAACGAGCCAAAAACCTCCAAGATCCACTGTAAATGGGTTAGCGTTTTATTCAATAAAAGAAAAAGTCCTTCTAATCTTCTCCAGCAGTCGAAGAGAAAAAGACAACAACACCGGGAGGTCTGTGGGAATCACTAAGATATTTTAACAATATTCTAGGATATAGAGCAGCAACTTCCATGTAGCCTGAGTGAGCTGGCCCTTTGCTTTAAATTCAAACCAACAAGGGCTTTTCAGGGGCCCATCAGGAATACCAGTGAGCCTAAGAAGTAGGACAGTGTGCTCTCCAGTGCACAGACTACTTCTCCAGCCAGGTATAATGTCATGCGTCGCTGTGGTGGGTGGAATCAATGATTTAAGGGCTGTGGAGTGTTTTCCCCCCAATCCTATTGTCTGAGACAACAAGTCATGGTTAGAATAGGAAAAGGAGAACAGTATTCCTACCCTGCAAGTTGAGGCCAGTATGACCACTTCACCAATTCTGTTTCGGTAATCAATGCCAAAGAAAGCGAATTGTGGTAATATAACCAGTTTGAAATGCGATTTGCGACAACAGATGGATTAATTGCGGGTTTCTTTTCTCTCCGAGGTACAATAACAGACCAATCTGTCCAGCTGCGTTTTTTTCCGCCAAATGATCGATCCGACAGCAATAAACACAAAGAAAATGAATTGTTCAGCGGAGAAGAAAAGGTACACAAGAGGACGGCAATTAGCTGCCAGTGTGCCAGACTGGTTGGATTTCCCAGAGCGGAGATGGACAGTTATAGGAGTAGACGGCGGACTTTTAACAAATCTGCCTGATTGCCCGTTTCACTGATCCGTCTCTGAATGACAGGGCAGACCGGACAGAGAGGTCTCCCTCTGATCAGTTATTGAGGCCCAGGCAATATTCCATTTGCACCACACAGCGAGGGAGTTATTGGCACAGCGTGCAGGCCATTACCACGGATGACAGAGTCTCTGAAGTTAATTACAATCATTATGTGTGTGAGTGGTCAGTGTGTTTGATCTTTGCAGTCGGATGACACTAACTTGGAACTTTCTGACTTGCAGACTCCCCGAGTCTGTGATGGATGCACCACAAAGCTTCTAATAAAGCATGATTTATAAAAGGGTTTATAATGTGTACTATGTATTATTAATTTTGGATTAAGAGTTAACACCAGTGTTTGAGCTGCTGGGTTGTTCCAGCAGATCTGAACCAACTTTCAAAAGACGGATTAGCTCAAAACCAATTAACACATTCAAATATCATTTTGGGGAAAAACTGTATCAGTTGCTTAAGGTTTACAAATGCCATTCGCAGAAACAATGCAAAACAACAACAACAACAACTCCTACTCAACATGGTACAGTACGAGTTCCCTCTTTTATTAAGCCCATTAGATGTGCTCACTTCATGTCCAGCACATTTTAAGTTGCATATAACTAATTCATTAATTTGAATGTGTTAATACTGAATACTGAAGTGATTATTTCATGAAGAATATGAACGATGACAGTCTGCTTACTGAAATTGCAATACCAAAATGACTTTGAACTTTTGCAGGTTACCATATTATAAAGCTATAACATACAACTTATTTTAAATAAACTGTAAACAACCGTCTTCAAAGTGGAACATGTTAAAAACAATACTTTCTTACTGTTATTTGAAGGTTTGATTGTGCAACCGTGTCTCCTCTTTGTCCACTGCCCTTCAACCATATTCCTGCTTTAGTTAAGCTGTTTCATCACGTTTGATTGACATGAGCAACACATTTGCTTTATGAATAGAGCAGAACTGTCAAGCTGCCAGTTGCCCCACGCTACAGTAAGTGTCTGATTGATTTACATGTGAGTTCCCTTGAGGGTGACATTCTCTCATCAATGCCACAGTCTCTCTCTCGCTCTCTCTCTCTTTTTTTTCTTTCCCCCTATTTAAATAGCATCGAGCACCTCATTGACTTCAGCCTTGACGAAGGACACACACAGTCAATAAGTGCTAATGGGTTGACGACTACAGACGAGCTCATATGTTCATCAGTAGCAAACAGTGGGCTTGTTACTGAAGTGCGATCCTCAAAATGTCATCCTGCTTGTAGCGCTCTGGTTAAACAACGTAGTGTCCATATCTGTGATGAAAACAGGACATATAACCTGCGGTAATTACATTTATGTTAAACGAAAACCTCTTAGTCTTTTTGGAGCTTTCATCACTTTGGAAAGAATGTTGTTTGTTGAAAGTGGACCCGAAAAACTATTTCAAACAACAAGAACAACATTAACTTGTCGTGGTGAAGATGTATCTAAGACAAGCTACTACTTCCAATCAAGTTTAATTAACTAATTAATTAACTAATTTAATAGTGTAATTGTAAATCCATTACTCATATATATAAATATATATATATATATATATATAAATGTATACAAAATAATATATATATATATATAAATATATATATATATATATATATAAAATTATATATATATATATATCAATATATATCAATATATATCAATAAATATATATATATATATATATATATATCAATTTATATCAATATATATATATACACACGCACTATACATGTAATTGTTTTTTTCTTCCACTAAACACAATCCTGCTCCAAAAACAGGTTAATATCCAAAAATCGACATATCAGTATCTGGTTCCAGCTTCTTGCATTGAAGCCGTCACTCTCCAACTCTCCTATCCACTCACAATGAGGCCAGACGACTTGTGGCAGTCATTCTTTTGAGAGCGTGGCTTGTTATTCCTCCACCTGTCTCCTGGAGAGACAGTTGCTGTGGGGTGACCCGGAGGGCCCAGCTGGGGGTGAATGGCATTGCTTGAGCGGAGAGGCAGACGCTCTCCAGCCTCCCTCTTATCAGCTCCGCCGCGAGCTCCGTGAATACAGAGTTGTGCGTAGGTACGATGGACGGTGGAGGTGGTGGTGTCGGGCAGACAATATCATCAGTCGTGCGGCGCAGCGGTGAATCACTTCCCATACAGCCCGCATCTTGTGATGTATGCAGGTATAAAATATGTCAACCTCCTCATGCCTGTATTCATGCAGTTTCAAGGATTCAGCCATATTCCCGTACGTCTCACGGATACTTTGCAAAAAAAGGATCCTCGACCCTCGGTTCTGCCGGCTTTTTGTCACGCTGGATCGTATTCACTGCTGATAACATAATCAGGGTCTGGTAATATATGCCGGGTCTTTCTTATATTTGCGTGTCTCCCCAGGAGAGTCTGACGCTCAGCCTCGTCGTTCCTAGGCGGAACACATCCCTCGTCCTGACGTCCTTATCACTCCTTACACATTGTAACTGTTGCACAGGGAGGGTGGGAGGATGGACTGTGAGGTTGGGGAGGGTGTTGCTGTGCTGTCTGATTAAAACAGGAAGTGTGGGCGGAAGTCAGTGAAATGAGTTTTAACCTTGCGAAAGGCAATAGTTGTGAAATTAATGATCACATACAAAAATAAATCAAATTTTCCAAGATGTGGTTTACAGGATGACAAGTTACTTCTTAGTGGCATCTCATCTAATTTGTTAATATTCAGGGCAGACATATTTGCATCATTGTGTGCTGCCAGAACTGCGGAAGCACAGAGGTATAAGAGAAATTCCCTTCAGCTATCTTACTGCTTTCACAAAGTGGCACTACTTTGACTTTCTGAGACTGAGGGATGTGATAACATGCTCTTGAGGTATGAAATATACATTTCCCTCCCTCGAAAATGGAAAGAATTTCAATCAGTGCCTCTTGGTAGCGAACTAGTTCCCAAAACACACACACACACAAATGCGAGTCAGCATTTGATCCATCTATTCTCTGTCACAGTCTTGCATCAATAACCTTTTTGGAATATCTGATGCGTCTTTCAGATATTGTGAATGAGGAACAGGAAGCCTCAGCTACGCAGACAAGTGTGGGTGGAGGGTTATCTAAAAAAGGTTTTAGAAGCTGCTGCGTCAGCCCAGTTATGAAACAATGAGTCAACGTAAGCTCACTGTCTTTTTCCTCTTTCCATAGGCAGGCGTCCGCGGATGAGGTGGGCTGTTCTCCACAACCCATCATGGACATCAACCGTCAGCCGCTCCACCATCCCAACACCTCCCGTCCCGCTGGATCCTGCTCCGGAACGCCGCCCCGCGCCTGAGCCGTGACACCTGGGACCCCCGCAGGCGGTCGACACCATGACGCAGATGAACTACAAATACAGCCTGCTGGGCTCCGCGGTGGACGAGTACCGCAAGAGGCCGTTGCTCCTGCAGGTGGACGACGCGCCCATGAACCTGTTCGCGGTCCTGGAGGTGAAGCGGGAGCCGGCGAGGCGCTGGAGCACGCTGGGCTGCTTCCGCAAGATCCGCCTCTACAGCTTCCTGTTCGGCCTGGCCGTCATGTTCCTCATCATGGCGTCGTACATTCTGACCGGCGACAAGAAGGGTCTCCTCCTCACGCCTTCCCCCTACCACTTCAGCAGCCTGGTCAGCCCGGGACCTTTTTCCTTCAACCTCTCCTCGGTCAAGGACTACGCACATATCAAGCTGGTGGTGAAGTCCATCACATCCAAAGTGGAGTTCGGCAGCAGTCGGCAGCTCCCAGAGCTCAAAGCACTGGTTACCAGTGAACCCCATGTGAGTATATCCATCTTATAGTCAGAGATCTAAAGCAGTGGTCCCCAACCTTTTTTGAGCCACAGGTGTATCCGGTCCTTTTTTTAAATAATATATTTTTCCGACTGATTAAAAAAAAATTTAAAACTTTTTTTATTCACTTTTTGGGTGTTAATTAACTAATTCAATAGTGTAATTGTAAACCCATTACCCATTACTTATGTCGAAAATCTAAATATTCAACTTGGTTTGGCATTAAAAGTGACTCCTTTTGCATTTATATATATATATATATATATATATATATATATATATATATATATATATATATATATATATATATATATATATGTTTGGGGACCCCTGATCTAAAGGATTAAAATTCTATTAAAACATTTATTTTTTGCAGATTAATGGCTAAAATAAATACCTCAATTCTTTGCAGTGTAAATGTTATCTCTCCGTTTTAATCATAATACAAACAAGTCCCCGGGTTGATATTGATTTCTCTTTTAATTGACAATCTGAGATGTGTCTTGAAGCCTAATTAAATGCAGTATTCATGCCTACAAGCTGTCTACACCGGGTTCAATACAGACACATTGTTGCAATTCCCCACTGGTTGTAGTTTCTAATTTAATTTATAAAGAGATAAAACTGCGATGAAAGCCTTGTATAGCACTTCATGTCACACCACATAATTGTACATGTCCCTTCCAATTTTTTCGCGCAAGGGATTTAAAGCTCAAAGTAATCCCACTTCTAGCCCGTCGTCCTGTGGCTTTCTCTCAGTTTCACCTCACAGAGCCCGCTTCAATTCATTGTTAATCCTAATGATAATGACTTGCGCTAGGGCTAATTTGCAATATAACTAATTTCTTATTGAACCAGTTAATGAAAAGGAGAGTGTGTGGCCGCGGGAGGATCAATACCGTGTCTGCGGATGGATCCGGCATTAACGGTCCTCAAAGTAGCTGTGCCTCACACTCGGGAAAATATGCAATGAGAAAAAGACCGGCGGAAATGTGTGTGTCGCCTCACTTCTACAGGTGAGGATGAATGTGCTGATAACGGCAGGTGTGAAACACAGGTCCACTTTTTATTTTCATATAGTTTTCCTTAAATCCAACACATTATACTTCAAATGAAACAAGAAAACAATACATTTTAAGTGATTGGGGGTGTCCACATCCATACTGGGTAAACAATAAATAATAGCTCTTTTTCAGGCAGGACAATGATGCACATTTGAGTTTAATAATAATAATAATAATAATAGATTCCATTTGTAACTCTTCATCCTAGAATCCTAGAGTGCCACAGAGCCAGTACATAGTTAAAACTAGTTAGTAGTTAAAAGGAATATTTGAAACAAGTCATAAAAGTCAACTAAAGGTGATAAATGCCTTTCTGAATAAAAAGGTTTTTAGGGCAGTCTTAACAGTCCAGAGTCTGTGTTGCCCTTAGGTGGTCAGGAATGTGTTGTATGGCCGAAGGGGGCGGATACCAAGGGAGATTACATTATTTGAGTGAATATGTTGACGAGTCATTTCTATTTCAGGACTGTGTATAAAAAACAACCGAAATGTCCAGTTCCTAAATACTGTACGACTGCACCATAGATGCTCACTTGTGTCTATGCATCCCACACAGAAGGTGTTTGCCCAAACAGGGGCTTGTATACTTAACATTGTTCTTTAATGAGTCTGTGAAATGATTTGAAGGTATTTATCGTCCATCCTTAGCCGTGAGGATCTCAACGGTCACAGCAGCTTTTGTCTGAAATGGTTTTAATGTTTTCAGGAAGTTCACAGACTTAATTTCCACTCGCTTTCTTTGCTTTTACAGATGTTTTCCGCAATCCCACGCACATTCCTGCCTGGTGTCAAGAACCCATGCTGGTACGAGGAATATACTGGGAATATCACCTCGGATCCGTACAGGACAAACTTGTATGCGCGCTATTCCAGGCGCTTCCGGATCGTGTTTCAGCACCTGAGGAACACTTTCCGAGAACACTTGCATCACCGCGATGGGAAACTCTACCGCATGCGGTGCCTTCCGTATTTCTACATCATCGGCCAACCAAAGTGCGGCACGACGGACCTGTACGACCGACTGAGGCTGCACCCGGACGTCAAGTTCACCACTTTCAAAGAGCCACACTGGTGGACCCGCAAGAGGTTCGGTGAGTAGAGAAAACTATAATTTGCTGCGACGGAGGCCTTCATGCTGGTACACAGTAATGAAAGCCCTAGAGCAGGCACGTGCACAGATAGAGACTAGTGGTGCTCAAGCTCCTCCCCTTTTGCCCTGGATGAGTAAAGTGCCTTTTTTGCTGGAGACACTTTTTTTTCATTCTTCAGTATTTAAGAATAAAAGTCACTCTCTCTGTCGTCAATTCCCCACAAATGTGTTTTGATATCCGACGGGGCATTTATTTGAGTTCTTGTGAGAAACTATAGTTTATAGTCTTCATCACTTTCAATAACATATTTTCACTGCTTCTGAATTTCTTCTTGGCTGTTTGAAAATGAGGTCAGAGGGCAATACAGATCCGTATCAGACCGGCGAGGAGGGCGATAGTGGCTGGCATGACGACCCATTAGCCAATCAGAATGCTTGTACTGTTGTTGCCATGCAATAATTCATCTTTATTCATAAGGAAAGTGTAAACTAGCTGCCTAATCCTGCCCAGAGGAAACGCAGGTCGAGGACAGCTTCATCAGTGTATTGCTGCTAATGCTTCAACTCGGTCAGATTTTTCTTTTGGCAATGGGTGCCCTTTTTTGTGTTTGAGCACCTGCCCCCCAAAATGTCTGTGCACGTGCCTGCCCGAGAGCATTTGAAGTGTGCATCGTGGCTCTCGGCAGTGTATTATTTTGCCAGAACCGTGCCTCAGGGGGCTCGAGACAGACGTTTTGAAGGGGTTTCAGCCTCAAAGACAAACTTTTTTATAAGCATAATTAATCTCCTGTATGCTGTCATCATATTGTGACGATGTGTGGAGTCTAGAAACTAAATTCCATAATTTATATACATTTCAGTAAAGTTAATTGGGGGAAATGTTACTGAATGACAATTTCACGCTCTGTCAAACTGCCGCTTCTGCTTTTTCAGATATACCAAAAAAATGCACTCGCAATTATACTTTTTTTTTAACAATGTGAAACCTATAGCTGGTCGTGAGCCCTGCATGTGACATGAATTAAGCATCTCCGATGCACGCACTTCAATCTCCTAATGCGCACAGAAATTAATATTCAACAACCATTTTGTGCTGTGCATGAGAATAAAGAATGAAACTGTTTATCTTCTACCTGAGAGCCCCCCCCCCCCCCTAGATGTACACCTCTGATGGTGTATTTAACCGCTTTATCGCCCCGCACATTCAACATCTCCATTGCTGATGGTTTTTTCCCATTTTCCCCCTTCCCCTCACACGCCTTCATCACATCACATCTTACCGGCGCCACTTCCCCGTGGTACACGCTCGCCCGTGGCTGGGCTCACGCGGTGGCTGTGCTCATTAACGGCTCAACTGGGACGATATGCAGAGAGACTGCTGCTCCTCTCCGTCATCTGTGATATAGACGTGTCTCTGTGGTGGAAGTTGAAAGCAGCGCGTGAAGAACGCAGCACGCGGCGCCGCGTGGCAGCCTTTGAACCCCCGTGTGTGGGCGCCCTGTTTCCTGCTCTCAATACACTTGTGACACGACTTACCGCCATGAAATTCACTCAGCAAGCAGGTTTTGGGTTTATTTGACACCTTTCTGGCTGCTGGATCTGAGTTCTCGTTTAAAAGAGTAACAGAGAAATCATCCATTTAATTTAATTTTATTAGGGAGCTGTTCTAATTTTTTTTTACAAATGCTTAGAAGCCGACGCCAGATGGTATTTGTCCTTAGTTTTAGGGAATAGTTGTCAGTTGAGGAAGTGAAGATTTCTGCATAGTGCACATAATCACCGGCACATTTCAATTCAGACTTTTTACGCACACGCACACACACTCATGCACGCATACACATACGCACCCGCACACACACACGCACACACAAACACGCATGCACACACACACGCACACACGCGCACACACACACACGCACACACACACAAACACGCATGCACACACACAAACACGCACACACACACACGTATACACACATCCCCACAAACCCCCCCACACACACATGCACACACACATACCTACACACACACACACACACAAACACGCACGCACACACACACGTCCTCACAAACCCCCCCACACACACACATCCGCACACACACACGCATGCACACACACAAACACACACCCCCACACACACGTGTACACACACACACCCACACCCACCCACACTCACACCCACCCACCCCCACACACACACAAACACACACACGCACATAATTACACCTCCCCACACACACACACACAACCTACTTCCACAGCCCTGGCTCAGCCTGTTGCTTCCCGAGGAGTTGGAGCAGGTGGTGTTTCCCCAAACAAAGAGACAAACCCTCAGACTGAGTACGAGAGGTACGAGCCGCCTCGCACCCGACATCTGGTCCGATGGCGCTGCTGTCGTCTAAATGTGTGGAGGCCATATTGCGTTTGCTTCACCATGTGCATCTGGGATGATAAAACAACCATCACACCACAGATAAAAGCCAATGTGAGATCTGTGAGTGCGACTGTATTCGGTTGAACTGAAAACCCTCCGTATTTAAAGCAACCCCTCCCGTTTCTCGCGGATGTTTTGTTGCACCACTCATTTGGGTTGATTTGGTGACTTTTATCTAATGACACACAATAAAAAGCCTTCGGTATAGTCTCTAGTCTCTAATTAGTGTCTAACAAAGCCGTAACACTTTTCAAAAGAAACTGATATTCTACATTTTTGTCGTGGTTTTGATCCCAAAAGAAGGCAAATAATTCTTTTCAACACCTCTCATGCGTTTTGTTTTGTTTTATAACTTAAAACAGCGATAATGACTCATGAATAATGGAGCATCTTCAATAGGCATCAGTGTGAGTCAGTGTGTGAAAAAATAGAAGAAGGGGAAAGAAAACGTGAAGAGCAGCAGTTAGACTGTCGGGCCCCGATCTGTTCCACGTCTGCTCTGATTATGAAATCAGAAGCAGATTAAATGACTTTATACTGAGTTGAAAGACGCAGGTAGCGAGTAGATCGTCTAATTCTCTCTTAAGAACAGCTGCTGCATTATCACATCAGTGCACTGTGATCTCTCATGCTAGTTTCTCACAGAGGACTTATTCTTTTACGCAGCGATGACTGACTTATACATTTGGTTTTGCCTGCAGCTATCTGCTCAAATATGTCTTAATGATTTTAATAAGTTCACCCAGGGGGGTGTTGGCATGATACTTGTTAAAGGAGCTCTACACAGTATTGGCCACATAAAAAAAAATATATTATCAAAATTCTCACTGCAGAAATCAAAAGGAGGCTTAACCTAATTGTCGTAGCCAAACGGATCCTTTTGAAGTTCATCCAGTTGCCACTGATCTCTCTGAGACTAACGGAAACCTAAGTGCATGCACTATTTATGTTAATGAGATGTTCAGTTAGAGTCGATGATTGTTTGAACCTCGTAACGCAGCGCCGTGCGGATGAGTCGTTTGCTTTAATTTGTCTCTCTTGTGTTTGTGTGTATTTGCAGCCTGTGATGCTGTATCCCAAGGACACAGGTCCCTCTCAGTTATTACCCCCCCCCATTAATGCTTTCATTTTTGCTGCCACTTTCCTTCTTTTTGGCTCTCTCCCTTCCAGCGTTGCACTTGGAGCTATGTGCTGATAATCACCACTTTTCTCGTTCTTTGAGAACACTTTGAATTCAAATAGTCGTGTTTTGTATTTATTTATTCTATTACCCTCGAGCCTGAAAAGGTGACATCACTTTCTTGAAAAGGAGCGGTTTGAATCTCAGAAGACGTGTCGTAACAAACAGCGGCCATCAGGAAAAAAAAAAGCCTTTTTGAAAACAGTGTGACGCTTCATTCATATTAAAAAGCCGAAGGGATGAAAACAAAAAACACAAGCGCCATCATACCTCAGACAAGTGTAACCAATCTGGATTAGTAAAGACTTTTCTAATCATGTTTTCCTGTTAGCTAGAGAACCGTGTTTTACTGCGACACCATCAAAGCACCGCTGAAAGTAAAAGACGCCGGAGCTACCTTATTACCGTCATGCTGCATGGACACTACTAAATCCGACCCTGAATCCCCCACAATTGCTTGCTAAATTGTAATTATGCCGCGGACGACAACAACACAGATGGAAAACATTTTCTAGTCCATTTAAAAGCACGCGCTGAACGTCGGCCCTTAATTGGAAAATTGAACAGGGTACAACAATCCTGCTGAAATTGGATTGGAACTTGGATTTAATTTGCTCTCCCCACAGTTAAGACAACACAGGAGCCCTAATGGCCTCTTTTGAAGTGATCACCAAAAAGAGATGAGTCACGGATCCACACAGATCTCAGATCCCCAAACTATGTCTAATATTGACGCTTTTGTAACCTCAAAAAGAAAAACATGCATAGTATTTGTACTCTAAATGGATATTTTCTTCCTCCTAGGTATCATCCGTCTGAGCGAGGGCTTTCATGATCGATACCCGGTGGAGGACTACCTGGACTTGTTCGATCAGGCTGCTTATCAAATCCAGGGAAACCTCACAGTGAATACCAGTGGAAGCCCGAGCGACCCCGACATCATCATAGGTAAGCACAATGACGGTCACGTCACATGGGTATACACGTTGTTGATCTAACGCACTAATTATGTTTCCTGTGAGCATGTCAGCGTTAAATGTATGCACTTTTCTTTCCACATGGTAACCATGTGGCCAGAGGATTAGCTTGGAACTAAAATAAATAGCTTCAAAGCTGCTGAAAACCAGGCGTGCAAAGGCCACAGCCACAGGATCTGTAATGGAGGAACTATTTAGTTGATTCTTCAACTTGGACTAGCCATTAATGACTCACAGGAACTGCTGTGTCGGCTATCTGCTGACAAACAGGGTTGTGTCACTTTTTGTGGTTTTGCTATACACTCTGGTATTCCCCCCCTTTTTTTAAGAAGACCAGCTATCCACTTTGATATGTTCCATCTCATTAAGGGCACTAGTTTACGTAGTTGGAATAGAACAATTAATAAGTCTGCATCACCAGGAATTTATTATGAATGTAGTCCAAAGTCCTGTCTCGATCATAAGGATCTCAATCTCTTAATAGTTTACTATTTATTAATCATTAAGAACTTCAAATTCCTGTATCTATGGATACAAATGTGGATTTAATTTATAGAAATTAGGGTTTTCGGTGGAACTCATTCGAGATGGATTAGATTTTACTTTATTTATCCCTAGGGGGAAAATTCTTGAAGCAGCAGCAACATTTTTCTACAAAATAAACATAATATTCAATGAAATAGTATTCAAATAAAAAAGGAAATAAAAATGAAAGTGTATACAGTGTTTCTAGTATCTATTCCAGTGCCTGTGGGATTTGGTATAAAGACAATCTGAGACTCCACCAGTCACTTTCTTTTTTACAAATCAACCATTGCCTAATACAACACTGATCTCATTAAACAAATATTAATACAATAGTCTCCAGATTAACTGAACCCTGGAAACCAAACATCAACCATAGCTTTTCACACCAGTCCAACCCTTTGGGTCGGCACATGACGGGGCACTGAGCGGCTTTCCTCCATCTAGATCACGGTAAAGCACCTCGGATCTATTTCAGGAAGACTATCTGAAGCATCTCACGTTAGTGGGAAGATAAGAGAGATACGACTGACAGCCCAACGTCTCTCTAATCAGATCTCAAGGCAGTTTTGGTTGCACAACATTTCCTGTTCCGTGTAATCTCTGCCTTCCTGTTTTGTGAAACATCATGTCAGGAGGACCGCCGCCTCCCTCCGCTGTGTCGTATGAGTCACTCAGGTCGTGTTTCGCCACTGGGATCTGGGCGACAATATTCTGCGTTTGGCTGTGGGAGCCCTGTCACGTTGTCACTTGTCTGGTACTCCGCTGGTAATCTCACCTGCAATATTACAAAGCTGCTATTATGGCAGCAGGTAGTGAGGCTGAAGCAGCCGCTATAGCCGGTGACTCGACCCCTCACAGCTTTATGATACTGGACTTAGCCACACCTCTGAAGTGCCGTATAGAAGGAATCATTGGTTTTGAGTGTGTGTCAGGACAGCAATAATAACCACAGTGGGGTGGATAAGTCTTTCAAACCTTCGTCCTCTATTTACATATCCTGCTTCCATCCGTCTCGGTCTTCTTCCGTCATCCAAGCACTGGCCGACTGCAAAGAAAAACTGCTTTATAGCCTTTTTCAGGCGGGCCTGAGTTGGTGCATTGAGCGCAGCTGAGCGTGCCGCTCTGTTTTGTTTTCCTCTTTAAATAAATAATTCTTGTAAAAAGGAGGGGGAGTGGGCCAAAGCTGCACTCAGCATTCACACCATGCCCCGGGAGGGCCCAGCAAGGTGCAGGCCTGTGGCCAGGATCTCGGGCTTCCTTCTCTCTTCAACCGTCGGCCAAGACCAGAGGCATGCCGGTCTGGCTCCGGTATTTGTTTTGCCCCATTATGGCTTCTCCCCATGGGGCAAAAAACAGCCCTTTTAATGGAGACTGAGACCTTTAAATAGACCTGATCCGTGTGTACTATTGCAAGTGCGACAGCATTAGCGGCGATCCTGTTCCACTCTCACCGTTGTCATCACGGAAAATGAGTCCTGGCTCTCATCAGATAAGGCCTGTGTTGTGTTTCCTGCTACTACGTCACAGCTTCGCTTCACAGATAAGAGGATAATGAAGGCAGCCTAATGAATCCTGGATATCAGCGCAGCCTGATGAAGTTTCTGCTCTCAAATTGTTTGAGAAGCGACGTCCTCTGACTCGCTGTGAGCAGCTGCACCGCCGCGCTCTTTCCACAATTCGACTGCAGCTTTCTTTGTTTGTTTTTGCTTTCGATTCAGAATATTTTGTTTCATTGACTTGGCCGTTGGTTCCAGCCTTGGTTCAAAAGTGAATTATATGTAGTGAGGTGAAACAATCGGACATTCATCTATGGATTATTGTTTTGTTATTAGAGAAGAAACTGATTGGGGAATTTACCGGTTCATAACAAATACAAAAATGAGTGAAAATCAATAAAACAAAAATATTTGATGTTAAAAAATAAAAATCCTGAATTGAGGGAGTTTGATTTGTACCATCAATGTCTCAAGAGGGTCTCGTTTCCTGTAAACTGCAATTGCAGTTTCTTTTTAAAGCTGGAAACACGTTTTCTCTATCTTCATTAATAAAATCCGGTAATGATTTTCTTGATTTATCTATTATTTACTTATTTATTAGCCTATACAATGTCAAAGGTAGTAATGTCGCAAAGCCAAATATGACATTTCGAGGAACTCAAATTATGTTAAATTCACATTATTATAATAAAACAGAGACAAACAGGCACATCCTCACATTGGAGAAGCTGCAAGACATATTTGG
Source organism: Liparis tanakae (assembly GCA_036178185.1). Taxonomy (NCBI): domain Eukaryota; kingdom Metazoa; phylum Chordata; class Actinopteri; order Perciformes; family Liparidae; genus Liparis; species Liparis tanakae. Next base: position 13,049,890 of record CM070105.1, read on the forward strand.
CTTTTTTTTACTTTAAGTTAATTGTGGTTCAAACCAATCCACCGCCTTGTGAAGACTGTGAAAAAAACATAAACAGTGAGCCGTGCGTACTCAACTACACACATCAAATGCAACACCAATGAAAAAGACATTGTAAATGTGTGTGAGTGTGTTTGCTTTCGTCTCATAATTGTATGCCTGCGTGCATGCTTTTATTTGAACCGCTGTGGGTGTATTCTGCAGGAGAAGCCAGCGCGTCCACCATGTGGGATAACAACGCCTGGGTGTATTTCTATGACAACACCACAGAGGGAGAGCCTCCCTTCCTCATCCAGGACTTTGTCCACGCCCTGCAGCCCGACGCCCGCTTCATCATCATGCTCCGGGACCCGGTGGAAAGGTGAAAGTAATCTCTGTCTTACTGCCTCTCACCGCATACCTGCACTCAAATGCGTGCCGGTAATGATGCAGATAGAGCTCTGACACACACACACACACACACACACACACACACACACACACACACACACACACACACACACACACACACACCGCCACCTCCGTGCCTCCATCATAGCTGTTTACACTGCAGATACAGACAGATACTTTTCATGTGTATAGGAAACAAAAGAGCTGTTGTCCTTAGATGCTGCGTTGCCTTTCACATACTGTCATAATGCCTTTATAACAGTAGCGAAAAAAACCTACTGCTGAATGCCTGCTGGAATTACTTTAACATTGATTTTCTATTAAACTGTTTTTTTAGTACTCAAAATGATTATTCACGTTGCCATAAAATATATTCTCAGGGTAAATGTGTGTCTTCATATCATGCCAATTTTATACTCTGAAGTTCGCAGTCCAAGGCTTTCATTTCCATTATACATCATGAACACTTATTTTGAGTATTGCTATTTAATTCTATGAAAAAAGTGATTCAGTACTGAATAACCACTCTCGGATCACTTCAATGGCAAACATTTACTCTCTGGTTTCACGTTTGTTTACGGAGCATCTCTGTTGTCTTGCAGGCTCTACTCGGACTACCTTTACTTCGGCATCTCCAACAAGTCTGCGGAGGACTTCCACGAGAAGGTGTCAGAGTCCCTGCAGCTATTCGAAGGGTGCCTTGCGGAGTACACGATGCGCTCCTGTGTGTACAACACGACCATCAACAACGCCATGCCAGTAAGTGCCCCCCCCCCCGCTCCGTCCCTCCGTTGTCTCGTGGCCCCGCTGAGGGCCGCAATTTAGCTGTTGGGAATAAAGAAGTTTAAAAAAAAAAGGCAGTGAAAAAGAAAGATGGAGTGGAATCCCCACTTCATTAGCACATGAGAAAGCTTGCAGGGCGGACTTCATTAAAAGGGATTGGCAACACTATGGAACGGGGGGGGGGGGGGGGGGTTAGAGCCTCTCTTTGTGTTGGAAAAGCAAGTTTACCAGTTGTGTGTGGACTTGCTTCTTATTCACAAAAGAAAGGCCAAGTCTTAGTGTCAGTGCAGGGCCCCGGTGTCCAAGAGTTACGAGACCACGTAAGAAGACATGTCAACAACAATTTAGGTATCTGCAAAACGCGCTTGTGAAATCTCAGAAAAGATTGGTGGCAAATGTATTTTTGGGGATTGTTTAAGATGTAGGTTGAGAAACACCCATCACAAGTTACAAAGGTGACATGTTTTAGATTTTCATTAAAATCCAAAGATATTCAAAAACAGAGAACAGCAACACACCCTCACTTTTGAGAGACTGCACCTTTGTAATGATGTAATTTTTTTAAACATATGCTTGAAAGGATCACACTAATGGGGTGAAACAAAATACAATAATATGATAGAGGGCTATGAAGTGAGGATCTGATCCACTGGCAGGTGGTGATTAAGGTTTCTGATCCTTGACGACACCTCGTCTTTCTCAAATTCCTCAACCACACACACACACACACACACACACACACACACACACACACACAACACCAGCACTTGTTCCCATGCCCACATGTCACCCGGCCTGACGCAATGGGAAGATGAAAGAGCGTGCTGGTGGAATTCCCTCCCTCGGTCTTCCCCTCCCTTTCCTGTTCATCCACATTTACTAAGTTTAACCCGTGCATATGACCCCCTGTACTCTTCCGCTTAACGGAGGTCGTCTCCCATTGATTCTCTCGCTGTGTGTCCTCAGGTCAGGTTGCAGGTTGGCCTGTACATTGTGTACTTAATGGACTGGCTGACCGTCTTCAGCAGGGAACAGATTCTGGTCCTGAGGTTGGAAGACCACGCCTCGAACAGGAAATACACAATGCACAAAGTCTTTGACTTCCTCCACCTGGGTGAGTAAGCAACACATCCCCACCTACGATCCTGGCCTGTAATCATTCCCTCTGGCGACTCTGATCAATAGAAGTAGGGATATGGGAAAAGTCATGCCTGCATGTAGTTAAAAGTACTCAAGGGAGGTAATTAGAGGGTTCTAGTGTCTACTGTGTTAACAAAGAGCAGTGCATGTACTGCATTTAAAAACCCTCTTCATTTTAAAGTGCCTGGATACGTGTGTAGCACACTATAAAAAATAACATGAAATCTCTCTCAGATGAAGTGCTGGGTTTTCTTACACCTTCTATACAACACTTTTATAGTCAACCTTTTCCTTTGGCTGTGCAGTAGATCACTTTAAGTAACAGGCCAGCCATTTGCTGCAGCCATAACGCAGCCCTGCCCTCTAGTCTGGAAGCCCCCTCGTCTCACTGGTTCATCCCACAGTTGAGTTGCCCCAAAGCTCAGACTGAGCTCTTCAAAGAGCTGCCAGCGCCGGCCAAGATGTGATTACCTCCCAGAGCGTCAAATCTCCTGCTCAGAGCCCGGGCCGACACGCAGCCACACAGTCCTTCAGCTGTATTTCTGTTCTATTTGTTCGGTGCTGCTGTGAAATATGAAGTGGCCCAGAGGAGGCATGTGAAATAATGTTGCCGTGTGTTTTGTTTTACAGGGCCTCTTACGAAAGAAAAAGAGTCAGAGATCACAAGAAGTCCGGCATCAAATACCAGGAGGCCGGCGGACAAAAACCTGGGACCCATGCTGCACATCACTAAAGAGATCCTGCGGGATTTCTACATGCCGTTCAATGAGAAATTGGCCAAAGTTCTGCGGAATGACTCTTTCTTCTGGCAGAACAACTCGAAACACTGAACTCTGGCCTTTTAATTCAGTTTGGAAAACCACTGATGTGTCGGCCCCCCTTCATTTGAGCTTCATCTCTCTCAAGTGCCCATGCAAATCAATGTCTTTTTATATAAATTATTTTCTAAGTTATAAACGCAGAGATGAATCAAAGATAGAAAATAGCACAAGAGAGCATGTTGATTTTGTGTGTGAGAGAAAGCGAGAGAGAGAGAGAAAAAAGAGAGAGAGAATGAATGAATACAGGAGAGAAAGAGATGTCGGCAAGTCTTGATTGTTTTTGTTTTTTTGTGACCAGATGTACAAACATTAAATAGTGAATTCAAAGATAATAAACCAGAGTCCTGTGTTTTTTAAAGTTTGGTTTGATTAATAGAAACAATTAATATGTCTCACTGTATTGAAATGATGACACCGGTTTCTCAGACACGACTGGAATATATCCAGCAGATACAATACTTACCCTTGTTGATAAATCAGAGTCCCCATATAAATAGCTAGAAACAAGCTAGAAACAAGCTGAAATACGAGGATGAGTTTAGTGAAACAACAGTGCCCTCTACTGGACATCACACAGCATTACCATTAACATTGGCCCCATCCAACGCTATTGATGCTGTGACCAACAACATAACTACACTTAAAAAGACATCAAAAGAAAACTTTAAGTATTAATATGTTGTATTACAAGCGTGATTTTGTATTATAAGAGTGAAGTAAAATTTAAAGTCTTGGATTGGATGTAAAGCCAAATCTGTCAAAAGAATTAGTCAAATGAACAGAAACACCCAAGGTTATTAACACATAAGTGTGAACATGTCAACAACCATTTCACGCGTTTAAGAAGACTTCCATGCACTGCTGAACGTTTTAAAATAAGCAGAATGTATACGTTGACATACAGAAATACTGACGTTGGAACATACACTTGTTCTACACCAGAGGGCAGACGATGCTCCCCAATAAACTGTTACAACGTGGGCTTTGAGCGTTTAGTAAGAGCAGCACAATTGATCCAGAATCAACTTCCAGACGATTTAGTGTACTTTAAAAACACAAATCGCCATACATAATGTAATGCATCTCTTCTCTGATTGCCTCTTAGCCATCCTCCCCAAACATCAAAGCAAAGACACAACAGGAAAACCTTCTTTACATAAATAATTTGAAACTTGCAATCACACAGATTGAATAAATGTGTGACCCCATTAGCTCCTTCTCACTGTAATATCTGAAAATGCCAGCAGCTTTAACAACTTCCTCTGAGTGGGGAAAAAGGACTGCAAGTAATTTGCATGTTTTGCTTGGACGGCCCATCCGGCTGAAGAGGTTCCGCTTCAACAAGAGCCTCCAACCAACTTAAATTACCTCGGAATTCATAAACTTTATGAACACTTCGCTCATCCAAGTATGAGCTGTATCCGAATACCATGGCCGACAAGAAACTGCACAACAGCCACCACTGAGGAGACTCCAGAGACTCTTCGAGAGACATTTAGCCAACAGAGCCCATTATGTTGCATTGCTTTGCACTGTGTTGTCAAGGTAAACAACACATGTGTTTTTCATGCCGTATCAACAGTCTGTCAGACTAAATAGTAATTCATTTGACCAGCTCACGTGGAACAGATGCATAATGATAGCAGAGTTGATATTTGAGTAGATATGAGCCTCGTCACATCCCACAAGCAGACACCGAGGAGTGCTGAAGGATGATAAACTTCACCCCAGGGAACTTCAGCTCAGGGCCAACAGGTGGATGCTGGGGTGCAGGTGGAGCTTATGAAATGCTATATGAGCAAAAGCAGGAAGTCTGTGCAGAGTTTTCAAAAGAGACGGACAGGAGCAGCGCAGCAGGGATGAAGAGATAAATGTGCTAAAGCTTTATTCATCTTCAACGTGCAGACTGGGCACCAGCGACAGAGTCAACAAAACACGCCAATTATCGTAGACTTTCTTGTAAATTGAGATGGAAAGATCAAAATCCAGCAGGACATCTCACGTGCAGCAACATGCCGAAACAACCTCTGCAGAGATAGCACCAACTTTTTCATACCAAAATTAGATGACCATGATAACATGGAAATTAGCTTACAGTTGGAAACAAATGCTATAAGTGCAGCAGATTACATTATATTATGGATTCAATTCAAATATTCTCTATTGCTTAGTGGGCTATGAATGAACTGAAATGGGATAACAGCAGCCATGTTTACGTCACCCTGATTTACAGTCGGACAATTGGGGGGAACAACAATACAAGAAAGATAAACAGTATTCATCATCATATATCAACAGCATGGAACAATCACAAAGCATGCTCTATAAAAAAACAAAAAAAACAAAGAAAACACATTCAGCCAGTAAGCCGAATAATTAATAATTGATAGCCTACTAATGAAAGAAAAAACTCTTCACATAGATAGTTTATGTCTTGTCATGGGATTACATTTCCATTTTCACTTCAACAACAACAAAAACACAATGAGGTGCTATGCATCTTATTAAACAGGAGTTATTGATACCAGTGGTATGCACTTTAGAAAAACCCGTAAGCCGTACCGCCGCCTCCTTCCTCAGGAGTCGGATCTGTCGTCCTTGTGCCTGTGTAGATCCTCCATCCTTGAAAGAAGAAGTCTGGATGCCGACAGCGTGGCGTTGCTATCCCTGGACCTGTAATACAGGGCGTCACATCCAGGCCACACTAATGGGATTCACAACAGGAGGTTGGACATGGGAGACACTTGTCCCCAGGTTCATTTGTCCTATGTCACTTTGGATAAGCTGTGAATCTGGGCTCTCTCTTCAACGTCTTTTCTATTCGATCCTCGCCAAGTTTCTCTCGACACCTCTGCTCTTCCTGCTCATTGTCCTTTAGCCCCCTGATGCACAGGGGCGGCCCTAGCATATTTGGCGCTCTAGGCGAGCTTCACTCGTGGACCCCTCCCCCCCCCAAAAAAAATAAAATAATTCAAAACAATCTTATGGTTTTGTACTTTTGGTAGAAAAGAGAAGTTGATGCAGTGTGAAAAGTATTGTAATTAAGTGCTGTGGCTTATTGGGTAGAAGTGGGTCTTTGGTGAACACAACGTCCTAGGTTCAAACCCCAGCAGTGACAACAAAAAAAGCTGGAAGAAATAAAACATTTTCTAGGCCCTAGGCGGCCACCTATACCGCCTGTAGGAAAAAACGCCCCTGCTGATGCATCTTTAATTCCCTTGGTGTGGCTGACTTTTTAATGTGAGGGATGTTTGTCACTGGCCCCTCAGTTATTCCCTAAGTTTAAGACATTTTTACCATAACGGCAAGGAAAGAAACTGCAGTCAAAGACCACCAACAATGACGGTTCACAACGACTCCTGCTCGTAACCCCCCCCCCCCCCCCCCAAGATCCTTTCAAGTGAAAACCAAATATTTTCTAACACGGCCCAATTGTTGTCAGTGTTTCATGGAGAGCGTCTCGAGAAAACAAGAAAGAAAGATTTCGGACAAACAAGTTTGTGCAACAAACAGTCGCTCATCCATCACGGTGATCAAGCGCTCTGATAGCCTGCCAGTTATGTTTAAAGAGGCAGTCGCGGCCGCTGATGAACGAGCAGGCGAGGAATGCAGGAAACAAACAGACGTTCATAACGACTGGGTGAGATTTGTTGGAAAACATTCGGAATAGAGCGATTATTCTCTTTTATATCACACGCAGTACTCCAACAGTAAGTTAAGGATATTAAGATGTAGGATCCTTCAAGCCCTCTTCCGCTCTCTCACATTAATGGGATATTTAATGGTAATCCCAAAACATCTGTTTGTGATATGCAGCGCTATGCAGTTATATCTGTATCGGACACGTTTTGTAAAAATAGAAATGATCCTGGCGTTGCTAGTGATTACTGATTTCCCCTGCTTCTTTCTACGCTGCTAATGTGATGGAATTGTCAAACTTCTTGCAGTTTTTTTAATGTTTTTTTGGCACTGGGCATTTTACTTTATTGCCCATTTTGGCTCTTTTTTAAAATCTGTTTAGCTATACCTCCAAAGTCATGGGCAGAGAAGATCTGTAGAAATACCTCAAACTTCATGAACTGCTTTTACTGCATGAATGGTTCTTTTTAGTGTTGGCAAGTCTCCATATGGCTGAATTGATCAATTCAGCTATTCTTATCAGACCAACCCCTGAACAAAGGAGGATGTGCTAAACCAGATGTTTCTTCTTTGTTTTTTTAAGACCTTTTGTGCCGTTACAGTTGTGTAATTGTTCAACAAGGCATAATAGATCCAGGGTCGTTGCTCTGCATTAACTCCCACCTAAGAATCCAGTCGAGCATTTCCCAACAAGGACAGGACAGAACTCTAATGCGGTTACATCTGTAGCCGGGCGGACCGTCTCCTCGTAGCAGCTAAACGACCAGATGTCCTTGAATGTGCACCACGGCTGTCAACATCCTGAACACAGCTGTATTATCAAACCATTGATGCTGAATTTGAATCTGTCCTGGCTCCTCAGTGGTGGAACGAGCTCCCCACTGACATCAGGACAGCAGAAAGTCTCTACATCTTCCGCCGAAAACTGAAAACGCACCTTTTCCGACTATATCTGGATTAATCACAGACTTGCACTTTGGTAGCACTTGAATGGCTCTTATTATGGTACTTTTGTAGTTTGACTATGTTGAGGAAATGTTACTTTCTGTATTCTTGTTGTTCTTAGTTTGTACTCTAGGTTGAAATGCACTTATTGTAAGTCGCTTTGGATAAAAGCGTCTGCTAAATGACATGTAATGTAATGTAATGAATTTGAGCATTTACGAGATTAACACTCTTTTCATTTTGTCATCAGTGGGTCAACGATTCTTTTGGTTATTAGTTCTACTTCCCTGAGACAATGCAGGCGAAGAAAACAACAACGTGGCAATCGAGGACACACGGCAAATCAATGTGGGATCAACTTTTATTACAGGTCCGGATTCTTTTTCCATTAGAATTAAAAACTGTCACTGTTTTAAGATGCAAACATCTGGTCTTTTTCAGTCACATTCATCTGGGACACGTCCCATTGAATGTGGACAAAAGAATTAGAAACACAGGTGTTCAGGAAGGGAGCGTTTTCTGGGAGGAAACGGAGTGTGGCTGCGCTGAAAGAACTCATCGTATCCAGGCCACCGACAATGTTACGGAGCAGCTTGAGGTCTAAGTGCGGAAAGGTATGCAAAGGGGAGGCATTTTGATCTTCCCAAATAACAAAATGTGTAATAACAACACATTCAAACTGTTTTGAAGGGACTATGACACAATAAATAGTTTCTGCAGGAGAAACAAAATATTGCTATAAATGGACAGAGCCAATTCAGAAAGCAGAAAAGCATAGAAACAGGTCATAGCCAGTATAAAAGACAGATGTCCAAGTACCGTCTCAATTGGCCTGCAAAAACAACTTACTGTGCATGATGAAAAGCTATTATTCACATACCGGTGAAAACATTTAATAAGACATTTTGAAGTACCTTTGACAGATTCTTAGTTTGAAGCCAGTAGTCTTTAGTTTGGCCAATAAGAATCAGCGAAAACAAGCTGTAAACAAAACACTATCATACTTTATTTTACCCTTTTTAAGTTGGTAAACTGTAGAATAGTAATGCATCCTGCAGATATGTGGCAAATTTAGCATTTAGCTGGAGTTATGTCGAAAATCTAAATATTCAACTTTTACATTACATTACATGTCATTTAGCAGACGCTTTTATCCAAAGCGACTTACAATAAGTGCATCAACCTAGAGTACAAACTAAGAACAACAAGAATACAGAAAGTAACATTTCCTGCTTGGTTTGGCGATACAAGTGACTCCTTTTGTATTTATATATCTATATATCTATATATATATATATATATATATATATACATATTTAAATATATATATATATATATATATATTTAAATATATATATATATATATAAATATATATACATATATATAGTCGTTTTTATATATAAATATTGATGGAAGTAGGTTTAATTTGTTGGATATTTGAGTGTAAGTGTAAGGTTCCCATCCTGTAATGGCAACTGGCTTCCGTATTCATCTCTTCCTACGCTGTGGTGCATCATATGGCACCATCCTTAGCATGAAAACACAGGCTGTAAGGACTCTTTGAATATCCATGCGTTCACAAGTTATACGTCATATGACTCAAGCATCCTCTCCATATATCATACAGTCATCGCTCATCGTTTGTTTTTCTCTCTTCAGTAGAAATGGTGACATATCTGTAATTCTACGAAATAGCATTTTGAAATCGGCTTTGATTCGGTATGCGGTCATTACAAAAACAGAGGGAAGAAAGGCGCCTCACTGTCCTGGACTAATCAGGATCAAGTGTACAAATTCCTAATTTGTTTAAACTGGTTCAACTGAACTTGCTTCAAAACATCTGAAATCAACTTGAGCGCTGGGCACCGTCGTATAAATATCCCCACCTGACTGTAACGAGGTGTGACCCTGCTGCACTAAGTTACAACATATGATATATTGAATATATTCAAACCAATAAAAAAGCACTTATTTCTTTGACTTAGCTGGTAAAAAAAAAGAAAGTTGTGAGTTCCAAGAAGAACACCAGGAAAGCGTAAGCTGACACACACTTCAAGACTAAAGGCATACCGTGTGTGTGTGTGTGTGTGTGTGTGTGTTTGTGTGTGCCGGTCGAGCAAATTGACCATTTTCACGTTTCACATGGTTTCCATGGACACAGAAGAAGTCCTGCTACCATCCAACACCAGCCTTTTACTTCCTTCTGTTATCAGAAATATTCACGGAAAGGATTGAACCAAGTTTGAAAGTGACTGGAATTATGCAGATATACATTTAGTGCCCATGTGTGTTAAAAAATCCTCAATAATGTGATTTCAACCCCTTCCAAAGTCTCAGAAGAACAGTGGGACACCCAGGGGTGCACCTGTTTGTCCTCGATAAAAATCTGAAACTCTTAGACATTTTGGCCACAAGCCAGTTTGACACACTCAAGGTTATGTTGGTCGGACGATCACAGGAGGGCTTTGCATGCGTACAGTTGAGTCTGTGTGTGCCCAGAATGTGTGAGATGGCACACATTAATCAGAGTAAAAAAGCCACAATAAAAATAAAAATCCACATTTGGAAGCAACGGAGAGCCTTTTACTGATTTAAATAATTTTTTCTTTACTCTATGGAAAATGATTTCTCCCTGCTTTATTTATTAATAGTTTTGTTACTATGGTATTCTTTTTGTTTCTTTATGTATTTTTTTTTCTTTATACAAAGCATTTGAAGAATTGAAATATGTGTATGTGAGATTCTGAACACTAATAAAATATAAATAAAAAAATAAAAAAATAATTCATGTTACATTTAAAAAGCATAGTTGACTCAGTGTGTGCTATTGCATTTGTGTTTTTTCTCCGGGAACAATTTGCCTTATCATGTCTCGCCAGTACAAAACCATCACACATCATTCTTTCCACCCTCACAATCTCCGTCTCAAACGGGTCCCCCGTCTTTTTCATCCGTGACAAGGTGCAAAAGCACCAGCAGGAAGGTTTTTTGCCACTGAGCCTCCAGCCTGTCACTCTGGGCCCTGACGTCCAATTAATGAGAATTCAGCTCAGGATTTTCATCCCGTAAGAGATAATGGAGAGAGGCAGCAGCCATCACTCTCAACCCTTTGGTGTTCTTCACTGAGAAAGACAGCTATTGTCACAACATCACTGCCTCCACAGCCGGATGAGCAGCGTTTTGATCTTCTTATTTCCAGCTGCTGCAGTTATTTCAATGCAGACGTTCTGTCAGTCAAAGACAGAAAGTTTAGGAGAACACGCCCGGCTTTAATAAGTGTTGACCGTGCGTAATTAACTTTGACAGTTTACTCTGTAAAATCCATGTGTGTAGTGGCATAGATCACTCTCGCTGAAGGTGGAGGATCAATATAGTCCATGTATAGGGTTTCTCTTTGCTATAAGCAGTTATTGGGCATACATTAACAACAGCAGCTGTAATTCATTTATCGAGCGTTTATCAAAACAAAATTGCAACGCAAACAATGAAAATAACAATGAGAACATTACAGATAACTAGAACGGGCACTCGGTAGAGCGCATACCTTCGCATATCACAAGATTGGGCATTGAATTATGAACATGTTGGCATTTCAATTGGATGTAAATTGACCACGTAAAAAGAAGATTTTTACCTTTTCATGAGCTTGACCTTTGACCCGATCCATCCCCAAATCTAATCAAATGGTCCCCGGATAATAACCAATCATTCCACCAAATTGCATGCGATTCAAAGAATATTTTGACCTTTTCATGACCTTGACCGTAGACATTTGACACGATCAATCCCCAAATTTAATCAAATGGTCCTCGTATAATAACCAATCACCCCACCAAATGTCATGCGATTCAAGAAGATTTAAACCTGTTCATGACCTTGACCTTTGACATTTGACCCGATCAATCCCAAAATCTAATCAAATGGTTCCCGGATAATAACCAATCATCCCACCAAGTTTCATGCGATTCAGTTTAATACTATTTGACTTATGCGAATAACACGCACGCACACATGCATACAAATACACGGCGATCAAAACATAACCTTCCGCATTTTCAATGTGAAGGTAATAAAACCAAGAGCAGGAAAATTCTTGGGTTGAAAAAATGAATCAAAGAATAAGCAACGTTCTTGAAGATCCCTTTAAGGAAGTAACGACTCCGTGCTGGCCATATTTTGTAAAGTGAAGGCATACTTGGAGATCTGAACTGATTTCAGAATGGGAGTTAAACATCTGGTGAAATAGCACTTAAAAAATGAACAGAACCCAGTCGCTGCTTGGTGGTGGAGGGACAACCACAACACACACAATATGTCACGTTACCGCCTCTAAGCGGTGGTGAACAGACAGGCCTGTTAATCCTTTGCTATGCCACGGATCAATCTCTCCCGCCGAGCAGATCTGCCTCAGTGTCGTCATGCATGTGGAGAAAACCCGACTCTGGGAGCTGTGTGCAGGGAGGGAGGGAGGATATTTCATGTCTTAAAAAAAGCCTTTGAGGTAAAATGCTACAGCTCTCTTGGCGGCCCTACGTGTTTCGCTCCTTCCGTTTCCTCCCTCGTTCTTCCACCCAGACAGTTTAGGACGCCTGTTGTCGAGATGAGAAGTGGGCGAACGGCGAACGCGTTGCCTGCCATGATGAAGCACTTTGCCAGGCGAGCGTAGACTCTTCCCACCTTGAGCTGTCCACCCACTCCCGCTCCTGTTCAGCCTGCAGCGCGGCTCTCCTTAAGCCCCGTTCTGAAGCGATCAGTCTCAGGTGTAAAGTCTGATTTCCATACGACCTATTCAGAGTTCTCTGTATGTCTATCCACTTATATGTAATGAAGCGGTGCATTTGAATTGGGCAGCGTCCATGCGGAGCACGGCGCTTGTTAAGGGATTATTACCTTTGCCTGAGTGGGTCTCGCCTCAGGTGGACTAAATGTCAGGAACTGTACTTATTAGGTTTGCCAATGTTCTGTGGAATCCCACTTCTCCTTTTTGACGAAACGTGTTACGCCCAAGGCTCGACTTCAAAGTCTCTGATTAGAAATAACACAAAATGCTACTTAAATGCCAAATGTAACACATTGAGATCCTTCATCTATCTATATATGAATTATTCTAGCTGGAAAAAATATGGTTTCAATCAGGAGTGTTTTGGCTTCGGGCTTGTTTTTTTGTCTTCTTGTGAAAGTGAGGCTCAATCAGCTCCCGCAGTCATATGTGTGTGTGTGTGTTTCTGTGTGTGTGTGTGTGTGTGTGAGTGAGCAGAGCTCACAGACAGCGCTGACGAGATGAGGTGTGACACACAGGGCATCCAGTTTGGACTGACGTTCCGCAGAGAGTTGCTTCCCGATCCATCCCAGCAGCTTGTTAAGGTGTAAATTACTGCAGAGTCCAAACAGGGCTTGGGGAAACTAGAGCAGCCTCGGCAAATGAGGCAGCGTAAAGAGAAGCAACTCGTTAATTACCTTTCCCAGTAAAGGGATATCATGTTGTGTGAAACAGCAATAGGTGCACTTTTCCTAAACTCCCAGTGTGCTTCACTCTCTGGGAAAGATGACTGCTCCTGTTGATTTGGGAGTGCTTTTCTGTTCTGCCAGTTTGGACTTCAAACACACCCCAGCCTGGATCAGGAAACTCGCCTCTGCTTTTCCTTTGCACACACAAAATTTCAAACTGGTTAAGAGCAGTTTAAGCCCCCGAGTTGATTCCCCCGCAGGAAAGAAGAAACTTTCCTCTGGTTAAAGCCTGCCCTAGACAGAGTGGGAGGAGATGGAGATGAAAGCAGATCCTGGATGTATCAACGTATGTTTCCCAGAGAGATCTCTACCCTTATTGCACTTCTACCCACACCGATACAATAACTGCAATGTGTCAGTTGCATGGACTGCTTTAAATCTAAAAGATAGAAAGAAAAGTTTGTTTGTTGTTAGTCACCTGCCAGCATCAAAGGAGATAACTGGACTGCCTGTCTCCCTCTCCTCTCCCTCTCCTCTCCTCTCCTTCATCTCCTGCTCGCTGTGCTTCTCCCTCCCTCACTGCATTCTCCCCAGACTGAGGCGTCCATCGACCCTCTGGCTCCGCCGCCTTCGTCAGTGACTTGGAGCGCTCGGAGAACTTTGTGAACTCTCCGCGTCGGAGTGTGAAAGGGGGAGGAAAGAGAGCAGTTGATGGGACGCAGAGCCGCAGCAGCAGCAGGCTCCTCTGGAGACGGCATCGGGACTCACACAGCCGGAGATAATCCCCCGGGTCATGACGAGACAGCGCCTCAGCCTCCTGACCCCCCTGGCTCTGCTGGGACTTCTCATGGGACTCGCAGATCTCGGCTCTGCCGGTGAGGATGAGGATTACTACATGCAGGAGCTGCTGACGAGGGAGCAGCACAACCAGGTGCAAGTGCCGGAGAAGCCTGTGGCCTCGACACCTGACAGGCGCGAGCACCCCACCAAGAAAGTCCCCAAGGGAAAGGCAGGCAACGACAGGCAGACGGGTAAAAGTACCGCCGATGCAAAACCAGGTAAAAGAACGTTCCTCTTTTTAGATGACGACTACATCTTGCTTCAGCAACAAAAAAAGTGTTTAGAGCCTACCTTCACAAAAAAAATAGGGCACCAATGCAGCAATTGTGCTCTATTTAAGTCATTATTCGGACCTGTAGAGTTCAGTTAGAAAGTAAAATTCTTCCTGATTTAACATAAAAAAATAAACAAATGGTGTTTCCTTATGGCCCTTCTTGGCCAGATGCATGGTTAATTTTTACTTTATTTTTTATTATTATGCATTCTTACCTTTGAGGGTTGTATTTCTGTAAAAATAACTTAATAAAATATCAAGTATAAAAAAGAAAAAAAAAGAAAGTAAAATTCTGAAAAATCTGTTGAAAGTGCAATGCTAATCGTTTGAGCTTTTTCAGGTTTAAAGTTGTAATACTTTTTTCAATGAAATAAAAATGACTGAATTGTATCGTAATAGTAAGGATATGCTTTGGAACTAAACAGTAAAAATAGCACCTGCTTCTGTGGCCTTTTGCATCAGCTGATGCTTTTAAAGACATATGTAACTTTCCAGTTGACTTTAGGGCTGAAAACAACAACAAAGCAACGTTAAAAGTTGGAGGTTGATTTATATTTGAAGGTTGTATTTTCTCAACCAACAAGCTGCAGACTTCAGAGGACCAACAACATTCTATTCATGTGGTGATGTGCAGAGAAAAGAACACAATAACAATGCTCTCCTCAGGTAGTCTTCCTCCTTAACCCCCACTCCACATAGATCAGAGCAATGTTTCTCCACAACAGTAGAACTAACAGCCTCACCCACGGCCAGAGGTCAGAGCGGCATTACATGTAGGTGCCAGAACACATGGTATACCCACTTTTCTTCCCAAAGCAGTGCTGTTCTGTTACAGCCCATACAGACATGTGCAGATCCATATGGGACTCCCAGCACATGCAGAAGCAGGTTTCTAGGTATGTTTAAGATCCTGCGAGGGGATTGGAGGACAGGAACAGACGTGAAGGCTTTTGATTGGTTGGTGGCAGATAATATAGAGCAGCTGTGTCGACAGTGAACTCATGTTTCAGGCATCTGGGCTTCACGTTTCTCTGCAGGGATACCTGCTGCAGGTGGGACTGGAGCAGCAGTATGAAATCAGTGCAATGAAGAGTTGTCCATTTTTATTTTTTTATTGATAACACAGCATCATATTGACAAAAACTAATTATTTAAATATTTTACTGCATTGCCTAAAGGTACATAAGTATAATTTTAAATATAAATATATATATATATATTTAAAAAAAAGACAATTACTTATATTATATTGTGTTTTACGGATTAACCTTTAATCACCTTCAATATTGCCTGTTCCTTACAAAAATCTAATTCTAAATGATCATATCTCAAAGGCTTTTATATGTGCTGCACCACATATGCAGCCTGGAGCTGAGCATTGAACCTTTCCCCAGAATGAGACACGCCTGAAGACTTTCAGATGTGAGGAGGATTTCCATCATGTTGGGCCAATCCTGACTGACACTTGAATAGAAAGCACACGCATCCATCATGCCTCGTCTATAGTTCACTGTAAAGATCTTTGATGAGAAGCGGCTTTGTTAAGTGTGAGCTGGAGACATACTGTAACTCAATGTAAGGAGCACGAGAGTTAAACATTTTCTCATTTCCTTGGTTCTGTCACGGGTTCGTCACGGGGTGAGGCTCAAGTGCAGAGAAAGAGGCTGGACTCCAGGTTTGAGCGAAACAAAAACAACTTTACTTCGGAAAAAGTAAAAACATAAAAACTCTGGCTCAAAAGCAGCTACAAAAAAACTAGGAAACTAGGAATCACCACGCGGAGAAAGACTGTGAATGAGACATCGACACAGAGACACTACGAGAGAGATAAAGACAACAAAGCGACAGGACACGAGGGAAAAACTGGCACAATATACATTACATTACATTACATGTCATTTAGCAGACGCTTTTATCCAAAGCGACTTACAATAAGTGCATTTCAACCTAGAGTACAAACTAAGAACAACAAGAATACAGAAAGTAACATTTCCTCAACATAGTCAAACTACAAAAGTACCATAATAAGAGCCATTCAAGTGCTACCAAAGTGCAAGTCTGTGATTAATCCAGATATAGTCGGAAAAGGTGCGTTTTCAGTTTTCGGCGGAAGATGTAGAGACTTTCTGCTGTCCTGATGTCAGTGGGGAGCTGGTTCCATCACTGAGGAGCCAGGACAGCAAACAGTCTGGATTTCGAGTGGTTAGCTCGAGGTGACGGAGTCACAAGTCGGTTGGCTGTTGCCGAGCGGAGCGGCGCGAACGTGCCGGGGTGTACGGTGTGACCACATCCCGGATGTAGACGGGGCCCGATCCGTTCAGAGCATGGTACGCCAGAACCAATGTTTTGAAGCAGATGCGGGGGAAAACACAGATGTACGGCATGAGACAATCAGGGAGACTGAGTGGCTATGGGCAGGTGAAGGGAATTAACTAATCAAGGAGACAGAGGAGTGGCTGAGGGCAGGTGAAGGGAATTAACCAATTAAGGAGATACAGGAGTGGCTGAGGGCAGATGAAGGGAATTAACCAATTAAGGAGACAAAGGATTGGCTGAGGGCAGGTGAAGGGAATTAACCAATCAAGGAGACACAGGGTCTGATTCATACTCCAGAGCAGAGGGTGGCGGTAATGCACCAAATATATGGATGCCAACCACAGTTAAACACCAAGAAGAAGAAGAAGAAGAAGAAGAAGAAGAAGAAGACGACGACGACGACAGAGGAGTGGTTGAGGGCAGGTGAAGGGAATGAAACAATCAAGGCAGAGGAGACACAGAGCAGACAGGAGAAACAGGAGAAACGGAACAGGGCGTTACAGGTTCAGACCCCAATCCTGAATCTATCCAAATGTGTTTGACTGAATCTATGTTTTGGTGTGACTAGACCTCGACAAGCCCCTTTTAATAATGGAATAACTTGTATTTCTGTTCCTAACTTAATGTAATTTTCTTCCTTAGTGAAAAAAGGCAACAAAAAGGCCGAGAAGAGCGCTCTGAAAACCCCAAACAGCATCTCAGAAGGAGACGGCCAATACAACTCGATAAACGAAGGTGAGTGAACGACCGCTGACGCTCTCGCTTGATATAGGAAATTCATGATGTCATAAAAATGCACGTTCCCTCCATGTCCCCACTCTCACAGAAGCCGTTAGGATGGGACAGAAGAAACAAACTCTCTCAGAGCTGACACATATTTTGGAAAGGGGAAGAGTGTTACAGAGAGCATATTTTCCCTGAGAGAGAAAAAAAAGTCTGGCATTATAAGACGCTGCTCTTAGAAGTGGAGTCAAGCCACGGCGCCATGGATGTCTTCCCTGCCTATGAAGCATTGTGTTTGGCTTCCATGGAATCACGATATATCTGCTAAACTGAAGCCAGGATGCTCCGGTAGCCTTCCTGTCATGTTGGATGACGGATTAAACTCGCTCAACTGAGAACGTGATTTAGGGCAAAACGTGGTTTGACCTCAGACTTTCCACAGCCCTGAACGTTGGGATATTGCCCTTATTGGACTTATTCACAGTGTCAGATATTTCGAGCTTAATGGGAAGCTGTTTGTAATAATTCTCGAAGGCTAAGAACGGCTGCGGTGGCCAACCGTGAATTGATGTGTTTATGTTGAAGCTGAAAAACCTACAGACAGAAAGGCTGTCGTTTTTAATTTGGCACTTGGGAATAGGAGCAGAAAGTTTGATATTCTTGCATGTTGGAAAACGGGAACTCCACGCAGACACGACTGGCACAAAGAAGAGCAAACAGTCGAGATCTGGAAGGCTCAGGCTCCCAAAATCATGTTTTCATGGCTGAAACTATGACTCAGCACCAATCCTTTTTCCAAATTCGTTTAGCATCTCCAGCTGATTCTTGTCAAACAAAAATCATTGTGTACTTATATCTATATCAGTTTGAGAATTGTTTTTTAGCAATAGGGAATTAATAAAACCGTGGTCTTAGACCAGCGAGGACATTCAGAGTTTTCGTTGAACAGATGTTCTTGGGTTATTTAGTCTAACATGTGTTGAAAACATGTTTCCACTCATATCACAGCAGAGTTTGTGCAGCGAATAGCAACAAAAAAAATGCATAGTGTCACCTGCAATAAGTAAAGTCTGTCACAATGAGTTGTTAAATGGTTTACGGCGTTATCTAATTCTTCAGGGCTGTAATCCTGCAACTGACATTTGTGGCCACAGAGGTCACTGTTCAGCAAACGTTTCCGTTATCTTTTGGTCTGCTTCGAATTACAGGATATCCCTTATATGACAGAAAGCCTGCGGTGTTCAAGTGTTTGGTTCCAGGAGGATTTTGTATATAGGATTACAGGGTCACATAACATCAACGCGTGTTGTATTGCTCCATAAAGTTACTGTGAACACTACGCTAACGGAACAAACCAGTGGCTTGTTAAAAAAAAAACGTATACTTCAGTTTTACAGCAGAAACCAATTTGCTCTCAAACTATGTTTGCTTTACCCAATAAACATAAATGATCTCATGTGTGGATTTTGGATGCTGATCCTCTTCGTGGCGTCTTTTAAATCTGGGTTCCTGTGTTTGTTGGTCTTGCGTGTCTCAGACATACCAGGCTGGTGAAAACCGCTATGCAATGCAAAGCTTCCTTTATGGATCGAAGACTGTATATTCTCAACACATTAGAATATTTAAAAATTCACATGCAACACACATTCGCAGAATACAACAAAAATAACGTTGTGCTTGTTCCACTTCTGGGAGAGCATTTACAAAGTCTGTCCTGGCTGTATGACAGCAACATGTGCAACATGTGCAGCATGTAAAAACAGACCGGTGCCCAATCGGAAATTCTTGCTCCGTTGACGTCTGCAAACCGAGACACACATGGTCCGATTTTACACATCAACCTATCTCTGCTCATTTGATGCTCACTGCCTGATGTATTTATTGTAGCGTAAAAGATGAGAACACTGGCTCAGCTGCTGCAATCACTTTAAAACAAGGCATTTGTTCAAATTAACTCCTTCCAGCAGCAAATAAACATTCTTAAGTGATGTGCAGCTTTTAAAAACAGTTTTTCCCTCTCAAATAAAGGCTATGAAGGTGGCTGCATGCCTGTCAACCTGCTGGGGTGTTACTGGATAATTGCCATACTCAAGGAGTTGATTGCAAGATGATTAGTCATTTATTTTTCTGCTAATTGCCGTCATCTGCGCGGCCAGTAAAGATACAAACTGGTGGTCTCTGCAGCTTGGATTACTCGTGTCCTTTGTGTTTGGACTGTGAGGAAACCTGCACAGCAAAGTCTAGTATCCTCATCTACAGTACTGAACATGCAATTGTGAAGTGGAAACAAGTCTGAGAGTTAAATCTGGGAAAATAAGCCAAGAATTCCAAGAATCAGGTCATTATGATGTCATCAGGGTTATTTCTGTTTTGGGCTTGGAGACATCAAAACACAGCATGCCTGTGTTTTAAACTAGAAGGGTGTGGATGGGAAATGTAAGATGCTTCTTTTTTTTTTTGCAGTTTGACCCACAAAACAAACTTAAAGTCAGGATACATCCTCCTCTGCTACATTTTAATTTTGTATCTGTCTGTCGGAAGAGCAATTTAATATAAGCTGGAGTGCTCCAGGGAACTACGTTGTGCAAAAGGTCTTGAAAGATCACAATTTCTTATGATTTTGACCTGTCTGTCAGCTTATCCAATTTCTGCTAATGGGACTGGCACCAAAGAAAAACATGCAGTTGGCAGGTAATATGAGAATATGACTTTTTAGTTATCCCAAACCTTTCTGGCATTGAAATGTCTTCCTTTGATCTAATTACATATCTTTTTTACCAACGCCTTTGAACGTGCTGGACAGGTTTGCTGCTGCAATTTCCCATTTTCTCCCTTTCATGATATTGCTCGAGTCATCTTGACAATTTAATCATGTATTCACGGTGCAGTTGGAGAGCTGTGAAAGGTGTGCATTGCAAAATTACAAAAAGGAAATGTGCTTAGCACACTGTCATTCATGAGGATTGACGCGTGTCAACTCCATTTCCTTTAAAGGCGCAGAAATGAGTTGTTTACAGACAGAAGTGGGAAATATTAATGCACTTGATGATTTCTTTATTTCTCTCCTGCAGGTGTTCAAATTATAGCTACAAAAGAGACCTCCCTTTTAAAGCTTGAGTACATAACTCCAGGTCTAAAGAGATTGCGTCGTGAGTTTGTGTTGGTTCAGAGGCAGAGTGAAGAAACATTATTATAACAGTCGCGTTCTGCTCTAATTTGGGCGTTTCACATTATCTAAATGAAATAGTTTATTGCTCACAATGTCTTGATTGATTATGTTTTCTGTAAATTCAAGGAGTGAGGTAGCTATACTCTCCAGAAAGCATTGATCCTGGAGCAATGCAACACGTGATACATAACATTACCGTCACGAGCCAATTTGTCATTCTCGTTACCCAGAATGCCCTCCAATGGGACTGGAGACGGTGAAGATTGATGACTTCCAGCTTCATGCTTCAACTACAAAACGCTACGGTCTTGGAGCGCACAGAGGTCGTCTTAACATTCAGGTGAGATAGGAATGTAAAGTGTTGGTATTTTGGAAAAGCCTAGCAGAAGCGGGACTCGCAATGTATCCTGACAAATCTCACCATTTCATGGAAGCCAATGTGAAAGCGTACACACACACACACACACACACACACACACACACACACACACACACACACAGAGCAGCAATACAAAGGAAATATGATCCACAGATAGCATCTTTTAATTTCAGGATCAGTTTAGTTTCACATTAAAGCTCCATGGAAAGAGAATGGCCGCTAACCGGCATTTACTCTGTAAAATATGGATGTTTTATTCTCCGAAAGCTGATTAACATAACGTAATATGCCATTAAACCAGGGCCACGTCGCCAAACCTAATAGAACAGATTGGCATTTGAGAGGAGAGGTATTTCCTGTTAGTGCGAGCTTCGAGGGTATTGGCCTGTGTGCAGCATGCCTCATCTTCTGCAGGCTGCGCTGCGAGCAATCAATGAATGACACACACACACACACACACACACACACACACACACACACACACACACACACACACACACACACACACACACACACACACACACACACACACACACACACACACACACACACACGCACGCATGCTCTTAATCCACACATCACAACACAAGGCATAAAGCTTCAGGAAATCCACAAAACAAAGGAATTGTGTGTGTGTGTGTGCACCTGCAAGTATGTGAGGGCCTGTCAGGAATCATATGGACAGAGATAGATTCCAGAACAATCTGTAAATCAGGAGAAACAACACAGGAAGCAGATGTTGATGTGGAACTGGGCTTGTGGCCCGTGAGATTACAGGCACCAACAGTTCTGTGGCAAATTTAAAGTTTTCGAGGAGATTCATCTTCACAGTAAAACCTGAACACTTGAAATTCTAGACTGAATGGCTTCTAAAAATATAATAATTGTAATAGAAATATTTTAGAAAGCTTTAAAAAAGCATACTTATCCTGCTGCAAAAACAAAGTGTGACAGATTTATAGGCTCTTTGTGACAGATTTGAAGAAGTAATGGTTCTAGGTCAGCACCTGGATTAGCAACAGAAGTAATCACTTGTTCCATGGTTGGAAATTCTCCATTAATCCATAGATTAACTAGCTGCTTGCTGTAAAATAGGAGCGACTTACTTCCAAGAGACTAGACGGTCACAGACGCATGCAGTGATGGTGCTGTACAGTCTCAAAAGCAGAGTACACAGTTATACATTGCACATGTCATTTTTCATTTTCTCCCCCACAGAACAGATCTCACTGCTTCAATTACCAAAAAGCACATTGCAGTATTAGTTCAAGTATACACAAAAGTAAAAATGGTGTAAGAGGTGAGGTTTTAGGACAGGGATGTCTGTGTACAGATTGTAAAGCACTCCGAGACTAATTTGTAATTTATGAAATTGGGCTATACAAATAAGCTGAATTGAATGAATTTAACATGTTTTCTTTATCATGTTAGTTAAATCACATGTTTTCAAGAAAAGTAAAAATGGTGTAAGAGGTGAGGTTTTGGGACAGGGATGTCTATGTGTACAGTTTGTAAAGAGACTAATTTGTAGTTTGTGAAATTGGGCTATACAAATAAACTGAATTGAATGAACTCAACATGTTTTATTTATCATGTTAGTTAAATCACATGTTTTCTTACCTGCACAGAATATTTCAGATTCAGAAGATCACATCTAAACACCTCGGCTCAATATGAAACAAAAACAAGCCGAGCGGAGTCGACTAAGACGACCAGCCGGTGCGTTGCAGCCACTAGGGACTGTTTGTGTAACGTACGATGATGCTCCCCGGGGCTGTTTCTGTCCTGCAGGCCGGCCTTTACGAAGATGACCTTTACGATGGGGCCTGGTGCGCCGGGAGGGATGACCCGCTGCAGTGGTTCGAGGTGGACGCCAGGAGGCTGACCAAGTTCACAGGGGTCATCACACAAGGCCGAAGCTCCCTCTGGTCGTGAGTAGGAACCAAGCAGATATTCGTGGGAGAGTTGCAGATGGTCGAGGATGAGGATTCACTCGTCCAAGATAACGATAAATGTTGGGAACGGATATTATGCTTGTTTGCTCAATTGCCTTAAATCCTCTGTGAAGGTTATTTAAAACCATTAGAGGACATTCATTGTTTTAGACATGGAAAGAAAACTCTCGCATAGCTTAAAATGGTGCACATTTATTATAAATGCCTATTGTACATAAATGAGAAGGATCAAGGAAAGTCTTTTTTTTAAGAAATATTTTTTAAATGTATAGTTTATGCATTAAACCTGTCAGTTTAATAACCTGATCCATTCCAAGCACCAGGACGTTAACGATAACGTTGGATGCTAAAAGGGTCACAATGACGATGCGAACATGCCAACGATTAACAAACATACTGGTCACCGTGTCCATCATCAGCATGTAAGCATGCTAACAATTGGTCATTGGCAGAAAATGCAAAGTACAGCTGAGAACAATTGACCATGAATGTCCGCACCAGATTTTCATGGCAATCCATCCAATAGAAATTTCAATTAAAAGCAAAAATCCCTCGAGAGGGTCGCATTGGAGGAAACGCCAGGGAGTCGCCAAAGTCAGGAGGGTTCTTCCTCAATGGTGCAATAATGTTTGTACAAAATGTCATGCCGATCCATCCAATAGTGTTGAGATAATGTTTATCATTCTAGACCAAATGGTGGGCCCGAGCCATATGGTCAGCATGGCTAATATAAATCTAAAGACCCGGAAATAAAATTACAAACGGTACAAGTTTCAAATTAACCAGGGAAATAAAAACTGGGAGCTGACTGCAATACTTGCTCCAGAACTCTAAATGACTCTTTGATTTTCCTGTAAACCCAACTGGAAAATTTTACTTGTGTCCACTTGGAGCTAAACTTTCTCTGCTGTTTGCCCTTTTCACAAGTCTTTTCTAATCCCCTCACTGGAATTAAGGATTTTATGAGTCTAATTTGAGTACAGCCTATGTCTTTCATCTCTGCTAAAAGGTCAATCCATTATATAAATATTGTACTGCATTGTGAGCTTGTTCATCACAACTGAACAAAAAGAGCGATATAACGAGTAAGGATTATGTTTGATTTGAAACTATATATTCTAATTTTATTTACAGTACGTGTTTGCAGACATGTGAGGAATCTGCTGTGCGCTGCCCATGGTGTCTGTGAAGCTCATTGAGATATTAATTATAGTCCCATCCAGTCTCCATGGCAATTTATACAAAGCAATGGGTATAGTCTCACCTCCCACTGCCTCAGCTCATAAGTACATTAATCTGCGGTTTTCATTTTGAGTATACAATGAAAAAATATATATTTATATAAAATTACAACCCGACCAGTGGGTATATTCTATTACTGTTTTAAGGCAAAGTTAAAATGTTGATTAGTGTCACATTTCCTTACACCTTCACACTAAAAATCCCATTTAGACAATGTTTCTTTTTTATCCAGTGTTATTGTTTCATTTGACGGCTGTTATTTCTCAATTCTACTTTTCCACAATACTATTAGGCTATTAGGCCTACATTGTATTTTGTTAATTGCATTGGGGTAGCATTTTCAAATAAGTATGCCTTCTAAGAAAGAGGCACCCATCTTGATAATACCTTTTTCCTGAAAGGAATTGGCAACAATAAAGCAATAAGCTAACGTTTAACATTCAACCAAGGTCCTATATGTATCACTAAAATGATAGTGGAAATAATTCCCTATATCTACCTAGTGTTTTCTTTGACTTTATTTGACATCTTTTGGCCTTTGTGCTTCATAATTGGAAAGGGTGAGCACAAACTTCTGGAAACTGCTGTGTAGTTGGAGAGCAAAGGGAGATACTTTATCAGGCTGTGTTTGTAATTTTCCTTCAAGGCCTCGCACGCCAGCATCAGACAGAATTTCCCCCGCAATTAGCGCTGTAAGGCATGTAACTGTCGGCGATGCCAGCTCAGGGGCTTCTGTCTCTAACGGGGCTTTAATTAGCAGAACTGGGAATTCTTACCCAGCTGGACCAGCTCAGCACTGATGTCTTCATCCAAAAGCACAGGAGTCCCTGTCAACCTCCAACCTGCTCACACTGGTACAGCTCTGACTCAAACACGGTCTACAGATGGACCAATAGATTTTTGTACAGAGATTAATGGAAGCCAATAAGCCGGTAAGGGGAGGGGGAATTGTTTAAAATGACACACGCACTGATGTGGTTTGCAGGATGGGCAGCTGTGATTGGCTAAAACCTGCCATGCATAGTCTGTAAAGCAACTTAGTAAAACTATCTGGATTTAAAAAAAAAAAAAATTATGCACTTCAAATTTCACTGAATTGGAGGTGTTAATTGCTACTAGTTAAAAAGAATAATCTGACTTTTGGAAAAAAAGTGTACTTTGTGGTTTTTCTTTGCTTTCTTAACTAAAATAAGTTAATATTGGTGTGTTGTCTTCATCGTGAGGTTGCCAGGCAACCGGCAGAGCCTCCAGAAAATATATAGCGTGCAACTTCAGCTTGTGTACAGATACATTAAAAAAAAGAGCTTTAGAGGTGCTCATAGGTATTCAGTTACAATTAATTGGACAAAGCCAGGTGAGCTGTGTACAGTGTTTGTGCTCGGCTCAAATGCACCTGAGCATGAAACAAAATGTCACGCCATTCATTTAATAACTGACATCATGGCTTGTTTGAATTGTCAATAGCATCAGTCACATAAATAATACAGTGCATTATTGGACTGGTTGTAGACTTCTGCTTAACCAGCAGTGTTTCTGATTTGTTCAAAGAATTAAATCAACGATTGAAATGAAACAAAATGGGGATTCAGTGTGATGATCATCGTTTTCTGGAATCCAGAACCAAAACTCAACCAGTTAAAATAAAAATAAAAACATCTGCATGACAAACTTCAATTTTGGTCTTGTTGCAAAACGTTAAGTGACAGCAGGCTCAAGTGATGATTCAATTATTTTTGCCTTCCAGTCGTGCTATTTTTAAACGGACCTTCACCCTGAGAGAATGAAACGTGTCTGGACGTGTGCTGAGCGACGTTCTCACAGTCGCCTCCTTTGCATTGGATTCAGACCCCGTTTACACAATGGGAAAACGCATATATTTCCATGCGTTTTGGCCTTGTATTTACACAAAAACGGAGGTTTTATCACGGAAAACGATCATTTCTAAAAACTCCGGCCAAAGAGGAGATTTCTGAAAACTCTGTTTTTGTGTTTGCGTGTGAACGAGGTCAAACAGAGTTTTAGGTTGTGAAACGTCACAGTATGGACTAAAGATGCTTCACGTCACTTGAGCGTCCTATAGGATGTATGCAGACGGCGTATTTATGCGGGTTCATATAAACAGAAACTTTTTTTAAACCGACCTTGTGTGTACAACGTTATTTTTGAAAACAGAGGGGCATGTCACGGCTGGATTAGGGTGGACCCAAATGCACGACTCAGGAGACATAAAATGCTGCTCAAGAAGTTTACTAGGAATCTTATCAGGACTGAAACAAAGAACACAAGGTAACACAGGAGAGCTTGGTCACGGAGAACACAAAACAATCTGGCCAAAGGACAAGTGGAAGTGAGGGAGCTAAATAGTGAGGGACTAATGAGGGAATGGGCTGCAGGTGAGAAGGGGCGTGAGGACCAGGTGAAGGGAATGAGGGACTAACGAGGGAGTAATCAGAGGCAGGTTAGACCGGATGAAAACAACTAACAAAAAAGGAAGTTATGGAGCTGAACTGTTACAGGGCAGAAATATTAGTTTCTGTAAATACCCGGCTATGTGTAAATGTGGCCTCAGTCTGATGGGATATTTCTTCTTTTCCTCACACCGACAGGAGCGACTGGGTGACCTCGTACAAGGTCATGGTGAGCAACGACAGCCACACCTGGATCACACTGAAGAACGGCTCAGAGGACTTAGTAA
Source organism: Liparis tanakae (assembly GCA_036178185.1). Taxonomy (NCBI): domain Eukaryota; kingdom Metazoa; phylum Chordata; class Actinopteri; order Perciformes; family Liparidae; genus Liparis; species Liparis tanakae. The sequence continues at coordinate 13,076,668 of CM070105.1, forward strand.
GTCATGACATCTAAAAGCATTATTACTCTTTCTCCACGTGGACTAACTCCAGGAGGAGTCTTGTTATGTCTGTCTCTTGTTGACTGGAACGTAATGGAAAACAAATCATTGTTGCCTGATATCAATTACAGAGGAATATGTAAATCTCTGCTTAATAAGCTTGGAGGCAATAGCGAAATACTGATAATCCTCAAGCAGATGGGAACCTCAACCCGGCTCATCGTCAGAGTTATGTCTCGGCACTTAATGTAATTGAATAGATGGAACCCAAATACAGGCATTTGTTGTAAAAAAAACAAAACAAAAAAAACATCAGCAGCAATTAAGTCAGTAAATTAATAACGGTATTAATAATCCTGTTATCAATAGACATGCAAATCAGATTATATTTTTGAGGAAGATCATATCGAGGCTGTTCAAATCCCAGTTAATGAAATTTTGGTGTAACTGTACACTCCCTTGGCTGGTGACGTCGTAGATGTGGGAGATAATGCCCCTGCAGTAATTTAGTCGACAAGTTCCCCGCTCGCCCACACACACACCTTTTATGTCAAATGCCAAGTGCAATGTTTTTCTTGCAACATGCCAAAAGGTGCAGGGAGGAAATATTACAGAGGGTGATACAATTTACAATAAAAAGCCAGTGGTATGGAGGTTTAATCATGTTCTACAGGTGGCTGAACGTGTGTTTTTACTTGTCTACCAGAGGATAGTATATATATATATATATTTATTTATTTATTTATTTTTTATTTTTCTGGGGTCCTGGTTATTCCTTAAATTCTTTATCTACTCTGTTTCATGTCCTTTATACACTGTGACTAATGAATGTGATTTAGATTGTTTTACATTGTCTTTTAACAATCAGTCCAGTACAATAAAAGACGTTCTCGGATTCATTTGTCTGTTGATCAAAAGGCATTAAGCGTGAAAAATTTATTTTTAACTGAGGTTCACTTTATAAACATATTTAAAACACTCCGTTATGTATTCACCGACTGGAACACTGTGCTTGCCTCAGTAGATCTTCCCTGGCAATAGGGAAAAAGAGATCCCGGTCCGGAACATCTTCCCAGCGCCAGTGGTCGGCCGATACATCCGAGTCAACCCTCTGTCCTGGTTTCGGAGCGGCAGTATCTGTATGAGGGTGGAGATCCTTGGCTGTCCGATGCCAGGTGACGAAGCAGACGCATGAATGTTTGCTGCCACTGAAGGGTCAAAAGGTCGGGATGACGCAGGATCTAGGACTAGAGAGACTGCTCGACCACTGCAATGATTATGGATCGGTTAGGTCTTGGCACAACCAAAAAGAGTTAAGAGAACGTTCATGATTTTGATTAAAATGACTTTGTTCGTATGAGTTAGGCGACTATTTTCAAAAAATTTCAACATTCAGTCGGAAATATTAAGATCAGCATTCACACGCTTTAAAGTTATTGTACAATAAATGATCAACTGGAAGATTGTTATAATTTATTAACATACACTTAATATGCTCTCATTAAAGCTACCAGATTCTCGTCTACTGGCAATGAGAAAGGAATCTATCTCCTATTTCTGGTGTGTTCGCCCATGTTCAAAAATGGGCACTCATCTAGGAAAACATGATAATAATAACGATATAATGAACATTTGTTTATGGTTAGGCAAAGACTCACGTCATGGTTAAAAAAAGACTACAATGACTGCCAGTCAGTAATGGGACGCAAACCAACTGTAATAAAGTCAATTTAAAAAACAGTACTAAACATTTTTAGTTAACTTAGATCTCCATTAGTAATTTGGTTAAAGGTCCAGTTCACCCAAAAAACAAACCAGCTGTACTTTCCTCTACTGGTATCTTGCAAATACAATATTTGTGGTTTTATGTGCTAAGATTTTGGGTGGATATTGACGGGAACATTTTCTACTGAAATAATTGACCCCAAACTTCTACTGAGATTATCCATGGTATCTGGGACATTGTCGAGTGCCAGGAGCACTACAAACTAAAATGATTTAATTTCATTTGTGTCGATGCGGCGGCAGATACTCTCAAAGCCCTGGCACAATAGACCAACTCTTTCTGCATGGCTGTGTACCAACGGAGGTAAGAGAGATTTGTAATTTGGCTGAACTGAACCTAAACCGGAGGAAAGACAGCAGCTGCTCGACATTTATAGTTTCAATCTAACACCCTTGATCATTTGCAAACAAAAAATAACTCATCCACCTCCTTTTTTTTTTTTTTTTTGTTGCGCCTGCCTGCCCACAGATCCCAATAATTATTACCACAGACGAAACGAAGTCATCACAACAGACGACTTGGACTTCAGACACCACAGCTACAAAGAAATGAGGCAGGTGAGTCACAGTGAGCAGAGAACAACAGCTATAAGCCACCCGCCTATTCAAAGACACCAGAGCGTAGAGCAACGTATTGTGCAACCGCGAGCCGACACCAGATAACTCGGGTATTTTTCAAGAACAAAGGATATACGGTACCTAATGAAGTGAGCGCCGCTATCTACATGAAAAGGCATTCAGCTTCCCCCGGCTTGTGTCGGTACTTATTAATATCGATGTCGTGAACAGTGGCCCGTGCGTCCTGAGGAGGAGGACAGCTGTGTCTGTCACTGCTTACACAAGACTGAGTGGTCGGGGAGGAACAAGTGCTGCGAATCGCAATCGTCGAATGTGGAGTTCCCCTGTGCTAAACGGTTGACTACAGGTGTCCTACACTGCTGTTATTATTCCAATTAATGCTCTGAACTTATGGCTCACTGTAACGGCTTCTTTGTTCTGGCGCGATAGCCTGACATGCCAGGATTACAATTTCATGAATTGACTGTTTTATATTTTACTATTTTATCTTTCTTTGAGGCTGATGTGTGTCACACAGGGTGTCCAGCCACAGTACACCCTCACAAAGAAAATTACTGTTAAAAAAAAGCCTTTTGATTCTTGACATTTCTTTTCTCCAGAAAATCAAAGTAGAAATAGCCCATTGTGGCTAGTCAAATAAAGTACATGCCCCATGAGAGAAGTGAAAAGATATCTCTCATATTTCTTAAAGAGCGACTGAATGTTGGGGATTCTGGTATCGTCAGGGCGAAGGTATAGTTTAAGACTTTATACAATTACCCTGGCACATCCCCTTCAAGAAACTTATTTTCAATGACAACATTAGTTTAAAGGTGCTACATTTAAATTCACAGGATATCTATTGTCTCTCAATGGTCTCAACGTGGCGACTGCTGAGCCAATAAAAAGTCTTGTTTTTTCAAACCAAGACAACAGAACCATCACGCTCTTAGACCCCCGTTTACATGATGGGACTAAAGATGCTTCACGTCATGTGAGCGTCCTATGCGGACGGCGTATTCATGCGGGTTCATATAAACAGAAACCTTTTTGAAAACGACCTTGTGTGTACAACGTTATTTTTGAAATATTCGTTTTTGTAAATACGGCTATGTGTAAATGTGGCCTTAAACCCATTATTTCAATGTCCTGCGCAGCGCCATGGTGGATATTTCTGCTGCCTCTTGCTATTGAACTTTGGGCCATGAATATATAAAGAGACGTCAATAAGACTCAAGATTCCTTGGCATCAAACTAAAGGATGTGCACCAAACCCTGGGCTGCCCTTGTGTTGCATATCCAGGTCGTTTAGCTCTCTGCTCCCTCCATGTGATGGTGGATGAATTGGCTGTAATTCATCACTTGTATTACCTTATAATAAATCAATGCGTTAGATAAAGCCTGAAAATGCACTAACCAATTACTGGTGATGAAGTGAAGATAGTGTATGTAAAAAACGCGCGAGACAGCATTCTCTCTATTGATCCTGGCCAATACAATCCAGGTAAATGTATCAAGGGAATGCTTTATTAAACAGGGAGAAGGAATGTCACGGCAGACTTGTAATGCCTTGTTTTATGAACACAACCAGATGTTTGTTCAATGATTAGCTTGGTTGGAAAAGTCCAAAGTCAACCACTTAATTAAAACCCCATCATTCCTTACTGGTTAATGGTTTCTGCAGCAGCTGGAAGAGCAAGTAAACACATATTTCCTAACAGCTTGTTGTTTTATTTTTTTCCTGCTGCTCTTCCTCTTTGTGTCTCCACTCATGCCCACGTGGGTAAATGATGAGTTGTTGCCATTTTAATCAGCTCTTCCACGAGGCTTTCTTCCTAATTACCTCCACTGTTTTTCCTTCCCTCCCCAGTTTTATTAATTATGGTCTCTGACACCGCACTGGCGATATTATTTTTGAAATGTCCAATGACAAGTTCCCATAAAGTAGTAGTACCACCAATTAAAATACTTGAAAACTTGGCGTAAAGTGTTAAGCTTGATGCCAAGCGGTGTGTTAAGCTGTGTGTCCATGCAGGACTCTATTGATCATAGTAATAGGCGCATTGAGGAAAATACATTTTTGGAGCTCTAAGTCCTGTATCCATGGTTTCACATGAGGAAAACGAGACAAATTAGCAATTACATGTTCTTTTTGTGGCTGAAGTGTTGCTTTAACATGAAATAATCCTCACTAAGTGTCCAACAGTTGAATCCAAAAACTTAATTTGTATATTTATCAAGCGCTGATGCTTCATTATTTACCTTCCACAGCTTATGAAGGTGGTCAATGACATGTGCCCCAACATCACCCGGATCTATAACATAGGGAAGAGCCATAGTGGCCTCAAGCTCTACGCCATAGAGATTTCTGACAACCCAGGAGAACATGAAGTTGGTGAGTATATCTGAGGCAACGGACATTTCAATGCAACACGATCATATTTAATGAACAACTATAGTAACGTGAGCTCGGTGTAGGGCAGACCTCCGCTAGGTGTGTCGTGTGACTGAATGAGCTCCACCCACAATCGGATAAAGTCTCACGCAAGAGATACAGTCTGATTTTAATCCATGCAGATAACTGCAACTTTTTTAGATGAAACCGTCACTTGAAGTTTTGGGGCTTCGAGTCTATTTTCTGCCCAATAGAAAGGTACGAATAACTGTCACTGATGCAGTCAGCTGTGTGTGTTTACCCATAGCTACGTGTTCATAGAAAAGGGTGAGCGACATTAGCCGTGGGCAGTGACACACACACACACACACACACACACACACACACACACACACACACACACACACACACACACTCGCGATTCTCCTGGCGGTGATAATAATAACATCAGAGACATATCCCCTGAGTGTTTTTCCTCTCTCACCTAAGTGCGGGTGCAGTGACTGCATACATAACTCCCCTCTTTCTTCCCCCCCGATCCCTTTCTTCTCGGGAACCTGTTGACCAGGTGAACCAGAGTTTCGTTACACGGCAGGTTCCCATGGTAATGAGGTGCTGGGACGAGAGCTGCTCCTCCTGCTGATGCAGTTCATGTGTCTGGAGTATCTGTCGGGCAACCAGCGGATACGTCACCTGGTGGAAGAGACCAGAATCCACCTGTTGCCGTCTATCAACCCCGATGGGCACGAGAAGGCTTTTGAAATGGTAGGTCTTCAAGACGGCCATTAGTGGCCTCATCACGCGCCCAGGTGAAAACAAACCCTTCACCTGGTAAGAGCGCATGTGCTGCACGCCAGAAAGTTGGTCTGAATGATCAGAAGGAATAAATATGATAATATAATGGCCCGATTAACAATGCACATATAAGTGAACATAAGTGGGATTTTTTTTTTTTTTTTTTTTTTTTTTTTTTTAATTCAGCTCCACGCCTGCGTGATGAAAGGCACACTACTATTTCTGAACCAAAGATAAAAGGAAAGATCTGACAGCGCTTGTTATCTTTATTGTGAATGTCATCATGTCATTTGCAAACTACACACTTTGTTTTACTCAAGCTAAAAAGAAAAAAGAGATGACACTATTCTTAGTGACATAAAAGCACAGTTGACAGGCCAGTTTTTAGTTTCAGTTCAAATAATCAAGTTTAATTGTTATTAATTAACAGTAATAAAATGACACCATACAAAGACATATAATTAAGACGAGACATAATGAAAAACAACCAAACAAGAACAAATACACAAACTCCCAAACAAGTTAATAATGATAATCAAGTTAAATGTGAAATAATTAAATAAGCACATTTTATTATGGATAATTCGATGAATACTTCTTCATTATGCTATTTTTGACTGTACATCGAGACTCTATCATGTAACAGTGCTGCTGCACCCACTCAGAATAAACCCACTCTGCATATCTACACAGTTTAGTAGCTTTTTGTGGATGAGCTGTGATAGCAGGGAGGCAAAGTGTGATGGCAACGCCACACTTCCCAGCAAGCCTTCTGAGTCATTTTACAGGACTCCATCGATTAGAGAAGTCGCTCCACCAACAACTATAATCTTTTCTGACTTTCCGTCACATTTTGTCTGTTTTCCGTGCTCTCCTGCCCAGGGCTCGGAGCTCAGCGGCTGGTCTCTGGGTCGATGGAACGATGACGGAATAGACATCCACCACAACTTCCCCGACCTCAACTCCATCCTGTGGGAAGGAGAGGCCAAGAAGTGGATCCCTCGCAAAATGTTCAACCACCATGTGCCGATCCCACAGTGGTACTTGTCCAGAAACGCCTCAGTGAGTGCGCTTGACTGTTGTATCATATTTTTTACATATTTAATGTGTATATTTCCGCATGCTCACAGGAGGAGGCATGCCATGCTCTGATTGCAATATAACTACCATAGCTGTGCCCAGAATATTTAGGCTGCAAACTTATCTTTAACCCTCCTATTACCTTTGGGCTCAATTTGACCCCATTCAATGTTTAACGTCTCTAAATAGATGATCATTTCTTTTTGCTTCATATTTCATGAAAACAACTGGGGAAAAAATCAAATGTACACAATGATATGTTTTCAATGTCCTGTACACAACTTCTACGCATCAATTTGACCCCAGGCTATTTTTTACCGTGTAAAACATATAAGAAATATCAACTTTCTTATTTATTTAAAAGGGCTATTTAGGTAGTAAACAAACATAAAGTACCTGACACTCAAACTTGGGAAACAATATTAATTCTAATAATTTTCGGGAGGTTTTATTTGCTGTGGTCAAATTGGCCCCACGGGTAAACGATGTTAGTAAATTTGAAGGTAATAATGTGAACGCCGTCCAGTTTCCAGTGACTTCACCTCCCAAAAGGTGACACATTAAGACTCTGTGTCCTTGTCCGGCACTTCCTCCAGTTTAACAAACAAATCTCCCCGTAAAGGCCGTCTGCATCTTGAAAAGGATGAAAGGTCCTCGTGGGCATACAAGCGCTCCATCTATTCTGGGAGATGCAGACGCATCAGCTATTTGTGACGAAGAGGCGGTGGGCTAAAATAAACCCAGCAATCTATTAAAAGCTCTTCCTCACTCGAGTCCTGACGGGAGCCGCGAGCGAGTCACATGAAACCTGCAGAATTAGCGGCTTCAGCTGCGGAGCCGGAATCCCCATCCGTGCTCAGGAAACCGTGAAAAGCCGCCGGCGCTCGTCTCCCCGAGTGGCCCCAGCATGCAGCGCTCGGGGAGACGAGGAGGGCTGGCTTAATTCACAAGTCCAAAACAGCAGCGATGAATGTGTTTACTTTTCAGAATGTATATTAGGGAAATCGGTTCGCAGCGTGAACGCCTCTATCGCTGCCTCTCGAGAGCCCGCTGGAAAATTAAATTGTTTTCAGTGAGGGGGTTCATTTAGCAATCACCGTGCTGAGATGATTGCATGAATTACGTTATCCTCCCCTCTCCCGCGTCCCCGCTGTAGGTTGCCGTGGAGACGCGGGCTCTGATCGCATGGATGGAGAAGATGCCCTTTGTGCTGGGCGGTAACATCCAGGGAGGGGAGCTGGTGGTGACCTTCCCGTACGACAAAACTCGATCCCAAGGGGTGGCCAGGGAGCAGACCCCCACCCCGGATGACCACGTCTTCCGCTGGCTGGCCTTCTCCTACGCGTCCACCCACCGCCTGATGACCACCGTCAACCAGAGGGTCTGCCACACGGAGGACTTTGCCAAGGAAGACGGCACCATCAACGGAGCGTCCTGGCACACGGCGGCTGGCAGTCAGTGTTCATAGCTAACCCGGGTGTTTGCTCACCGACTCTGTGAAAACTGTGTCTGATCCTTTGAGCTTTGCTTGGCACATCTGCATATTCAGTACTCAACCCCCCTTTGGCTGCTTCAAAGTTTCCAGGTTTTTAGTGTGAAGCATCATGTAAGAATTCAAAGGCAGGGAAATACAGGATGGCTTGATTAACAATACAACTTCTTAGCAATAACTTCAGAGAGAAATGTGGACCGCAGTTGTCGCTGTCCTTCAGATGTGTTTCTCTCTTTCTTGGCAGGTATGAACGACTTCAGCTTTTTGCACACCAACTGCTTTGAGCTGTCGATGTTTGTGGGCTGTGACAAGTTCCCTCACGAGAGCGAACTGCCTGAGGAGTGGGAGAACAATCGCGAGTCTCTCCTCGTCTTCATGGAGCAGGTATACGGAGATAACAGCCAAAGTCGCACATGAAGACCCGTCTGCACGCAAACCACGACGCACGCACGCAAACACAAGCTTCTCCACATATTCTGGAGTTATTTTAGGAATATGGAATTGGAAGCCCCTTCGATGTGTTCCTGTTATTCTTCTCACGAAAGTATTTATGGTCACACAGTCTACACATACTGAAGATAACCTGAACTGTTCATGTACAATTTAAACAATTTCAACATGTGCAGTAAAAGCCAAATATATATACAGAGGGTTGCAAAAAGTCTCCAAATTCAGAGAAAATATGTCTGAATTCTCATCTGTGTGTGTATATATATAATACTTATAATTAATTATTATTTTATATATATATATATATATATATATATATATATATATATATATATATATATATATATATATATATATATATAAATATTATTATATTCTCTCCACTGGACTTCAGCAGGGCGGCCCTATGTTTGGACACTAGCTTTTATTTAAATATTGACTGGCTGAGGAGGAAAGCATGCTTAACAGTTCTTCTGAACTGAAGATTATACATCATGTCATCACGTTGTGTAATATACATTGCATTGCATTATGAAGTGGATTTTGATGGGGTAAACTTGGAACATGATTCGCAACTGGCTGCATGGACTGTTTTTCCTGTGCAGGTGCATCGTGGGATCAAAGGTGTGGTGAGGGACCTGCAAGGTCGCGGAATAGCTAATGCCATCATCTCTGTGGAGGGCATCAGTCATGATATTCGCACAGGTACATAACTTCAAAATCACTTCAACATCAATTAATTCTTATGTAGGCTTAAAGCTATTAATGTTCAATTTGAGTGAGCAACAAATGCAGCGTGTGGATACGTTTTTTTTTTTTTTTTTGTTTTATGTGAGTAAACGTAGACATTTAAATCAAAGTGGGAGAACAGAAGCTTCCTTCGGGCACACGGACTCGACTGTCTCTTCACATTATTCCTCAGGAATGAGTCACCCTTACAATAAGTTAGTATTCTAGTGTAACATGGAACCAACCGCTAAACAAAAGCAGCTGGAGCCGGTTGGAGTCTGACTCAATTCATAGTCATTTGACGATCGATTGTGGCTCCTTCAGGCAATCTCTGCTGATGCTTAAAAAGTACAGCATTCAAAGCCAAGTAGTTTTGTACTTGGAGCGTGAAATCGAAAGTCCAAAAGGACATTAGATATTATTATTATTATTATTATTATTATTATTATTATTATTATTATTATTATTATTATTCCTGGAACTAAGTACAAGCTGCTGTTTTTCAACTATTTATTTTAAATGGTTCACCTTCTCAGCTGTTATGAATTTGCTTTGGAAGTGTAAGCACCTTCGACATACACAGCAGTTGTTCTACCATCTGGTTGAATCAACTGTATTCACTGAGAGTCTGGATGCTACTCATGCACATTCATATCTGAAAGATGTTTTAACAGACTGAGAACTAATTAGCTTATTAGCAATTCATATGGACGCATTCCAGGAAACAATTAGATTCCCTTCTGCTATCCGGATGTAAGTAATGTGAGTAATGTGAGCGCAGATGTCCACGTGTAACTGTTTGGATGGAGTGCGGATAAGACATGCCATCAGATTTCATCGGTCTCAGATGTGTCAGGCGGGTATTTGGATAACCGGGCAAAAAAGCATCGCTGTCATTTTTGTGAGTTTGTCAAAGGTTGAAAATACGCCATAAGCACACCCAGGTTACATAAAGCCAGCATCAAGCATAGAGAGACCAAGACAATCCAAACATGACAAAGCAGAGCTATATAAAAAAATCCAGGGAGAAATGTAGAGCACCTCCTCTCATGAAAGTAGAACGCAAAGAATCTTCCAACTTTTATTTGAGCCTTTAGATAAAGCTGTGTTTGCCTCTGCTTAACATTTAGCTTTATAGGACACTATTTGTTTGATGCTGCTGCTCCACTTATAATGTGTAAATCTAACTGTTATCCACGTTGGGATTTAACTTGAAGGGGACAGACTGTACTGTGAAAAACTCTCTCTTTCAGTGCGCATGTCTATACGTTTGGGCGTCTGGACGTCCCACCTAACCACTAAACGTGACCTTAGACGACCGGTCACTTTGTTGTTGGCTGCCGAGCTCAGAAAACACAGATGTGGCTTCTCATCCTGTGTCTAATGCAGACTCATGACAATGTGCACCCATGGCTGAAGAACTACCTCCACAACATTTAGCATTATTTTGATTTTTGGAGTTGACCACTGTTGGATGTGTTCATTCAATCAGCGCAGTACTGCAGCGTTGGTTGGAGACACACTTGGATATGCACTCTGAGTGTACCTTTAGTTTAGTGTATTTCGGTAACATACAAAAATCAAGATGTTTACAGAAAAAGAGGAAACAAAAAAATGGCTTACCGAAAGGGTCAAGGCTGAAGTTATCAAGCTTATAAGTGCCCTAACCTATGATTTCACAAGGAAACTTAATTCAGAGAATCATATACTGTACATATACCCATATAAATATATACACATGCACATATATATATATATATACAATAAACAAAACAACAACAAAAGTGTCCCCCTTAACCGTTACTTATGATGCTTCATTAATTGATGATACCTTTGTATTTCTCCACAGTCATGTCTTTACATTTTTTCTTAAATATCAACAGATTTTTACTTTCCTTGATGTCATCAGTTAAAATATTCCACTGTTTCACCCCACAGACAGAGATGCACATGCTCTTTTGAGTTGTATGAACAATCCTCTTTGAGCATGCAACACCCCAACTGCACTTCACACATGAATGCAAAAATAATTGTTTTGTGTCTTCAGCTTCCGACGGTGATTACTGGCGCTTGCTGAACCCGGGAGAGTACAGTGTAAGAGTCAAGGCTGAAGGCTACAGCCTCATGAGTAAGAAGTGCGCGGTGGGCTACGAGATGGGCGCCACCAGATGCAATTTCATCATCAGACGCACTAACCTGTCACGAATCAAAGAAATAATGGGAAAATTCAACAAGCAGCCGATCAGATTGCCAGTCAGGCAGCTTCAAGTTCGCAGGTCTGGAGAGAGGCGCCTGGGAAGATAATGACTGTATGAGGACGAATTAAAAACAAACATCTGCTCTGATCAAACTGAGGTCACCTCCCACCCTGCCGTCAGTGGAATCGGTGTGATTGAAAATGTGGAGTAATTTAAATTGAATGCTTTATTTGTCTTTCTGTTTTATTTTAGTTTGTCGTTTTCCCCCTGGCATAAGCTCTCTCTGTTTCCACTGCTCTCATCTCAACTTTTCTTCACATCCACTGAATTCCCGTAAAAGACTAAGTTTATGTTCATGACCCCATTTTTTTTAAATTAATATTATATTATTATTATTAAGATATCATCATTCCTTGTGACAACTATAAATACTAATATAATCTAATCACATACGAAAACTGAAATGCAAGTTACGGATAAGGAATCTAATTTTAACCACTGTAATGAATGGCTATGACTTTCATTATGTATATACTTATGTAACACAGTTATGTAAGACTTTACCAAAAGCTTTATTGCCATGAACTTGTACAACCTTTGGTTTCTTAAAAGGAAAAAAATGGTGGACTCTGTGACCATTTGTGTCATTTAGATTTTTATACACTTTGCTTTTGGAAATTTATAAAAATAAAGATATGTTTGCACAAACCGAAATTGGTTAATTGCTCGTGTAGAAGTGTGTTCATTTCAGTCATGGTATCTATTACGCCTTTAGCACCTTTGATGGAGCTTAAAGCAGAACACATTTTTAAAAATCATAAATAATGTAAATAATTAATAATACATGTCGGAAATGTTAACGTATGGCAAACATACAGTTTATAAAATATAGAGAATAATGTTTCCAATTACAAATGAAAAATATTTTACGGCCCATAAACTAAAGCACCTATATACAATATCAAAGAATTACACAAACATTATATAAAAACAATTGTGAAGAAATGCACAAAAATAATATAATTTTATATATATATATAGATATAGAATATTACATCAGTTAAGTTGAACTATATCAATCAACGGACACATAGAGAATCATCTATAGTCGGTCTAGAATGGAAAATATAATACCTATTTTGTATGTCCTGTTCTTTTGGATGTGATATTCCACATCCAAATGACCATCAATCAAAGCTTCTAAATTGATGAATAAAGTTGAAACATTTGCACTAACGAGTGATTTAATGGTACATGATTAATATTTAGAAATTACCTCTGATTTTACATTCGCTCCAGCTTGATTAAACATCCCAAATGGAAAACAAAATTCATTTCCTTTTGTAATCACTGTGGCTAATTTTAAGCATCCTCTCATTTGATGTCTGCAGTGAAATCGTATCTTGGGAGTTTCGAGGTGGAAAGGCTCCAATTATCTGAGCTCTGCTGGGGCTTTCATGGATCACTGGCTTATTCTGACAACACCATGCAGCCTTCCTTTCTGGCCAGTTTGCAATTATAGGAGGACCTCAACCTCACATCTCCTCCAAAGGTTATTGATCAGAGGATCACACACACCTGTCATCACCTCAGAGCACTTGGGAGTAGGACATATCAGAGCTTGTTAATATTACCATGCGTTTTGCAGCGTTGTATTAAAACCATGCAGTGATTTAAAATGTAAATGTTGTATTGACTGTAGAAAGGAGGTTTCATGAATACAGAGAATACAGACACTTTATTGTGAGAAGGAAAATACAATCTAAATGGCTTGAAAGTAAAATGATCATAAGCAAATTATAGGAGAGGAAAAATGGCGATCAGTGTCTGCAGAGGTTGATATCTCCAACTTTCAAATCCTGCACCAATGTGGACTTGACTTCTACATGGGGCTGAGAATTCAACATATAGAGCTCGGTCGGCTCTGTTTAGAAAGCTGTAGAGCTATAAGATGACAAACTGGCATTGATCAGCTTCACACCTGGGACCTCCCACACCTTTGTCACAGAAGCTATTTTAATATACCGAGTGAAATATATGATTTCCCTGCAATGCAGAGAGGAGATGTGGTTGTAGTTGTGCTTGAGGAACCAGATTTGAGACGTTTAACCCTCCTGTTACCTTCAAACATATTTTACCCTCGGGGTCAATTTGACCCCAGCAATTAAAACCTCCAGAAAATTATTAGAATTAATATTGTTTCCCAAGTTTAAGTGTCAGTTACTTTGTTTATTTGTTTGTTGACAACTAAATAGCCCTTTAAATAAATAAAAAAGTTGATATTTCTTTTATGTTTTACACAGTAAAAAACAGCCTTGGGTTAAATGTATAAGTTGTGTACAGGACATTGAAAACATATCATCATGTACATTTTAGGTTTTCCCAGTTGTCCCCAATAAATAAGGAAAAGTCATGAAATATGAAGCAAAAAAAAAGATGTCAATCGTTATTTTAGAGACTTTTAACTTTGAATGGGGTCAAATTGACCCCAAAGGTAACAGGAGGGTTAAACGATTAAAAAAGTGTCTGACATTGTAATCCAGGATAAATACTCAAGACTTAATCTTTATAATGTTTTAGTGTAAAACAACCCCTACATTCACTGAAACAAGGTAGGGTTGACCATTATTAGAGGGACATTCATTAAATAGTAAGAACTTGGAAGATAAATAACGGTCCAAACTTCTCCCATATGGTCAACACACAATCCCAGTGGGTTACGGAGGGTGTGGACCGCGGTGGGATGGGGGGGTGTAGCCGCTGTGACCTGCAGCTGTGATACTGTACAGATGTGTGGGAAGACACAAGCACCAGCCGACCTCGCCAGCGGTTGAAAGGCCATGCTTCTTCAGAAGTTGGTCCAGCCTTTGAAGCGTCGAGAGTGCCGGCCTGGACATCACAGCGAGTCGCCATGCGGCGTTGGTAAACCAGCTCTTAATCTCTCACCCCGCCGTGGCTCTGAGGCCTCTGAAACAGATTAGGCTCTCTGCTGGCTCGATGGACATCAAAGACGACAACCAGATCAGCAAGGGGAGGTTTGAAGCTGAACATTGCGGTTTAGCAACATCGTAATGTGTTGGATTTTTCTTCCTAGCATTTGCCATGGAAGCACAACAAAAAAATTTTTTACAGCAGTCCATCTAATAGTTGTTATTTCGACCTCATGGTGGCACTAGAGGAAACGCTAAATGATCGTTAAAGTCGCCCTACTTCATCTTCCCGGGACCATAAATGTCAAAATGACAACATTTCAATGCAATAACTGTTGCTAAGATATCCAGGGCTGTGCTGCTAGAGTGGATACAAATAAGTAACTTGACACCCCAGATGATTTGTTTACATGAAACCATCTGAGAAGCCATCATTAGAAACGGTTTGGAAAAGGGCAAGTGCTTTAAAAAAAGAAAAAAAAATCTGCAGGTGATTCGATAAACCATCTGTCTATCAAAGTCAGGACAAGGTCGGAAACCTGTTTTCCCTCAAAGAAAAGCCCTGAGACAGTTTGCTTTGCTCTTCTTTCAGTTAATGAAAACTCCCCAATTTAGATAGAACTGATGCATTTGTAGAATTAACGCTAATCTCTTTAGGATGCACCATTGTCGCCTCATCACACACAAAAAACACCCCTGTTGGAGCTAGTGGACTTATTACTCAGCGCTGATTGGAGACAAACGCTTACTTGAAGCCTGAGAACATGGATTATTTTGTGTGAAATGTGATCCTGCAATACTTGTGTGAACTTGTGATATCACAAGAATCCAGCTGCCGTGCTAGCGAAATAAAATGAGACTCAGGCTATAAAAAACAGAATTATCCTTTAATATGTGTGAACAGTGTTCAGCAGCGGTCCGTGCAAATAGTTAACAAAACGCTTTTTCTTTATTTTTCTTCTGACAGGTGAAGATTGCATTTCTCAGGATGCAAATACGTATTTGCTTACTCGGTGGACTTGTCAAGGGGTTGAAACAAATCCTAAAACAAATCCTCATTAATGATGACAAAAAGCTCCAGTGTCTCTGTTGCTATCCTGCTGTGACGTAGACAGATCAGCAGCGTGAGCAGTGTGAGTGAATAACAGGGAGGACGAGAGGCAGTCCTGTTAAACGCTTTCGGTAACGAGCAAACCGACTCCACCCGACGTCATCACACAGCTGGATGCAGGGTGCTGCCGCATGAGAGGTCGTCTCAGCAATATCTAGTTGGAAAACAACATTTCTTTGGAGAACTAAATACTACTATCCTCATTGCATAATTATGTATATAGGATTATGAAATACCATAAATTTTTTAGGATCCCTCACTGCTGGCGTATGCACCTGTCATTCACAGGTGCATACGCCAGTGACTGGTGCACGACATGTGGCACCCAAATATAGAAAACCATAATCTGGATATTTATCCAGATGTATTAATTAAAAGCCTTAGCTGCACAGTCGCGCAGGTGTTTGCACTCTGTGCCAATTAGGTCTCTGCCCAAATCACAGGTGTTTAGAGTTATCATCACTAATTAGATTTGAGCTCTGGGGAACTGAGAGCAATTTTTCGTGACGTTGACCAACACTACTAAACCGTGTGCATTATCACACCCTGAATCAGTAACTTCTTTTAAATCACTTCTTAAAACCCATTTTTATAGAACAGATTTTAAGTGATCTAGTCATTATATGCAGAACTTTGGTTCCCCTAATTTAGTTGTCTGTTTTTAATTTTTAATTTTTTTTATTTATTTATTCTCCATTTTATTTTATATTTTAATATATACTTTTAAATGTAATATTGGTTTCTTGCTATTCCACTTGTTTTGCTTTGACTCTCTGTGGAGCACTTTGTAAACATTGTTTTTAAAGGTGCTATATAAATAGTTATTATTATTATTATTATTATTATTATTATTATTATTATTATTATTATTATTATTATTATTATTATTATATACTAAACAAATAAAGGGACAAGTAAGTCAGTAAGACACCAAAATCCACAAGACAAATATGTAGTGAGGGGAGCTCTATTCACACCGGGCACAGGTGTATCCAATGCCACTGATTAGTCCCCAAACAGGTGTGCAGCCCTGGAGAGAGAAAGCAGAGGCACGGCAGAGGAACCAATGAGAGGCGTTCAACCAGGACGGACTACGTCCTCGTGACGTGGCACCCTCAACTCTCTCTCTTACGTCTGCTGCGCAGAGGATTGTGGAATGCAGCCTTGTAAACTACAAAAAGATCATCATTTGGATTATGAAACACAACAAAACACACAAACAAAACCAAACAAATAAACCTACTTGGTCCCAGCACATGTCATGACTGAGCGTCCACAGAGTCAAACAGAAAGGTTATGGTGAGAGAAACTAGAGTACACGTGGGATAATGAGTATTTATTGTTTATTGATACATACAATATATATATATATATATCCACAGGCGCATCACTGCAGCCCACTGCTCCTTAATAACTAAGGATGGGTTAAATTTAAATGCAGAGAATACATTTCGTTGACTGTGTACCTGTACTCTTTGCAATGACAATAGATTGAATCCAATAATTCCAATCCAATCCAATATATATTATATATATATATATATTATATATATTTACAATTTCTCACCAACATGTTAACATGTGTGGAGGCGAAAGCCGAGGTGAGGTCTGTTGGGTTTTTGCTGTTTGAATGACACAATTCAGCTTTCAAAGTCTTCATTTGAGGCTTTTATTCTTAATATGTTTGCAGTAGGAAATAATCCAACAAACACAACATGCATTATTTGGCCTTTTCATAGCCTGTTTTTGTCATTTTCTGTCAAATTAGAGGTTCTTCTAAACTAATTCAACAACGACTGGATAAATGTGCCATTTCACGTTCACACACTTGGGAGGAGAATTCGTCTTCAATGCGTCACTGGACTAAACCAGCAGGAGTATAGCTTTAAATTTCAGGTGGAAAAGTATAATGTGCTGGAGATTCAGACTTTCACAGCTTTGAACCTCGATTCCATCTACAAAGTCAAAAAGGTTACGAAGAGAAAACATTATTTTAAGAGTGAGGTGTCCACTTTTCAGTTGTGGTTTATTTCTCACTCAGAGGGGGTCATTGGACAGAGTGGGTTGAGGCCAACCGTGATTAAGCCGTGCGTTACGGCCAGTGCCACCCACCTGAAGATAATCACGGGCTCCTGGGGCGTAAAGCGGTAGACAGCATCTCAGACGTGGCCAACTCCGCCAGCCACTGATGTTGTTTCATTACCACCTGCGCTGCGAGTGAACAGAAACATCACTTCTCTCCGGCTCACACTGATTGCAGGTGGAAACAATCCGAGATGCTGAGGACAGAAGCTGACAAACCCTTCCTGTTGTTTCTTAAAGATGTGATTGCAACAGATTTATCACAGGTTGCGATTGAAGACGAGCAGTAGTTTCCACTTTTCACCAACCTCTTTCTGGTTTTCTGGTAAAGCTGTATGTTTTTATTGTATTTATTAAGTGCCATAGCTCCACTGATGTCCGAGTACTATTAAAAACACATAAGAGAAAACAAGCTCAGCATTGTATGTGGGTGATACATTAGTACAGTGAAAATAAACAGCTGAATTTGAGGCAAAACACAGATTTGATAAAAAGCTAACTTACTGCCTTCATTGTAAAGGTCAAGGAATTCATTATTTTTACTCAAGTAAAACAATAATTGGTTATTATTAACACAGAATTACTTTAAAGTTCAAGTGATCCACTATCGAACTCTACCAGAACCTGAGGTGTATGACTTAAACCATATTAGGTCGCCTACATTTATTTGAATTTCAAATGTTCATCACCAACATCAAAACCAGATATTCTCAACTTATTATTCAAAGATGGGACCAGCCGTCTTCCTCCTCCTCCTCCTCATCACCACGACCACCGCCATGAACTGCTTGTCATCTCAGCCATCTGCAGCAGCAGCTTCGAGCCAGTGGTTTAATAAATTAGGAAGTACATAACAAAACACTTCAGGCAGTCAACTCAGTTACCATAATAAAATGAGGTATATTACACTCAATTCACTGAGACCATCAACAACAGCTTGATTTCCATGTGAAGCAGCACATTCTGTAACACTCAAACGGACACAGTGTCGTTATAAATCACGTGTACGTACGGTATATCAAAAAGACACAAAAATATTTGTCACGTCGTCATTTATCTAACTCTCTCCACATACTATATTGTTTCATGTTTAGTTTAGTCAACATAATAATCAACATGTGAGAAAAATCACTACTCCACATTAGTGCAAAACATCAGCGAATATGACGATGGAAAAGCAACTTGAGGGTACAGAAGTACAGATTCTAGATGAACAGACGTGAATAAGGCAATAAATAACCCCATCTATACATCTATATTGTTCAAAATATTCATCTCCCATTTGTGAATGACAAAATTCCAAACCATTATATATTACAGAAGTTAAGGCATCGTCTGTCTTGGAGTGTCATACAGTACTTCGCAATGCATCATATATCCAAGACAACCGTTTCTTCTCTGTATTGTCATAAACAACACAAAATAAAAACGCAAAAACTCTATTATTTAATTACATATATTTTTTCTATCCATCTATCTTGTCAGAAAAAAATACTGCAGCTACTAACACTTGGCTCACTGGGCATCGTTGATCAGATTGGCACCGTGTGATACATACAGCATCTCACCTCATGTTCCATCTCAACACGTTGTGTATCCGCCATGACGTAACGGCGGCTTCTACAGCGAGTCACCTCTAAAACCAGTGAAGCCCAGTCCAAAGCCCTCTGATACAGAGCTGCCTGTCTTCTGATACAGAACAACAAATAAATAGAACAGGCACAACAGATCACACGCTGTCCGTCAAGAGGGCTCTTGGGCTTCCCCTTAAAGACCTGGACTTTACTGCACAAGCAATACAGGGACAATACAATAAATAAACATAGATAATATATATCTTTTCAAAGTGAAGGTAAAAAGGTGATATTACCATCCTATTATAGATATAATTCTCATTAAAAAGATCATATACATATTTCCTAAAAATATTGTAAATATAACAGGAGGCAGAGGCTATTTCTGTCATTGTTATCATATCATATATCACATGATGCCGTTAGTTTCCATGTGATCACTCTGCTAAGTGAAGGAGTGAAAAATGTTCTTTTCTGTGAGGTTTACTCCTCTCCTCTATTTCTTTCTTTAAAGTGATGTCAATGTTTTTACGCACGTGAAACACACACATACTACTTTTTTTTAATCCTTCATTGGCTCTTACACTACAAATTCAACACTACAAAAATAAAATGAATTTAAACGTGTTGAATTGGGAGTGTGTTTTACCCCATCAAGTCTGAAGTAACCTGAGCCTTAAATGTGCAGCTGCACTGTCTGCTGTATATTTTCATCTGTAATACAATTTGGGGACGGACAGGTTTTGGTTATTTCCAGTGCTACATACATTATGAACATATCATTTGCCACGTGCAAACACTTTGCACTTTTATTTCCTATCCTTTTTTGTTTTTTTTCATAAATATAATATGACTATATACCAGAGTAATGTAAAATAATAACAGTATATCTTTTATCTTGACTGAAAGGTCCCATATTGAGGCTAGGAACTGTCCGTTCTTCTCGGCTGAGCACATCTGTCTCTCCAGGTGGATGTGAAATCTGCCGTTGCTTATTGTCCTCCCAAGCGCACTGCACTGATCTGCTGTTCTGGGAACTCAGTATGCAAGCACAGTGGTATTCCTGTGCAAGGACGTGCCCTTGTCTGTAGTCACGTTTATTGGCTCGCCAGACCAAATTCAAGCAGACGTGGACAGGAACAACCAATATTAGTTCTCTTCTTCATTGAAGATAAATCCGCCTCGTATTTCCCTGACAGTCGCCGTGTCGACGCCCGGCCTCCGTCACTCTGCGGCGGGTATGCTGTGCACTTGGGTCTCGTGCCCGCGCCCTGACGCGTTCAAGGAGCCACGCTTCAGCAGCCTGTTGATGATGTCGCTGCAAGTCTTCTTGTACTGGTGTCGGAGCAGGGAGTACACAAAGGGGTCGCAGGCCGCCTTGCTGTAAGTCAAGCATTTGGAGACAATTCCCCAGTGGGGGTTGATAGGCACCGCTGGAAATAACTCCACAATCCTGCAAGAAGGCATATAGAGAGGGTGTGGTGAGAGAGGGAGAGCAGGGGGGGAGGCAATAAGCGTGCATGCCCTACACTTGTTATGCTGGAATAGAAATACATTTGCTTTTTTTTTTTCTGCCGTATTTATGTAAAGCCTCTAAAATGTCTAAAAGTTACTGTTAAAGTTAAAATGTCGGCAGCAGTCAAGTGGAACTGCGTGTATCGCCCTCCTTCTCTCATGCGTGTGGATTTACAGCATGAGGCTATACTCTTCTCAGCTGCAGCCAGCAGCTTAAATGTCAGAAAAAGAGAAAGGCAGAGCCACAGGAAGAATAAAACAGACCTGTCGTTGCAGAAACCAGTGTCTGGAAACCAGCCAATTAACGCTGATTGTTATTTAATACAGTATTATACAGGGCTAAGCTGAAAACCATGAAGCACCGAAGACAGTGAGTTCTCCCAGGGGAGTACGCTTTAGTGCTACAACTACTGTATATTCTATTTAAAAGGTTACGTAATGAACTTTGCTTTATGTCTGCATCACAAAGAGACTCATAAAGACATAGAATTGTCGCTTTCACGACATTATTTTACCAGACATGTAAAAAGAACGGCTGCTCCTCTTCCCTTGCACTCTGTACCGTGCCCACAATCCCACTCAGTCAGCACATTAGCGCCGGCCTTATATGGGCCAGCAGCCATCATTGGCATTTGCCAATATACTCCACAGCACCAGAGCAAACAGCAGGTCAAGTCAGCTGCCGGCACACGGCGGGCTTTTACTATTCACAGGACGACCC
This sequence comes from Liparis tanakae, assembly GCA_036178185.1. Lineage (NCBI taxonomy): Eukaryota > Metazoa > Chordata > Actinopteri > Perciformes > Liparidae > Liparis > Liparis tanakae. The sequence goes on from CM070105.1 coordinate 13,098,083, forward strand.
TCACAACAAATGGGCATCGGAGATTTTGGCACAATATATGCAGATTGTAATTAGTAAACTGCTATTTGTAGAATGAGAGCGTGTACAGTGCTGTTCTTGTCATTCATTACTGACAGTGTACACAACAGATTGTCAGTACGTGTTGTATATAAGTATATAAAAGCTCAGTATTTTACTTTATTTAGTTATGGTTTTATTTTTATTCCAGCTACTTCCATTTTAATGAAAGTTATTTACAATTTAAAACTTAGAGAGTTCATATCCGACTTGACAGCCATCCGGTCTTCATCTTTTTCTCATTTGGTTAAAATGACAAAGACACAAAGAGTTAACCTACATTACAAAACAAATAGTCCATACTACAAGTAATTTTAAGCTTGCTTTTGGTAAATACTATGTCCCCACCGAAATTGTGAAAAAAATGTATCCTAAAACCAGATCTTTAACGTCTAAAGTTGTAGTTTGATGGATATCTGAATTTTGCACATATTGGATAATTTCCGATAACTAATATAAAGCAGTTAAATATGTTAATATTTGATATAACTGTGATGAGTGTTTGGTATTGTCATAGAGTTAGTATAGGTCATAACGTACAGTATATTGAACAACTTTGTTGTTTTAAACAACGCGTTTTGACTTCTTGTCTTCATCGGGGGAAACACAGAACTAGTTTTTGCAGTTAGTGTCCAAGATACCAACAACCCTAATCATATTAGTAACAATGTCCAAAATAGTGTGTAATCTAAATTTTCAAATAGCTGTGTAATATGGATTTGGGGCATACTTGATTTAATCCCAAACGTCCTGACTGAGTGTTACCCAGCCATGCAGACTGTTCCGGTTTTATGAGTCCAGGTTTAGATCTGCCTTCCTCTCTTAGATGTCTGCCTCCGACCAAATACAATGGAGAAGAATGCAATTTATTTTGAGGTGCTGATAATAATGAAACGGCAACATCTTCTGAACAGGGTGTCCCTGTTGCCATGGATAATGAGGGACGATTTGTTCTTTGTAATACAGTTTGAAGCGAGGTGAAAAAAGTGAGAAGAAAACTTTTAATTTGTTGTATCTAATTGGGGAGATCTGCAGTCGCAGTCTTCCTGCCTCATGTTATCTTTGATCTTTTCTTTTAGGTTTCTTTCCTCTACGTATATGTTTTCATATTCTCACATCCATTGATTCCACAAACAATGTCTACTCTTACATCACGTGTGTGTCTCACACCCTATTGGCCTCATGTCACAGCTTCTCTTTTCCAGCAATTGATGCTCACGGATTCCACCTGAATAACCAAGCTTTTTTTTTTTTTTTAGAGCGGTAATGCAGCAGCGACCGCAGAGCAGAGACATATTAATTATCACAAGGTCAGCCAATCTCATCTTCCAACTGTGACCAGTGTGGAGAGCAAGCAAAGAGGAGGCAGGGAGGATGATGAGGAGGACGTGGTGGTACGTGGGTTGGGTGGGGGGGTGGCGGCAGAGGAGGGAGGTTTGGGGGATACCAGCAGAACAAAAAGGGCTGCGTACGGCGCAGTGTGCCGGCGTGGATTCCCTCTCCTGCCTGCGAGGGTCTCTCTCTCTCTCTCTCTCTCTCTCTCTCTCTCTCTCACCTTGTGATCACATAGGGAGCGAAGCACAGCATGAAGGTGCCGATGAAGGTGCTGATCTTTCTTGATGCTCTCTGTCGTCTCCTCTTCTGCTCCTCCAGGCAACGCTGGCGAACACTGGAAACACAAGTGGCACACATTTAGTAGGAAATACCACAAAGTGCACAGAAATATCATAAAAGACAGCTACAGTATAGGAGTGGGTGCACTCCGGATTGTGTTGTCGATGCCCACTTCAATAATCACAATGTCAGTTTGTGTGTGAGGCTGTGATGTCATGATGACACGCATGCTTCGAGTAAGATGTAATTAGGTCATCAGCGTGAGTCGAGAGAGGGAGGAGTTAGAACCCCAGAATGCACCTTATATACATCAATCTACAGACCCACCCCCCCCTCCTCCCACACACACAGTATATTGCTCCGTAGAGCATTTCAATAGAATCAGATGTTTTGCATTCCCTCTGAATAGAGGACACACAGCAGCGCAAAGATGGTAAAGCACCATTAACCATTTCTTAAATTCAATATGAAAAGACATTATGGCTCTAACTATAAATACATTACTGCTCTGGGGGGACAAGAGTTTCCCCCCTTTTTGATCAGGGTCGATTTGTACACGTTGTTCTATTTTTTCTTTTTCTAATTGCTCTCTTTCAACTGAACAATCTTGAAATCCCCTTATCTGCACTCCAAATGTGAAGATGCAGCACAGATTGATATTGGGTAGTATGCCGGAGCAATAAAAATAGAAATAATGGAGCTCACCTGGGGTGTATATCCACCAGCAACACCAAAGTTTGCATTGTAATAACGTCGATCCGCTTGCAGTGAAACCGTGCCACTTTCAGCACTTTGAGGTATGTGACACACAGCACTATAAAAGATAGGAAAAACGTGAAGGAGTGGAAAAAGACGGTGAAGATGATAAACTGGGTCCGACTGCTCGCCCTCGGGTTGGAGAGGGTGCAGGACGCGTAAAGCCGGTGGTATCCCACCCAAGAGAAGCAGGTGGCCACCGTGGAGAAGGACATGGAGTGCGCCCACGTGTAGCCGAGCACAAACACCGCGTCTTTGTGGCGCATTTTGGAGTGATACCTCAGCGGGAACACCACGGCGATCCACCTGTCGATGCTCAGCGCTGCCATGCTCAGCATCGAGTTGGTGGACAGGAAGGTCTCCAGGAAGCCCACAATCTGGCAGAAGCCGTCTCCCCCCGGCTGAGCCTCGCTGACAAGTCCCACCAAAGTGAGCGGCATGTTGGACACGGTGAGCAACAAGTTGCAGAAGGTGAGGTTGAGGTTGAACAGACCGGGGACCTGCTTGCGGATCTCCGGGTTGTACAGAAAGCAGATCAGCACCAGGACGTTGGACAGCAACGACACGATGATAATCACAACCACCAACACAGAGAGGAGCACCTCCGCAGTGTCCATCCTGTGGCCCCGGAACTCACTTATCTCCACTTTTGGTGCGCATATCCAGTCTTGTTTTGCGGTTGCGGAAGAACGACATTAATCACCCATAACCGTGTCCATGCATCCCCTCTCCACCGGTGGAGTTCCCCTCTCTCTCTCTCTCTCTCTCTCTCTCTCTCTCTCTCTCTCTCTCTCTCTCTCTCTCTCTCTCTCTCTCTCTCTCTCTCTCTCTCTCTCTCTCTCTCCACTACACGTCTCTGTACGCAAGCCAGCAAAGATGATCAGCAGGATTCCGGCATGTCGGGAGCTTCGTGGAGAGGATCTTCCCTCCGCTTCCCTACAAGAAGCAGCTCTCGTGCCAAAGCGGCTCTATACTCTGGCACTGCGTCTTGCAGTGGGGTTGTGTCGTCCTGTGATGCGCTCCCGAGGCATCACCCCTCCGCGCACACACTGCACAGTGTGTGGGCTCCTTGATCTCTCCCCCGTCTCCTCGGAGAAACAGTGGAGCACGTGCAGCACACGAGTTAAGTGGGGATTTCTACTATAGAAAAGGGAAAATGATTCCCACACACAAACCAAAAAGATTTAACAGTAAATGATTTCTATTTTTTTAAACTTGGAACACAATTTGTCATTAATATTCTGTAATATTACTTCCTAGCGCTTTCATTTATGCCACCTTTTGTTGGTGTGTTCGAAGGGATTGTTGTCCAATTATTTCATGTTCTCCTTCATGTATGTCCAAGAGAGAGGCTGCAAGTCGACAACATACAGAACATATATTAGGATCAAGAAAACTGTCACATGATATCCTGTTGACAAGCACACATTTAAATTAAAATATTTATTTATTTTAAAGTCTTTAATCAGAGATTCATTTTAAAAATCAAACTGATCATCAAATCTCATGTGTGCTCAGCAAACTCTACAAATGAAATCTGCTCCGTCAGATGGATAAGGAGCACCATCCTCTGTTCCTCTGGCAGCCGGATGACGCCCCCACACTCTGGTGCCCCTCTGGACTTGAGTGTGTGAAGCATGGTGCCCATCGGAGTGTGCCGCTGCACGTGAGCCACACCGAAGGCACCGGAGCAGGGTGGGGTGGAGGATAAGCGGGAAGGGTGGGGGTGTCAGAGTGAGAGTGTGTGGGCGGAGAGAGTTATTGTTACTGCAACATGCATGCACACTGCTTTTGACTGGAGATGTGACACGACGGAGGCCACCGTTTTCTCTCCGTTCTCTCCAGGGAAGAGGAAGAGGAAACCAGGGAGATTTTCCTTTAAAAATGGCGGCTCATTAAAATGTATCCTGTAATGGCATCTGTGGATCTGGGCTTATGTTTTGCTGATGCAAAGAGAAGGCGGCTGCAGGGGAAGGACAGACAACCTTGCCTGCTGCTGGGTGTTATTCAGCTCTAATGCAGCAGCATCTTCGCCCAGAGTCAGGCTTTGGCTCCGATGGATGCCGATACACCATGAGCATCGCAGCCTCCCGGATACAGAGCGGTGTGATGCAGCGGCTTGCTGTCGCCTGTCACTTCAGAGGCCTTATCAGCACAGAGCCACCAGTTGATCTCATACACAAGAGCAGCTTGTTTGGCAGGCATCACTTTAATTATTCTTTTCATAATCAAACGCCAGCTCCGCAGACAAAGACGTTTGTGAAAGAATTAAAAAAGAAAGTCTATAAATATATATCTTTGGGCGCTATGGAGGAGTTTGGGCGAGGGTGTTGTACTTGCGGTGGATTGTGTTGCTCTGGCTGGCAGTTTATCTTGACATAAAGTGTTCTTTTTGATGCATTAGTCAGAACAAAACAAACATCCCCATTAAGCAACATGCCACATTAGACAGACGTGTATGGAAATAGCTTTTGATGTTGTTTTTCAAAGACACAAAATGTCCTCCTCCAAAATATTCCACCTGAAAGAGGTTTAATGCTCATAATGCGCTCCTCCTTAATTGGAGGAGAGCACTATGTCCCAGCAGATGTGTGTAAATGAGGCCTGACTGGAGGTGGACACTTGGGCTTTGATGAATCCTGGCCTCAGGTGAATAGCACGGCATCTCTTTTGTCTGAAATTGGCCGAGTGCACCTAATTGCCAATTTTTTAGGGGAAAAACATAAATTAAGTCAATTCACGTAAATAGACTTTTCCCTAACTGATTTCCTCATCCGTCCATCACAAAATGTTTCAGAGATAAGAGTAGATTGTTCAAATACATGAAATATATAGTGAATGTTGGGCGGTTTGTAAGGGCTGCAACTAACAATCTTTAAATAATTTATGTTTTTATGTTTACACAACAGCCACTGTATAGTTCTCACACACGGTTGTGACCTGAAACCTCACAACTAGATGCCTTCAAATCATACACACTCCACCTTTAATGATGTCTGTTACACTCCGGCTCAGAGACTGCAACATGTTAAAAACGATGCATAGGCATTTAGGTACACAACTAACTTCAACAAACAAACACAAATAAGCTGCAGTGTCGACCACAAGAGAGCAGCCAGCCTGTTGTGGTGTTGCCTTCAGGCTCAGCTGTGGAGCATCAGCAGCCTGAAAGACAAAACACAAAGCAAACAGGACCCAGCCCCCTAGTGGACAGGAGGGGTCAGCACAGCTCACCTCAACAACATTTTAATGGTGAAAAACTCTTTCATCAATTGTCGTCTTAAGTGTGTGAATATGGATGTTTGGATCATCCAACATCTTTGTGTTCGAGACCTCTCAAATCTGCAGGTCAGCACTTTGAAGATTACACTTCTTGTCAGAAGATTTAACAAGTGCAGGACTTGACTGAGAGACGGCAGGCTGAGGGAACGCCTGCAGCATTCCTACTTTGAGTGGATTTGAATTATCTGCCACTTCCAATTCCACACCTGACTTCCCTCGGATTGGCATTCCGGCGTACATTTTAAAACCTGGATGTGTGCTTTAGCTCACATTTTGACGCAGGATTTGTATGTTGAGCGGAAAGGAACTTACTTTATAAACCTGGTGAAAATCAATTGGTAACTTGAGAATACATGTTATGCAACTCAAGAAAGTGCATACATTCTGTAGGAGCAGCGGTCTTATGGCTCATGAAGGCCACGCAGGTGAAGCCGAGAGGAAGACTCACTCACTCTATATTTGAACAGTGAGCAGCCTGCAAGTGAAGGGGCGGCGTTGACACTGCTCACAGGGATCCCGAGAAGCCAGCTTCCTTATCCCCCAGGCTCAAGTCATCACCACGGCAACCCGTTTGATGGAGAACAGTCCGGTGTCTCAGCTCGCATGTCTGAGTAAAAAAACAAACATGTAGTGCCAGAGAAGGTGCCCCAAGCTGCCGGATCAATGGATCATTTAGTGAAGCTCGTATTAAACTACCAGCAGCAGCTAACGGAGCTTAGCACAAATGTATCAATCATACATCTCTGCTTATGTTTATCTTTGTTTAATGCTCCAAAATGATGGAATACCACAACATGAACATTTAAAAAATATATACGATTTTTTCTTATAACCTCATTCTAATTATACATTTTACCATCATTACTATTAGTTATTCTTACTAATTCTAATTGTTTTATTATTCTTAATTGTTTGTTTTTCATTTCCTGTTCATTCTAAACAAATGCACCTTTTTTTTAAAGCACTTAAGAGTTCCACGTCTTGTATGAAAAGTGCTTTAGAAATAAAAACTAAACCTACCTACACTCTTCTACTCCTTTTTTGAAATCATCACATCATCTTCTATATTATAATGCAGAGTGACTTCACCTCCACCAGCGATATCAATACACTGACGGAACTACAATCCCATCATGTAGCAACGTAACACTGAGTATCGTTAGAGACCCCCCCCCCCCCCCCCCCCCCAGAGGCTGGCGTCCACCACAAAGCCCCCTGAACAATCTGAAGGCCCGTCGTTCCACATTAGCTGTGGTGATCTCGAGGCCGAGCAACTAATATATCTGAGAACTGTTAGTCACTGGGCGATGGAGTGCATTTTCATTAAGGACTTAATTAAAGGCAATGTGACAACATACTCAAGGCCGTAAATAGGCAAACGCCTCAAGTGCAAAACCAAAGGAGATTAGTTTAACAGGATGTTAGTGTTTTATAGTATTAATACATTGTTTTTAGACTATGTAAATATCTGGAACATAGTGCAAAACCTCCTATCTGCTAAATGATCCAGGAAAAGTGTGATGAACCTCCTATCTGCACTGTGTATTGTTATTTCTTCTTCTTCTCTTGTGTGTTGTCCTGAACAAATAGCATTATGGAAAAGAACATGCTTTTTTTAAGTGTTCTCAAAAGAGTACATTTTTCAGATTTTGCTCTTTGGCTATCATTGTGCAATTATATCTGCAGCAGGAAAGTGTTCTGCAAATACATCTGTTCAGCTTCTGTAGAATGGAGTCAGACGTATAGTGTAACTATGTGAAACTGTTGAACCTCACGGGAGAGAGAGCTGTGCTGTTGGAGAATCTGGAGGGATTTGCACCACATTAAAATATAAAATATGTTTTTGGACACTCACCCTTGAAGGCGTAAATCCAGCTTGTATGGCAACTCACATGTGAGGCGTTCTATCTTTCATCTGTTTATTTCACAGATGGGTTCACAGTATCATTATCTGATGTTCTTTGCACCAAATTGCTAAAGGAAAACATAATCTGCAATGTATTGATTTTCTTCTGATCAATTCTCCTGCAAAGTATCACCCGTCAGACTTGAAACAGACGTAACAGTGTTTGGATGTAATGACTTTTAGATAAACATACAACGGGGGATTACATTATGATTAGGGCTGTCAATCGATTAAAAAAAATTAACTAATTAATCGCACATTTTGAAATTCATTAATCGCGATTAATCGCAAATATCGGGGGGATTTCTTCTAAAGACTAAATCTTCTAAATGAAGCAGTAATTCCTTCAGACAGCGTGTGTTTTAGACACTTGTTTGATAGTATTTGCTGTTAAAGACACCTTCACACAGCTGTGTTTCAGAGAGGCTCCTACCTATAAAGGGCCAGTCAGGGATTTAATGTCGTGGATGATAAATAGTTTCTTCAGTGAAACATCAGATTAGTAAAACAAGGTGAATTAGAGATACATTGGTCCTGTCATCTTTAACACTGAACAGCAGCAGAACCAGTGGCTTTGGAAACTGACTCACATTCTAATGTGTCACTCTGGAGGCTGGGGGCATTTTATATATTTTACAAAAATATTTAAATTCACCTTTTAAAGTCTTTTGCATATGACACACAACCCCACGTGTTCTACATCAAACCTTCCAGAACAATCTCATCTCTATATCATGAGTCTCATTGTTCTCTGTCTTCTCTGGCTGACAGGCTGCTAATGAGCCTCACCTGGGAGGTGGGCGGGCCTTGTGATTTACTGAGTGTTCATTGGTTGTTTTTTCACAAAACACAGACAAACGGATTGACCAATCACGGTGACACGTCTGCGTGTCTGTGTCTGTGTCTGTGGAGCGGAGCAGCAGCCGGGAGGGAGAAGGAGCGCAGGAGGAAACCCGATTTATTAATCCACGAGTTTAAACTGATTTCTGCTCGGTATTTTCGCGGAAAACTCATAGTTTTGAAAACGGAAACAGTGTCAGACACACTGCCGGCTTGTCACTCAGAAAAGTGCAAAAACATCAACGAACACCGGAAGTAAACAAAGTTGCGTTAATTACATTAAAATATTTTAGTGCGTTAACGCGGCCAAATTAATCGCATAGATTAACGCGTTAACGCTGACAGGCCTAATTATGATCTTTCATTTGAACATGCTTTCACTGTATGAAATGCACAATATATATTTTGCTTGATTACATTTTTCCTCTACACTGAAGTAGTAAATTAAATGTTTCTTCCTCACACCTGTTAGATCATGTTGTGATTCCAAAACAGTTATTTAAAGAGGGACATTTTGTTTTCTAATAGACCGGTTGTGTCTATACTCTCTGAGATGACATCATTTAGGTTAGTCAAAAACCAATGAACTATAAACCCATTTCATAGAGAGTAATGGCAGACATCCAAAGAATCCATAAAGTTTAGTATTGCATATGAATACAGATATTGCTCCACTGGGTGGAGCTCCTCAGTGACAGTAAATAGACAGCACACAAGTTATTACGTAAACACATTTAAAATACAAAAGAAATGTCAACAATTGTTCAAACAGGGAACCACAATAAATTTGACTTGAAAACCTAATGATATGTTGGGTGAATAAAAGAGAATAAAGCAACATGGTCTCACTTCCAACTCGTCGAATACAAACTCAGCAAAAGTATAAAGAGCAACAAAGTCCACAACGGGACCGCACTGAGGAAACCCCTGTTCAGGGCCCAGAAAAAACTAAATGAAGCATTAATATTTTCCTAGACCTAATATGTGGTCTTGCTGCCCAAAAAAGACTGACGTTTATTTTGAAAAAAACACTACAGAGAAACACATCCAACACTGACATTAGTGGGGTGGATGTGGTGGATGTGGTGGATGTGGTGGATGTGGTGGATGTGGTGCATGTGGTGGATGTGGTGCATGTGGTGGATGTGGTGGATGTGGCGCATGTGGTGGATGTGGTGAATGTAGTGAATGTGGTGGATGTGGTGGATGGGGTGCATGTGGTGCATGTGGGTGATGTGGTGCATGTGGTGGATGTGGTGCATGTGGTGGATGTGGTGGATGTGGTGCATGTGGTGCATGTGGGTGATGTGGTGCATGTGGTGGATGTGGTGAATGTAGTGAATGTGGTGGATGTGGTGGATGGGGTGCATGTGGTGCATGTGGGTGATGTGGTGCATGTGGTGGATGTGGTGAATGTAGTGCATGTGGTGGATGTGGTGGATGGGGTGCATGCGGTGGAGTTGGTGGATGTAGTGGATGTGGTGGATGTGGTGAATGTGGTGGATGTGGGTGATGTGGTGCATGTGGTGGATGAGGTGGATGTGGTGGATGTGGGTGATGTGGTGCATGTGGTGGATGAGGTGCATGTGGTGGATGTGGGTGATGTGGTGCATGTGGTGGATGAGGTGGATGTGGTGGATGTGGTGGATGTGGTGGATGTGGTGGATGTGGTGGATGTGGTGGATGAGGTGGATGTGGGTGATATGGTGGATGGGGGTGAAAGCATGTTACATAGACTGACACCAGCAGGGCGATTACTGAGATTTTTCCTGAAAAGATCATTCAAATTACATTTTTGAAACGATGTGAATTGTGGAGTTAGAAATAAAACCCTGTACATTGTTTTGCTATTATTCATCTGAACTCTGCCATTGCCAAATGGCTTTTCTGTCACTATTGGATACAATGGCGACTGTTTACTGAACTGGTTTCATATCTTCCTGAGCCGAAGTCTGGACTGGCCTCCGCTCCACTAAAGCCGCTTGAACTCAAGAAACCCAAAGCTAACAATGCTAATTAAAGCAAAAATACTCATACGCTTAAACTGATATTGATCTTTTTCATTTTTTTTTTAGATGTATCTTTATCATCATCAATCTTAAGTAGGATGTTAAACAGTATGCTGGCACGCTCTGGTGCACTCAAGAAAAATGGGATATTTCAGAGATGCATTACTTTGTGATTCTCTGAAAAACTTTTTCGGTATTCTCCAAAAAGTTAATTCTTCAGGTATCGGTATGCAATTATATCTGTAACTGGAAAGTGTTCTGCAAATATATTTGTTCAGCTTCTGATTTTCTCGACGTGTTGTGGGAATGCCTATGAAATACAGTGGGGCGGATGATGGTATAATATGTTCCTGTGGATTTCTTTCTGGATGCCCCTCATCACCTCCGTGTAAATGTAGCACATGTGGACATCTTTGGCTGTTTCCATCCATCCTCGTTAATCTAGGAGCTCAATAACCCACTGTGTGTCTGTGTTGTAACAATGCGGTCGACTTATCCCTTGCTTTGTTTTGAAAAGTCAATTTTCTCCTTCACTGATATAATTCACTGCAAGGATTAATTTACTCCTCTAATTTGATTTCACAGTTGTTTAATGAATCCTATAATTTTTCCATTAGTGTTCTATTCACCTTTGAGAGAAACCTTAATTACAAACACTAATGCGCAATTATTCTTTGATTTCCGGCGGATCGTAGCCGGCATGAAGAGAATGCAACAAGGAGATCACAGCAGATTTTGGATTCATACAACATTTCATAACAGCATGAATACAGTTTATGAATAACAGAGTGAAGCTTGTTTGTCTCCCTGTTTGCATGAAGCTGCTCCATACAGTCGCTCGCAGGAGACCGCAATTAACCTCTGGTGTCCCCGATCCAGCAGCCCGCAGTAAACCATCATTAAAGTTTATTAGGGTGAAACATATGATGCTCTGAGATTCCTCAAAGATGAACTTAAGTTTCTGAAAGGAATTAGAAGGAGCTATAAATGCACACACATTGTTTTAAATGTATCACCATAACAGGGTGCATTCCCTTGTTATCATGTCTCATTATATCACGTTGTTTACAAGTCTTATTATGTATATACAATCCTGCTAAACAGATTTACTCACTGTTGACTAGTCATTACAGCATGCTCTCCTGCCACCTATTGAAACACAGCAGTAGTACAAAGCCTCTGTTCGTCGGTTATTACATGAATGGACAATAAACCATGACTGCAGCATCATTAACACAGTGGTTCCTCCTAGTGGCAAAGTAAGGTCACTGCAGTTTGTATCAACATCACATTCCTGCTATTTATAGTCCACGACTCCTTGGGTGGCATTTGTAAATTGCATGTCTGCTTGTCATGGATATGAGCATTTTTTATAGATATTGTGAACAAATGGTGATCTACAGATTGGTCTTTCAACCAAGTGCTGTCTAAGATTATTACCAAGTTGTTTTTTATTACCGTTCTACAAGAAACAATAAGGTGCCGTGTCCGTTTCTGTGCAAACATTTGCCCGATATGCACAAAGACATCGGATCCTTCATAAAATAAAATGCTTATACTTTTGAAAAGTGGTTTAAAATAGACCACTATTCCTGATTTGATGAACAAAGTAATGGCAGTAAAGATGAGCCCACTTTTACGTGTCACAGGTCAGAGTAAAGGGCCCGAGACACAACTCCATTTAATCTCTTCAGTGTTTTGGGAGCCATTGTCGTGCTTCTGCAGCTGGGAAGAAGCCACTTCACTCCTCGTTGAGATTACGAGCGGGCACACACATCGGCCATTACTGTGGAAAAGCCAATGCCCCACCTCTTCCCCAGTGCTACCCCGGGAGCCACAAGCTCCATAATGGCTCCCGCTCTCTGAATTAATGGCGCTCAGCGGCCATATGAAAAAAAAATATATATTTTAATTATAGGCCTCAAAGTTAAAGTCGCGGGAGGGGAACCTTTTGTGCCTCCAGAGGCAGCGCAACCGAGCTAATTCAAGCTTTCATTGGATCCCACTCATGACAATATGGGTTTTACTACTATTAAAATAGAACAATATTACACAGTTAACGTGTGTACTTTTCAGTTTCCCCTCTATAGCCCTATTTATTCTTTTTTTAGACCTTTCTCTATAGAATAAATAAACATGGTAGGAATGCTACAAGTAGAAACATCTGAAGCAACTTAACTCCTGCATTCCTGAAGTTAAGTAGAACAAATATCCAGACTTTACAGTGCTGCTTTGACAGAAACTTTAGAACATTATAAGAATATTTTTTTTTGTCATCCACATTGAAATAATCTAGACCGTCTGTATTTGGTGCAGCGGGTGCAGGACCCTCAGCGAGCTCAGGATGTCCGTCTGCCAGTTATGTAACAGTATACAAGCAGAGATGGACGGCACCTACAATAAATGTCCATAATCTAACGTCAGCAGCTTCTCAACAGTGGCAACACAATCCCGGCATACCAGTAAACAGATAATGTTTAAATGGTGTTGTGCTGACTTAACCTGCGGGCCAGCAACAACAACAATAAATGAATCAATGTTGATGAAACCAGTTGTACTCATGTGTGTGTTGGATGAAACCCAGACAGACAGAATACAGGACTTTTCTTCCTCATGAATCAACAACATTTCGTCCTGCAGGGAGCAGGCGAGACAGCCAGTCCATTGAAGATCCCTTTCACCTGAAAGCCAAGAAGCACCTCTTAAAGAGAGTCACTTGCAATCAGAAAGCCTCCATTTAATTACAACACACAGGAAATTACCAGTGAATGGGTCAGGCGCTGATAAGAGGCTGAGCCCCGGGGATGACAGCTCCTGAAACCCGAGGAGACCCAATCTCAAAGCAGACTTATCACAAAGGCCAAGTCTGGAAGCCTGACGATCTGATTGTACTGTCATCCAGATTCATAATTAATATATTTATCAAATTAATCGCTGAAAAGAGCCCTGGCCTCCGGAACAGTGGGCAGATTCATTTGCCACTGGCTCGGCTTACCGCTAATAACAGTGTTGTCAGGGAAATAGGGCCGGGGGAGGGGGGGGGGGGGGGGGGTCAGTGCCCCAGACCTCATGACAGACAAATTGCTCATCTGTGTAGGGATGATGTGGGGAATTTACAGAGTGGAAGAAAGAAAAAATGCCATTGTCTGGTGACAACCACAATCGCACCTTTGTTGCAGATTGTGAGCAGCAAGTTGGAGGAACATGAAAGGGACATTTTGAGGAGAGCTGAACATACCTGTTATACCTCTGCTTTTACAAATCACTCATCAAAGGGACTGTCCTGCCATAAGTTGTGAAGAAGAATGTTTTTAGTGTTTCATCAGCAACAGGAAAATGAAAGATTGTTATATAACCCTGAGCTCTAACCAGAAAACACGTATGACTCACCCAACCCCACACAAAAACAACAAGTTGTATTTTGATACCTAAATAAAGATCTGGATCATAATACCTAGAAAGATATAAATTCAGCACTATTTCATTTGTACAAGTGCAGTAGTTATGGTGATACATTTTCAAAAGTGCTCTTCACAAAATAGTCCTCGTCTGTTCCCTAGGAAATTAATGTATTATTAGTTATCCCTCTTCTATCTGATCATTAGTTGATGTTTGGAACAGAACAACTTTCACATACTGTTGTTATTCGTATACCGGCTGGAAAGGAATCTGTTGTGCCTCCAGTCTAAGTGATCAGGGATCCGCAGCGTCTGTTCAGTGTTAACATGCATTTGAGTTTAGCCAAATGCTAAAATGACATAAAGTCAGAAAGTCAAGCATATGTTTCAAATAAAAATACTTTTAGTACAAAAGTCTCAGCAAGAAAAGACTGCTAATGGAAAAATAAGTAATTAATCACCTAAAGTGTATTCTATTTAAATGTATATATTTTTTCCAATTGTGCTTTTACATTCCATTCGTTAACCTTATGTAAAGCACTTTGAATTTCACTAGAGTATACTGTCATATCTCGTCGTTTATGTTAAGTTTAAGTTTTAGTCCTGTTTTCCATGTCCGCTTTTATTTTGTAGTAACTGTCCTCTTTTGTTCCTCGTTAGTGTGATTGTCTGCTCCACCCCTGATGGTGTCCACCTGTTCCCCATTTCCTCATGTATTTAAGTCTGTGTCTACCTGTGTCCTGTGTCAGATCGTCTTGTCTCATGTCTTGTCTGAATCGTTCTCGTTGGACTAGTTTTTCGTCCCTGGTTGGTTTTATCCAACGTAGTTGATTTTGTCTTTGTACTTTATTCATGTTTTTGCCAGCATAGCTGTGATTTTCTGTTTTCGATAAAAAAACTTTTTTTGCTCTAAACCTTGAGTCGTGCTTTTGGGTCCTGCCTTCTGAGTCGTGACACATACATCTCAAATGATCCTCACCCCTCACCTGAGCTGCCAGAATAAGAGACGCATTTACCTCAACGTTTGTGCAACGTGTCCCCTGAGTCACATGACCACATGAGCGTCAGCTCCACGAGGATCTGGCCGAGCGTAACCGCACACTGACACAACACCGGAGCTGTCCCCTTCCCTCAGCCAGGAACATGTGCGTCCACCAAAGCAGGCAGGCAGTCCTGCATGACATTGCATAAACTAAATGTTGTTCATTGCAGTCATTTAATCAATTCTATAATTCATTTAAGTTTACATGAAATAAAGAACTACAACTGTGCACGATCCACATCAATAAGATCTGCTGTTAATCTCACTTCCCGTGTTGCTGTTGTTGTTGTTGTTGTTGTTGTTGTTGTTGTTGTTGTTGTTGAGAACTGAGTGGCCTTTAATAGAGTAGACATGTTCTCAACCAAATACATTGCGCCGCCCCTCGCTGTGAAGGAGGCTGTAATTACAAATTGGACAGACGTGGTTCAATTTAGAACGCTAATGAGAATCTTGAAAAGCTGCTGGGCGAGAGTGAAGGGGTCCCTTTTGTCTCTGGGATTCCCATCTGGGCCCTTGAAAAGCATCAGTGACTGATTGTGGAGCTGTAACGACATGATAAATGAATTACATTTAGGACATGCCTCTAAAATAGAAAGCAGCATTTTATTTATTATTTACATTCCTCCCGTCAAGCAGATTACATGCAGAATATCTATCAAATGCAAGTAGGTGTCTAAAAGAATATCTCTTTAACCATATTATTATTTCTTTATCATTTATGTTGCTTTATTACCCCTTGGCTCGCGTTCTGTACAGTCAATTCAGGTATTTAAATGTAATACTGCTTAGTGATAGACTTAGTGAGGCCTTTTATTGCAGCCTGTAGATGGCAACACTATAGGCTTCTTCATAGTAATGGTTTAAGAGCATAGATGTATGTATGCATGTATGTGTGTACACACATTTGATAATAAAAATGTTTAAACATTATACCAAAATAATGATGTTATTTTCTGAGTAACAATACAACAACCTTTATGTTTTGTTAGTTCTTCTTGAGGTCACTATGGTCATGAATATAGAAACTGAACCAAAACCAAATCCCAGATTTTAGACTCAATAAAAACTACTTACAGATAACATTTACTAACTTCCCAGGGTGCAATGCAAGCAAAGATGCTATTAAAAACTTCATCCAGGACCTCATGAGAAATGCTCATTATTTATATGAACTAGTTCTTTTATCCGTTTATAGCCTAAAGACCTAAATGTAAGGTTATTTTCCGCAAATAAACGCTCAACTAATATCTGGTTTCTGTTGTTTTAACATGTTGTCCTCCTCTGTACTTTTACAGTCTGTGTTTATTTTTACTGTCCATCGGCACGAAGGCGAGCCATCGTCCGGCTGGTTCTTTGCAGGTGGATTGGACCACCTCTTCACGGCCGGGAGGAAAAGCCTTTCAGCATCAATCAACTTAGTTAGAGGGCTCTTCCTGTAATTGCCAACGATTACAATATGCAGAGGAGGGGTTCAACATTATTTTGAAACATGATGAAATGGCATCAAAGCCTCCTCTCACATCCAGTGATAATTGAACAATTAAACTTTAGCATACAAATTACCTCTTCATATGGCACGGCTAATTACTGATGCAGGTCAGTCACCATGAAGGCTCTCTGGGGTCAATACCAAAACCGGTTTTCACTCTTCATTTTTTAGCCCAATTTAACAGTTTTTTCTAACCACATCAGTGGAAATTATTAGTTATTCAGTTATTAGTTATTTCACATTCATCCAAAACACCCCTAAAGGGTTTATCTCAGAGTAATATTCTGAATCCCTCTTTTTAGCACCTATACATTTGAAATGGTCATAATTATACAGGTGTGCCTGAGAGCCAGGAACATGTTCAGACCATGCACTTCAGGTTATCTGCAGCTGTAACCTCTATTAAACTTCTCGCTTAGCCAGGATTTAAATCACTCGCTTTGATTGGGGCAGTTAAGCTCTTTATACTCTTCACTGTAAAATGCTAATTATCTCCGAATGGAATAGACCAGAATCCTCTGAGAGCATATGGAGAATCTCATATTAATAATTCAAAGGAAATGAGCAAAAATTAGTGAGCAGAGCATCAGCCATGTCATGTAACCATTACTTCTGCAAATGAGATATTTGATTTGAAAATGGAAATATCACCAGTGTGAAAAATGATCTCTTTTTTTTAAACACGTACAATAAATTGAACATCATCTGCTTGTACAAGCAGTGCAATTCTGACAAATACGTGACATTCTCACCACTTTCATTCTCCAGATCATGCTAATTACTTTCTATTAAGGTTATGAAGCCCCCCCCCCCCTCCCCCAAGTATGAACTCTGCTGCCTATTTACTCATTAGAGAGGACGTGACTACTCTCAGCAACTCATCAAACACACAGTGGAGCCTTTCAGGTGCATTAGGTGAAAACAACATTAATGCAATGGTAGATGCAACGCTAGGGGAGCCACTTGAAGCGTGCAGTGGACCTGAAGTAGCCCTGTATTTCAGCCCTCGAAAAAAGGCTGAAGACAATGTAGCGGCAGTTTGTAGAAGGAGAAAATAAACCGCTGCCAATTCATGTGTGAAAAAACTCATGTCATTAAATGGTGAGCACTATGCCTAAAAGAACAAAACGTGCAGTCAGTGTAAGCTTGTGGCAGACAAACATGCCCTCATGCGCATGTTTGACATCATAAACTCTTGGTCAGTGGACAGTCAGAGATGAGACGGATTATGAATTTGATATTAACGGCAATTGAAAAGGCCGAACTGGGAGCACGAGGCACATTTAATGTCTAAAACACACACAAGTAATTTGCAAGTTCCAATACAAACTGATTATTTGTGTTGATATGTGAAGGCACGAGATGAAAATGATTGGAAACGTATCATAAGGCTGTGATTGTAGACAATATTAAACAGCACAAGGAAGCTTTTGTTCTCAGATTCCTGCAGCAGTTCAGCCAGTATTGACTCTGCTTTAATTTAATATCTATTTATTTTACTTCATTGTATGGGTTTTATTGAGGTTGCGCCTGCTTTTATCGGCCCAATCTCAACCAGAAGTGAAGGTCAGAGGAGGCAGAGGGCCTCTGTTTATTGGCTTCCATTGAGCTCATATGAGCTGATTTGGCTATCTGCTCTTGATATTAAGCTCTTTCATTGTATTTTGTACTATCCGTATGTTGTTTATCACCACATTGAGATTTTTTGTGTATTTACTGTTGCATTACATATTCTTCATCACTTTTGTAATATCCTCTCAGTAGGTTCATGCCATTCTGCAGGTTGTACAAGCAAATCCTTACAGAAACAGAAAGCATATATGAGATGGGGGGGGGGGGGGGGGGGGCACACACACACACAATATGCAGTACATTTCATTAGTATTCTCCCATATTCTATGAAAAAGTAAAATATATAAGATGAACCTCTCTACAACATTAATACTACTTCTACTCTTAAGGGTTACCTGTAAAAAATGTTTTAAAAGGTACTGCTTCAGCA
This sequence comes from Liparis tanakae, assembly GCA_036178185.1. Taxonomy (NCBI): domain Eukaryota; kingdom Metazoa; phylum Chordata; class Actinopteri; order Perciformes; family Liparidae; genus Liparis; species Liparis tanakae. The sequence goes on from CM070105.1 coordinate 13,116,478, forward strand.
TATGTATTTTAGGAGATTTTACCTCATGTGGGGTTTACTCACATGAGGTATCACTTGACAGCTACTAAGTTAATTTGCAGACTATACGCTTAACAATTGCTGTTTTCAACTGTCCAGTTTTTATGTAATCTGACCTCAGACTGAGTTTAGGTGAAGTTCATTATTGTAAATGTTCACATTTTTTTAAATAATCTAAAAGGACCATTCTATAATTCCATGTCAATTGAGAAAACGCCATCTGTTGATGAAGATCATGTGAGATAATTGAAAAGCTCCAGAAAAGCTACTGAATTAACCTGACAGCAGGATTGTTTTCTCAGCTGTAGATATATCATATCATCAGACAGCAAGACTAACCACCTTCAGCTCATCAAGTAGGGTACTTTTGATATAGAGTTCATTCACAAATACGTGTTCAAACGGATTTAAACACATTTCAATATGACAATGGCACATATTTCCCCTCTGGGGTGTTGTGCAGTTCTTCCACCACAGCTTGTCATGCAGATCCTCGGTCCAAAGCGTCACGTGAAGAGACCAGGAACAGTTTCCTAGATGAAACGCAAACACTGCAGGACTAAGTGACGTGTCCTGACGTCATGTCCCCGTTTGCGAAATCCGATGCTGCTGGTGGCCCACGTGGTGTGTTGTTTACGTCTTTCAGGAACATTGGAAGAGCTGGGGAGGGCGGTGGGATTGCGAAACCGCTTCCCTGGATAGAGTTACGCGTCTCGGCAGTTGAAAAGAGACCCGCAGACTAGACGTGAACCCCGAGATGCAGCGCGAGACTCAATCTGTATGTATTGTTTTGGTTTTAGAGCTCGCGCCAGATTTGCATGTTGCCCTTTGTTCTCTCGTCAGGGTCCTTAAGTTAAAGTGTCGTCATTAACGCTTTGAAGCCTGAATGTGGTAGTCGGTGTTTTACTTTGGATTTGTTAGTTGGATTTGGCTGGAGCATCATGTGTGTGTTGTTACAGAGGGAAGCCTCAATGTTGACGTCATGAATACATTTCTCTCAGTAATGTTGTCGTCTTGCTGAATATGTTGTCTTTTTAAATCAAACTGCTGAGTTTAAAAGTTGTTTTTTCTTCCGTAGATAAAGACTAGAATGCCTCAGCTTGGAAGTCTTTTGACACGGTTACATCTCGGCTCCAAAGAGTCAGAGGAGGCTCAAAGCCAAAGCCCACAGCAGACACCAACACTACATGACTTCATACATCATGTCAGGTAGGCATTGTGCAACAGATGAACCCCACAGAGAATGTTTCCATCATTACGCAGTTCCCCTGACAGTTCCTATGACTGCTACAGCGTCTTTCAGCTCATTGTTTTGGTTTTACAGCCATCACTTTACAATGTTGGAAAAATCGTTAAGATAAACCTGCTGTATGTAGACCGCCTGCCAAACGACAGACGGAGCTGGATAACAGTGTTGAGCATTTAGCAGCTAAAGAGCCAGAAGCTTACCTTTAGAAATTGTTGGAGACCAAAACGGAGCAAACAGGATAATCAATACTGGACGTATTAATGTGGTGGACAGAAATACAACTCCCAGTGAATGCTTATGTTTCTTTGCATCTTCTGGACATGCAAACACATTCATTGTATGAACTTTATATTATGTATATGTTGTATTTGCAGCTTACATGAAGTCAATTCATGCAGCATCTGAATTGTTCTTTTGCACAACATACCTCATATGTCAATGTATGTAATTTTATTGTTATACTTTTTTATACACCATTTTTTCTGTAGGAAACTTACTGGGATGAGAGAGGAAGACGTCTACAGTAATCTACGTATCCATGACCAGCTTAAGACCGCCAAAGATGACATCAACATTGTTATACTCACAGGTTGGTATCTAGAATAAAATGGCATGTTATGAACAATCTGCGCAGTAAGTCGCTTGAATACAGATTTCTGGGAGTATTACCTCAACATTGTTTTTTATAATATTGATATATACCTTAAACTTCAGTGTTATCCAGGTCTTTAAGGAGGAGTTATTGCAGACATTTTCTTGTCGCAGCAGGAGGCACACAGGTGTTACTGATAACATTAACGATGGCTTCGTTCTCCAGGCCCTTTTCACACAGGTGTAACTCATAACATTAATTAAGGCCCTGTTGGCTTTAAGGACCAGGGCCCTGCATGTGCATATACTGGCTCACTGGAATGGCCGTGACAAAATCCTGTGTCAGAATAATAGTATAGGGCCTATCAAAGAGTCCCTGTAAGCCATACCTGTGTGACCGTGAGCCAGCGTGAAAAATACCAGCACTACCACACTAAAGGTGCTGAATTCAATTTAGTCAGCCATAGTTGGATTATTTCTTACTGTGAGATGTCAAAATGTCTTTTTATTCACATTACAGCGGTGTTACAGAAGAACCAATAGTGATCCCAATATTATATATTTACCTTCAGATTGAAAATGTGGAAGGTTATGTTTTGATCAGCATGTATTTTTAAATTTAAAAAAAAAAATGTATTTATTTATTTGTATGCGTGTTACTCGCATAATACAAAAAAGTATTTAACCAAATCGCATGCAATTTAGTGGGATGATTGGTTATTATCCGGGGACCATTTGATTAGATTTTGGGATCAAGCGGGTCAAAGGTTAAGGTCATGAAAAGGTAAAAATCTTCTTTATACCATAGCGCAGTCAATTTGTATCCAATTGGCATGCAACTAATGCCAAAATGTTCAGAACTCATTGCCCAATCTTATGATATGCAAAGGTATGTTTTTACGGTATTGCAATTCAATTATTTCTTTATCCATAAATTGTTTAACAAATACTCTTGCGGACATGTTCTCATATCACAATACATAGCATAACATGAACTGTGATGGAGGATTTTATCCATTTGAAGTATCTGACAGTATCTGAGGGATTCCACTATTATTCTGACTCAGTAAATCTTCACTCATGTGTTCTTCTTTTTACTGAAAGGCCAGGGGATCTTCTGCATCGATGTAAAACCCTGGAGAGGCACAGTGTCTGCTCACAAACAGAACTGGCACCTGCAAGTGAAGGAAGAGGACCACAACTTGACCAATACTTGCATTGAGCAGATTGAAGATCCCCTCAAAGCTATCATGGTAAAAAAATACATTTCAAAAAGACACATTTAGCTGAAATGTTGAAATACGATCATGAAAACCTAAATGTCAAACTGTCTGGCACTCTTGGGTCCAAGGTCCAATCAGTTACCCAGCACATTGTTTTCATCTGAACTCCAGCCGGGTGAAGAGATCCTGAGTCAGCATAACAATTTATATGGAAATTTCAAACGCTACAACGGGGCTTCCCAAACTTCCTGAGTGGTCGCTCTTCATTTGAAAGGCCGTAATTATGTTCAGAAAAGGGGGGTGAAAGCAGGCAGGTGCCTAAACACAGCTGTCACCCTATGTGCCTGGGTCTGTCAGGAGTCATTCATTTCCATCTCTCTGTTCAGTTTGGACTGGGAGCTTGACAGAAGAGTCTGATGGCAAACACACACTCCATTGTTCGACTAGTACAGCTTGAATCAGACATTAACTTAATTATTCTACACAAAGCAGATATATTTACCGTCTGGGCCAATTTAAATTTCTTTAAGTGGGTCCTCCTTTTTTAGAAATCGAAAGTGGACGTTTCTTTAAAGTCATTAAATAACTGTTTATCACAGAGGCATTCTGTGTGAACGTTAGCACATGTGACACATATGTTTAAAAAAACCTCTGAATGCTGAAACATCAACTGATTAATTAATTTGATTAATTGGTCTATGTTGGGAAACACAAGCTACCTTTTTTCACATAAGCTAATATGATGCACAATACCAGGGCCATAGTTAATGTTATTAATTACCTGTGACATGTCAAATGGCTGCAGTGAAACCAAAAAAAAAGACGTTTTTTTTACGCATTTTCCTTCATGTATAGAAAAATAATCAGAACTTCTAAAATTATAAATATTAAACTTTTCATTCAAAATACTGTCTATAACCAGTAAAGTTTCATTTAAATATATTAAACAAGACCAGACATTCAATGCCAGCTGTCACTAGCGCTACTTCTTGATGTGCAGACACATTTTAATCTGTTGCAAAAAATATTGATCGTGATGACCCTATTCAATGTTTCATGAACTTCTGTGGACTACATGATTAATCCAAAACTAACTAGCATTACTTGTACCCCTACATTCTGCTCCTCTAGACCAAGACCGCTAACTTGTGTGGCCATTTGAAGAGGAGCGGAGTGTCTGTGCGCCAAAGCCTCTTCTTCCCCAGGGTGATCTTCCTCTCTCCAGACTGCGAGTTCGACGAGGAACTGAGGAAGAGGAGGGAGCTGATTTCTCATAACCAGACAGATGATTTCCTCAAATCCTTAAGGGAGGGCTACATAGCCTGGATGTCAGACGCACTGACTCCATCCTGGCTCTCTGGTGAGCGGTTCTTTAAAATATAAACATTAATACTGGGAGGGATTCAATTCAAACAGCCTTCAAACAGACTGCTGCACTAGTATAAATAAAAGTTCAACATGTTTTCAATCCTAATCCCCTGGTTTAAAAAAAACTATATTCTAGTGCTGTTGTTTGCTTGATTATGTCTTGTTTCATAATGACAATTTTGAAACAGCCAATGAGCTGATCCCAATGGCCCCAGATATGATTTGACTGAAGACCTTTGTTGGATGTCATCCCATCTCTCCCCCCCTTCCTTTCCTATCATCTCTCTTCTATAAAAGACATGAAATGCCCAGAAAAGTACCAAAACAATTATAAGAATCTTACTGACCTTGCAAATGTTTTGAATTGATAAGAGAACTCAACAACTTGACACGCTTCATGCATTCTTTACAGTGTAATTAATTCAGAAAGGGACGCTACCAGGTCGCCTTTATTCTCAATGCTTTTTTCTTTTGTTTGTTTTCTGTCCTGCAGGTCGTCTGTCGTACAGGCAGATGGAGTCCGTGCGGGAAGTCCTGAGGCGGGTGGGGACGTGGGATCTGGTGAGTCTGCACTGTGGCGAGCAGCTGAAAGGAGACTTCCAGGGCTGCCAGTACATCGCTCTCAACCGACAGGAGACGGAAACACTCGAGTTCTCCAGAGTCAAGACCCTGTCGGCTGATTCGCTGTGGGCCCTGCTGGGACACGCTCCTCAGGTCAGTGCACAATGAAGAGCCTCCAGGACCAGAGGTCCGCTCTGTAAACGGCAGTTTGAACGCTTTGTCAACCGCTCCAAATGTCAACCGCGAAGGCCGACAAGAATCTGAAGACCAGCAGGTGGCAGTAGTACTTTATGACTGCCTCACTCAGTTTTCAGGCATTCCCCTCTTGTTCTTGGAACTGGAGAAACACCTTTGATTAAGGCTGCAGAACATCACAGCAATTTTACATTTTTTTTAAAATTAGGGGCATTTTTATTTATTTTAAAATCTCTGTATACTTATTACATTTTTGATAACAATTGGGATTTTTGCTAAGATATTGAATACAAAATAAAAAAATAATGTTTTCCATTTTTTTTATTCCATAATTATCAAGCTATTGACATGTATTTATTGAGAAGTAAAGCAATTAGCTAGACTGTTTACACATCATGTTTCACACTCATCCACTAATTTCCAATTAACACTCCTCGAATTAATTACTGCGTTAACTCTTCAGTTTTCTATTGCAGTAAGTCACTCCGCCTGCAAGGTACTCATTAGCTCACTCGATTGAATCAAGGCAATTGCAGAGCCATTGAATATGAATAAACATCTTTGGAGCTTATTCACATTCAAAGATCGATTGTTAATTATTGTTTACGTTATTGGAAGGTGATGACTTGGCTAATTGGTTACACGTTGTCTTCTCAGATGGCATGAAAGGTAATCTTATCTTTCAATGTTGGAATGACTGTAAGTGTTGTAGTAGTCGATGATATTTACACAACATGATGGTTGTTTTCACCTGAAATCACTCACAGCCATTGAATGATATTTGCTTGTGCGAGGGTGCTTCGCTGCTGCTTGTTAGACAAATTAGTTGAAAGAAGTAATTGTTACACAGACAAAGGCCGGAGCTATTAAGGTCCGGTGGGTACGACCCCCGGTCAGCATCCATTACAGATTTCACACCCACCCTCCAAAACACTCAGTCCAGGTTTTTCCCTTTCAGGCTTCACTCTGGCTTTAGTTCACACCCCCACCCCAAACATCCAGACCGTATGTACTCTCGCCTCCAGCTGCTGTGTATTTGATACATGACCCAACAATCATTAGACAGTCTCCAGCGGGCCCTTTTCCAGCCTAAGGGGACACACACAGTGACAATTAAATATATTATTTTCAAAGAAATATCTGTAAATGGAGGCGAATCCCCGCCCCATGTCTCACAAAGAAATGTGACTTTGACAATAAATATATGGTGAATATTCTGTTACCCAACTTAGCGTGTTCAAATACAATAGGAAGGCGTATATATGTGTTCTCCCATTATCAGATTCCAAGCAGAAGAAATATATTTGCCCCTGGATTCATACAAAACTTAACATTTGCTCTTTTGCACTGTCACCCACTCTTTAGACAAAAAAGAAGAAGGTATCTTTGCTCGTGTGCAGCAGCTGCGAGGGGAAGCTTTGGGGGGTGGCAAAGACACTTGATAGCTCCCTCAGGCGTATTTTCCCAGCCCAGAAATAATGCATGCTTTTGATTTGTTACTTGTAAACACACAGGACAGAAGATCTGCGATATGAGCCACGGTTTCACTCGGGCATCTGTTTGGTGGTAAGAGGTGGCACCAGATGCATCCACAAAGCCACCGTGGAGGCACTAGGTGTGTTTTTTGTGGGCTCGGTCTATTACTCTGCGGAGAATGGGACGTCTACATTTCCCCAAAGTGGAGAATGATTGAGTATAGTGGCTGTAATTTATTAATTATGGTCTATATTCTTAGACCACGGGTCTGGCTTCATTCAATTTGTATGGATTGAGGGGTAATTACGTTATGTGTGTGTGTGTGTGTGTGTGTGTGTGTGTGTGTGTGTGTGTGTGTGTGTGTGTGTGTGTGTGTGTGTGTGTGTGTGTGTGTGTGTGTGTGTGTGTGTGTGTGTGTGTGTGTGTGTGTGTGTGTGTGAGAGAGCGAGAGAGGGAGCGTGCTAAAGATCTATCCATGCCATAATTTAAAGTGCAGGTTATGTATGTTGTTCATCTTCATGTCGTCTCCTCTGAAATTTGACGTGACTTCTTCTTACCAGTTTATATAATCCCGTTTATCGAGGAGTAGAAATTGAGCCTCCCGTGTTCAATAAAAAAGTCTCCCTACTCTCTGTCAGCATATAGAGTGTCTTGTAATTGCATAGCTGAGAAACAACAATTGAGTTCCTACGAGCGTAACATGACTACTCCGCCGTGTCAGCTGATTAATAGAACAGAGGCCACCGGGCGAAAGGCTGCCGATTCACGGCCAACATCTCGGCTAACAAATAATCTGACTCCGGTTACCGTAGATACGTCTCGTCTTCCTGTCTTTCTACAGATTCCGCACGGATGCAGCTTGTTAATTTAACTCTGCGCTGGCATTCCTCTCTTTTTTTGGCCATCTCCCAGGCAGCACGCGTCACCGGCCCGTAATGGACAAGTCTACCGTGCGCCCGGTGCTTAGCACAGAAAAGGCAGAGAGGGGAGACATCAACCGCTTTGTGGTGATAATGAATGGAGGCACACAAAAGGCCAGGAGCTGGCCATTTACAAAAGCCTGCAAATTCTGCTGTCTAAATAGATCATATTGGCAGCTGCAGCAGCTTTTTGGTATTTTTCTATGTGGAGGAAAAAAAGTATTTAACCATTAAAAGAAAATATATGCAGCACCCATTTCTATTGCTTATAAAGCATTTGTAATAATCATTCACATGTGTGGCAGGGTCCTTTTTATATGCTGTATGAAATGTAATTTACTAAACAAATGAGGATATGAACATGGCAGTGTCATTTCTCTAAAAGCCTGTGTACTTGTGCGTGGAGGCTTTTGGAGCACAGAAACAACACACACACACACGTGTTGTTTCATGTATTTTCAGTTACGGGAACCAAGTAAAATATCCTTAGAAGTAGTTTTACCGAGTGAGTGCACTTTATCAGATTTCCAGCGCCTCAGAGTTCAGTGTTCATCGGCTTCATCCATAACCTAAATGGGGAAAGATTATTTCTTTCCGAAAGAAAATAATTCCCAAAGAACTTCCCAGAGAGAAAAGATCTCCTCTTTGCGTTTTTTTTCAATAAAAAGGAAAATTATGGGAGAATTACCAGGATGTTCAGATTTCTGTAATTGCCGCGTCGCTCTCGAAGAGAAACTGGAATTGGAAATAATTTGCACCAGAGTGAGTGTGTGTGTGTGTGTGTGTGTGTGTGTGTGTGTGTGTAGGAAGCTACAGAGGAAAGCTAACCATGCAATTACACATGAGAAGGGTGCTGCAGATACACAAGTGTCCGGAATAAACTAGTGAAGACACGGTACTTATACGGTGGAAGGCAATGATAATAGCTGTGTGTGATTAAAGTTGGTAAAATCTATTTCATCACATGAGCACTATGCTCTGTGAAGAGTCCCGTGGAGAGAACCTGCATCTGTCAATTGGAAGATGACTCAATGTGTTTCCTCCAAATTCATCACCCAGCATGCAATACCAGTCATGGTTGAGGGCTCTTCAGGTGCTCTTTTGTTAATTTAGTTAAACATCATCCAGTAGAGTTCATGTTTTACATATTCCTACTTAACACAGGTGGAGATTGAGTTTCAGTAAATTTGAATACATGTTTAAAATAAGGCTCCGCGACATTAATATTCATTACAAAGTAATTTATTTGACTGTGGAATGAGCTGTGGTTATGTAAAACATAGGTAATATTATGTGATACCCATAAGTCGTGTATGTTTGTAACGAGATTTGTTTATTGTTCGATGGAATTATATAAAATAGTAAAGTTATTTTAAGAAGTTATTTATCATCATAAGAAGTATGTAAAATATCGATTCAATAGATATTCTCTTGAACGTGAGTATCAGATGCCTCTCTTTGTCATACATGACAGTAAAATGAATATCTTTGAGTTTTTCACGATAAAACCAGCAGCTTGACGACATCACTTTGGGCTCTTGAAACTGTGATGTTCCCTTTTCTCTATTTTAGATTATATTATATTAGATATACTTTATTCATCCCCAGGGGGAAATATCTTTGTACCAGCACCAAGCATGTTTAAAAAATCTAAAATACAATAAAATAGCAGGAACATTTTATTGACACAATTATTAATTAAGAAAATAATGTGCCGATTAACTGGGAATGAAATAATCGTTATATGCCACCGTGATGATATGATCATAGCCTTCTAATATGGCTCCACTGGAGCTCAATAAAGGATCATGTTTAATTATTGCCCAGACCTTTGCTATGATGTATTTAAGAGGTGTCATACAAGATTTTTTCCTTTCAGTGATTCTCTGACATCATCCAATTTAGCATCAAAAGATAGATTTAGTATCTAATGGAGACTTTTCTTTGGTCACTGGCAGAGATGTTAATTTAAACTCGGGAAGCTCAGCTATTTGTTTTGGGGATTCAGGATATTACAGTGGTCCCCACAGTATAGGTTGTAAGATATGATCAATAGGGATTCATGAATAATGAAGAGGCCGAGTGGAGCAGAGACACTTAATTACAGTTTCAAAAGCCATTCTCGTTAATTGAGGAGAATAAAGGTGGTGAAGTGGACCGAACGGCCACATTTCCATCTCTGACTTTATTTTAATTTATTATTATGAAACAGGAAGACCCTCGGTGAGAGCTAAAAAAACGCCAGCTTGTAATCGGCAAGTTCTCATAGTTTTCTCATTGATAATAATATCATAGTTTCTTTTGCGAGCACAGTTTCCATTTCCTCCAACCACCTGTGAGCAGACTATCGTTCTTTTAATGTGAGGGCTAATGTGCCGCATATCCAGACAGTGTGTGGCCGCTGTGTGTGCAGCAGATACAGTATGTAATTGACAGCCTTGCCATCTGTTACAGTTATGTGGAATTATGGATAAACTAGTTAACAGACACTTTGTCCCATTGTCTGTTGTTTTGATAATCACCCTTAATAACGGACGGCATCAATATGGTCTTTAAACCTGATTTGGGAGTTAATGGAGTCGGATGGGGGAGTCGGTGTATGCTCTGGGGGTAATGCTGTTAGAGATGTTCGTAAAGAGCAAATTAAATCAGTCGTAGATTGTGCCCTCTCAAGTCAGCCAGACAACCAGACTCATTGAGGAGAAAAAAGGAGGGGGAGGGGGGGTCATATTTGAACCTCTTGCAGAAAATGCACTTATGTGGATGATAATAAAGTCAGAGATGGGTGAATGGATGTAAATGGTTATTGCCGACAGTGTAATGGCTTCCTGTTCGCTGAGGCGGGTTGGTTAGGAGCAGAGACGTAGCAATTCAGAACTTAACCAACGTTTTGCGCTCTCAACAAATGTAGTTATTGACGTTGTCGGTGATGTCACCAAACCAACGTTGAGGCATCTTAATGAATGGTCCACATCTGGAGCTCGATGTTGATGTTTGAGTATTTCATGCAGGATTTTATTGGAGTGATTTTTCAAACTTGACATTATTGGACTGATGCCTTTCTGGGGGTTAATGTACTTTCTTCTAGCACTGAAACGCTTCATTGATAAAAAAATTAATTACAAACAAATAAAAACAGAACAGTCTTTTATCAAGGAAAAATTATAAACGTTTGCTGGTTTCAGATTCATAAATTATAAAATGAATAGCTGCTGCTTTTGATCTTTTGATCAAAACGAGTAATTTGAAGATTGCGATTATTTACTTTGAGTACTTTTATTTAATCGCCTCTTCTAAAGATGCATAAATTATAAATTATAAAACAATCACATTGAATAAAAAACAAACAAAAAAACATCCGTCTTCAAGAATCCATCTTCATCTAATTGCGCGTAATCCTATTCACACCTCTCCCAGCAGGTCGTTCATGTATTCACCCAGTGAGCCAAACCACACAGTGTTTACCTAATTGCCTCATTAAATACATCCAAAACCTCCACCGCCACTTTTGGTCACTCACGTCGCGTTTGGCACGTCGACAAAGACGTTTGCGTCGCTAGAGGTGCGCCGCTCGGTGTTCCTCCCCATCTGTGTCTGGTGAGACACGGCGTGGGACAAAGAGCCCGTCGTCTGAAGCCGGTGTGGCGTTACGCTCACTCAGAGTTCACCTGAAACACTGCACCCATGGCTCCAGGTAACGGCCCCCGCTGGGATTCTTTGACTTTATCAGGGGGGGATCTGAACTTTGTGAATGGCAATACACACAGGTAGTGACACGTCCCTACCCAATTCCACCGTTCATCACATCACTCACGTTCGTCAGACCTGTCAGACCTACACCGAGAACGTTTTGTGTTTTCCATGAAAACTCACACTTTTATTTATTAAATGAATACAAGATTAATACAAAATATAGTCAAGACATTGACAAGGTTAGAAATAATGATTTTCATTGGAAATATTAATGTTGTTCTTCAAACTTGTCGCTCAAAGGAAGGACCGTTTTAGAGCTTCTCTCGCCAACGTAACTGTTTTCAGCTGCGCTCACATAAAAAGGGTTTTAATGTCAAGGAATAATCTGTTTGTGGAAAATACAAAATAAAAAGTTATAACAGATTTTTAGAAAGGGTTTCAAGAGGGTTCTAACCCTCTGCTAGTCTTCTAAGGCAATAACACAAAACAGGAGATGGGCCTCTACACACCTCTGTAGAGATTTCATTAACAAACAGAGAATAGTCATTTACCACATTAACTATGTATAGAGAGTATTTCTGATTAATTTAATGTAATTTTCATTGGAAAAAACATAAAAAAGGGGAAAAAGCACTAAGTGACCCCAAACTTTTGAACGGTAGTGTATAATCTCCAATAATGTCACGTAACGTGATGTTAGTTTATTGGTTTTATTTTCACGTCATTTGGGATTTCTGTAACCAAGCTGGTTGAGAATCTGTGCGGCGAACATCCCTACGGGTAGAAGATGAGCAAACCAGTGAGACCCCTCTCAGCTGTTTGGTAGGAGACGGTAGAAGGATCTGTCGTCTGGAGCTTTGAGAGGGTAAAAGGTGAACAGTGAACCAGAGGCAGGATTTACGACTGTTAGCAGACGGTAAATAAGAAGACGCAGTTTGTCTCGTTGAAATGTGAGGAGTGATGTCATTCACACCTCTCCCCCGACACCGAAAGTGAGAGGCGGATCAGGGGTAGACTCCGTTAGGTGAGCTCTTAGCCCTTTGTGTGACACCCAACCTTAGCCCCAAGGGTCCTGTCCTCCCATTAAGTGTCACACACACACACACACACACACACACACACACACACGCACACACATTCAGGCCTGTTGGTGCTTGAAATGTTAATGATTCTCAAACACTTGTGGACATTTCATAGTCAAAAGAGAGACAATATTTGAGCAACTATTGATCTATTGTCTGGTTGATGGATGTGCAGCTGTGACATGCTACGTGTCAGCGTAGGGTACAGGTTGCACTTTGAGTAGCGTTGGGCTTATTTACATCTTCACACCGTTGTTCTGCTGTAACTTAAATACAGTATCGTCTTTACCCTCAGACACTTGCCTCGAGTGGCGGTGACGGATACTGTACCTGACACACCAGCTCCTGGCAGGCCGGTGGTCCGGACCACACAGGACTCTCCTCTTTGAGCTGTTGCCAACGACGACTGCATGCTTCCTTCCTGTATTTGGCACCACACCATCAAACCTGTTTTGGTCCTTTTGATTTCAAATTATACGGTTATTTTCTTCTTCGCGTTTCTGATTTGTATTCTATGTTTTGGTTCAAGCATCTTAACATTTATTTTCTTGCTTTTGCGTCCATATCATTTTGACGAGGAGTTCTTTACACATTAGTGCAAACTGTAACTATTGAGTGCATTGTGCAGTTGTAACCAAAAAAGATGAAATATGCTCATTGTAAACTGCAGTTTGATTGTGTTCTACCCGTTGGCCGTTGCTCAATTTAAACACAATATTCCCATACAAGATATAGAATAGAATAGAATAGAAATATACTTTATTAATCCCCAAGGGCAAATTTGTGGACACAGTAGCACCAATAAACTAAACACACAAGAATAGAAAGATATAGGTGTTCTCCAAAAATACTATGGTTGTCCACCAGCCAATCAGCATGCAGAGCAGATCAGGACCTAGATGCGGATTTCCGAACATTTTCTCATACAATTAAAAACTAAAATGTAGAGAATTGTTCAGCCTTTATGGAGGTAAAAGCTTAAGGGATGCGTTCCCACATAGACGGCATGAATGTGTCATAGCCTCTTGTGCTGTCCTTGACATATGAAGTGAATAGTTCTTTTAAATATGATGCAAAAACAGTGGTTTGTCTGTGCCACAGAGATGGAAGTACTCAACTTTAGTTCCATTAAATGACTTAATTGCAGATTACTAACTATTAGGTTTGGCTGTGATTTGTTAGAATAATTCCTCTGTGATGTCTTTGTGTTGGTTTATGCGCCTCTCTGCCACCAGCTGTCATGACGCTATTTTTTCATGCATCCTAAATTAAAAGACACTCATTCTGAAGTATCTGATGCTATTGTGACACAAGCCATGTGGCATTCGGCCGTGGCTCCATGGCTGCAATATAAGACACAATTGTTCCGTTTTTTTTTCTTGCTTTCTCCCTGTTTTAATGCGCAGTAATAAGTAAGTAAATGGTGTCTGAAATGGCCGTGGCCTTTGTTGCAGATAATTAGGTTAGAAGCAAGAGTGTGCAGGTGTTGAGGGTGTGCTGTGTGCTTGTGTTGTGTTATCGACTTGCTCATATTCGTAGGCCGTCGGGGGTGTCTCACTTCCCATCAGCCCCAAAGCTCACCAACCTCTTCACTATTAAAATGATCACTTTCAATAGCGGACAAAGGAAAGAGGGAACATATCTAGTGCAGGGTATTCTCCCCACCTCTAATGCTTATCTGCCTTTTGATGTCGGCGTAATAAAAGGCCTATTGGGCTTCCACAATGACCTGCAAAATGGACAAGGGCCGATATACTGGGCTCTGACTGTCGCTACCATTAACTAAAAGGCCCAGACATTATGGAGAGCCGGGGATGAAAGAACATGGAGAAAAAAATAATAATTGAAAAATTGCCTAATGCTAAAGTGAAAGAAAATGGAGCTGTGAAAAGGCACTGTAATATTCTGTTATCCCCTGTAAATGCAGCCAAACAAGAGATGCAGCGAGGCATTCTTTTTGAAATGGATGTGGTTCAATTACCTGTATATCTAAATCTAGTTAAGGCTTCTATTGTCAGGCTCAAACAGGCAGTATTGATGTAATGTTAAAGCGTATTATGGCCTACAACCTACATAAAATCAAGAAAGGCGTGACTCCATTCAAGATGCGGAGGGGAAGTTAAAAAGCTCGCAGTGAGAACAGGATTAATTTTGTATTTTTCAAAAAGACGTTTGGATCACCTTTGCAAAAAAGTTGCGGAACGATTTTGCATTATTGTGAAAAATATCACGAAAAATATATATATATATATTTCAGTGGATGTCTAATTGGTTCCTCAGGAGGGTCTTTGTGCAAGTGTTATCTTCCAATAAAAAGAGAAGTGATTTCTTTTACATTTGGTGGAAAACTAAATACATTAAACTGGAATGGACCCCCAAATAAATAAGACTTTTTCTGAGAACATATAAGGCTCACAATAGGCAGAACCAGAGTGAATCTGATTTAAAATGAATGTTTTTCTACTTTTAAAAACTACATTTTAATGAAAGATTACCTGCTGTTGAATCAACGGTGATCAAAAGTAAATATAGTCCTGTGATGTCGTGGGTGCCTTGCCATCTTTAACCTCCAAATCATCAAATCAATGAACCTCTATTTTGACAGATGTTTTTATTTTATCCATTATTAAACCCTGTCCCTGTTCTTCGAGTCACAATCAATATGTTTGTACCAACCTTCAGTCCACAAGCCCACAGACAAAGCAACAGCTTGTCCATGTAGAGGTCAAATGTCAAAGTCATGAGTGTCTGCTTAGCTCCAGGCAGAGGTCAGAGGTCACCTTCTTTCAGGGTCTTGACCCCAGCAACATCCCTGAATATCCAAGAACAGCCCTCTGCCTCTTCTGTCGAACAATTACCTTTATAATCTGAATGTTCTGCATCACCTGTTAACTTCTTCCTGTCCTACTCCGCAGGTAACGGTTAAAATGTACAAGCGCGGCTCTCAGGGCTGGCTGGGTAAGTCCCTGAACGCCTCCACCACCATCCCCTCCAGCACCGCGGTGATCTTCAGGATCAGCGGGGAGGAAGCAGATGCCAAAATCCCAGCAAACACCATTCACAGCATCTTACTCAGCAACTGACAGTCGATAAAGAGGGAAGCCATCACAGCGTCCCTCTGTGGGGACAGGAAGCGTTCTTAAATACTATTACTATTAACCTTAAACCTTCTTACGTTTTTACTGGGTGCCTTTTACTATGCAGTATTCGCAATGTGTCATATTGTACTAAAAGCACAAGTTCTGATTGTCTTTAAGTAATCCTGTTACCTACCACATATTTTAAATACCCAAACAATTAAAACCTCCAGAAATTAAATTATTAAGAATTCATATTGTTTCCCAAGTTAAAGTTAAGTTTTTGTTTTTTTTTGTTTGTTTGTTTACCTAAATAGCCTTATAATAAAAATAAAAATATAAATTATTTCTTATATGTAAAAAGCCTGGGGTCAAGTTGACCCCAAAGAACATCGACGTTAAACATTGAATGGGGTCAAATTGACCTTAAAGGTAACAGGAGGGTTAAGTAATCATTTATTGAAAAAACTAACAAAATAAAAGAAAAATTCAAATTTGACGCATTCTGCGATCCTCAGTGGGAATATTATGTTAATGAAAATGGTTTCAGACAATTAAACCGATTAACTTTCTCTTGTTTCGAATTTCTAGGGCTGACCCACACTTTACACGAGCCATTAATGAATCATTACGCTCTGTGATTGTGTCACATCAGTTCCGGATTGAAGTGTGTAATGTGTTAATTGTGGCGGTTAAAAGCTGGTGGCCTCTAGTCGTACGATTACAGCCTCTGTGGGTTTAACGGCCTCTGATTTACGGTCTGTTTGGAAAGTGTAACTGTGAGGTGCTTTATTAATATGCTCCACCTCGCTGAGGAGATGATAACATATTCAAGAGCGCACAGGAAAAAGCCACACGCGGCATTCGCCACCGTCGGAGTCACTTTCCATCAGTTACCGGGCGGACACAGCTGCGCTAACAGCTATAGCAATTGTATTTTCTTTGCCCGGCAGCGGCCAAAATGAAGTTATTTACATCGAGACATCAGTGCCTTCAGCTAATGCAATAGAAGGAGCTCTCTGTGTTGATAGGATCTCGTTGCATGGCATCTTTCTACCTGAAACATCATTACACTGTACTTAAGGGCCTCACTTTTTCTATTTTTTTTTGCAAATGTCTGTTTACTGTTTTACCTGAGGGAGGGATCGCACTAACAGAACTGTTCTCTTTGTAAGTGCACATTTTTTTTTAGACCCTGTGGTTGTGTTCAGATATTGGTCAACAATATGTTTGAATGTAAAAGTGGTGTGATGAGCTTACTGCCTTTGCATATTGAAATGTAATGAATGTATTGAACTGATTTTTTTTTAGGTAACATATAAACCATATCAGACAATCTGGGATTAGAAGGGTTTTTAGACATTGCTAGGTATAATTCGGAGTGGTGGATGCATGCAGGTTAATATGAATGTTTTTATTTTTACTTTAATGACTTTTAGCATCAAGCCAACTTGATTATTAACCATATTTGAGTTGATTGATTAAAGCAAAGTTGTCACGTCATCCTCAAGTGTTTTTTTTTATGATGTATTTGTACTATCTGCTGTCATAATAAATCATCCTTGATGATTTAATGCTGCTTATTCAAAGTCACTTGTCACTACTGGAGGGTTCTTCAAAGCTTCCTTCGGGAGATGCAGGGCATCCATCAACGGCTCGCTCTGCTCTTTGAAAGCACGCGGCACGTCTCCCGCGCGGTGAGAGTCTGGATATTAGGAACGGATGACTGGTTACGGGGGACAAAGCAAACTCTGTCCGGCAGCGTGGCGGCGAGAGGGAGGGGAAGCAGAGCGGAAATGGACATGGTGATCAGACCAGAACACAGAGCAACAAGGTAACAAGGTAAAGTGATCCCAGGATGCAATTCCTCTGGAAAATGAATCAATGATGGTTCTGTTTATTGGAAATCCTCCCGGATATCCAGTTTGGTGAATCTATAGCACAATAGAATCAATTGTAAATATGTTTTCCTTTTGCAGTAAACATGTGCGTCATGTATTCTACAGTTGTTCTGACCGTCTGTAAGTTAACCCTCCTGTTACCTTCAAATTTACAAACATCTTTTACTCTTTTTGACCCCAGCAATTAAAATCTCCAGAAAATGATTAGAATTAATATTGTTTCCCAACTTTAAGTGTCAGGTACTTTATGTTTGTTTGTTGACTGCCTAAATAGCCTTTTAAATAAATAAAAAAGTTGATATTTCTTATACGTTTTACACAGTGAAAAACAGCCTGGGGTCAAATTGACCCCAAAGAACACTGATGGGTACAAGTTGTGTTCAGGACAGTGAAAACACATCATGTGAATTTTATGTTTTTTCCATTTGTCCCCCATAAATTAAGAAAAGTCATGAAATATGAAGAAAAAAATCATTTTGCGAGAGATATTAAACATTGAATGGGGTCAAATTGACCCCAAAGGTAATAGGAGGGTTAAACATGTTGACATATAGGAAGACTTAGAGAGCTGGTACACCCAGGAGGCAAAGTAGTCTTGACCCTGCAATAAGAACAGGTGTCCAACTTTGACCTCTGGCCGTTTGGCACGGTCCACAGGGTTGTCGGGTCAGGTGACTGCTTTGACCTTTCCTTTGTACAGGACATGCAACTGTAGAGCAGCCGGGGCATAAAGGACAGATCCCTCTCAAATGACATGCGAAGGAGCGAGCCTCCGTCTCAACCACAGCCATTTAGTCGGAAATCCTGCACCACAGTGCTGCATTCATACGGGTCTGGACTCGGGGACATCAAAAATGGTTTGAAACACTTCCTTTCACCTGCTAGAACACAGGCGCAGTCTGCTTACAGTCAGTTCGACCGTATTATGTGAGCCTCCATCTTGCGTTGGTTCTTCAGCTTGACTAGCTCAAAGGTTCTGATCACATGGAGGTCAATACACTATTTATAACTGGAATATTTTTCCGAGATGCAAGCCGGTTTCATCTGTAAAGGGCCCTAGAGATGAGATTGTGTTGTGCTGAGAGTCTGACCCTGCAGGGAAAGCTGTGTTTACTGTAAGTGGGGGAAGGACTCTCGGCTCTGATTGTGCCCTTACGTAAACACGATGTGAATGCACTGGAACTGTAAGTGAATTCATATTCAGCACTTTACAATCACAATCACAGCAGCTACCGCAGCATCAGGTTTTACATGAGTTGTTTTCCTTATCAGAGCTATAACACCGTTACTTAAAGGGTGGACAGCGATGCTGCTAGCAGAACTCACCGGCTACGATGTCTCCAGAAACAATGTTGCAGCTTTCTGGTTAATTTAAGACGTGGCTGTCAACTCGTTTTCACTTAAACTCCTTTATACTAAAGAAATAGATTCAATAAGAACTGTTGACACACAAACAATTTCCAAGCTCAGGCATCAGGACACTGCCGCTTGAATTTATACACTACCGTTCAAAAGTTTGGGGTCACTTAGAAAAAAGGAAAAAAAAACAGTTTTTTCCAATGAAAATTACATTAAATTAATCAGAAATACACTCTATACATAGTTAACGTGGTAAATGACTATTCTCTGTTTTTTTTATAAAATCTCTACATAGGTGTACAGAGGCCCATCTCCAGTTTTCTAGTGGTACATTGTGTTATTGCCTTAGAAGACTAGCAGAGGGTTAGAACCTCCTTGAAACCCTTTTTTATATCTAACTTTTTATTTTGCATTCTCCACAAACAGATTATTCCTTGACATTGAAACCCTTTTTATGTGAGCGCAGCTGAAAACAGTTATGCTGCTGAGAGAAGCTCTAAAACTGGCCTTCCTTTGAGCGACAAGTTTGAAGAACAATATTAATATTTCAAATGAAAATCATTATTTCTAACCTTGTCAATGTCTTGACTATATTTTGTATCAATCTTGTATTCATTTAATAAATAAAAGTGTGAGTTTTCATGGAAAACACAACATGTTCTCGGTGACCCCAAACATTTGAACGGTAGTGTATATGTTTATATAAGTTATTTTTGATTGTTGTGTATTGTTAAAATACTTACATTTTAACCCATTCAGTCTTACAAAAGTATTTCAAATTAAACAAACTGAGATGGGAAAAATCCCTATTTGATGCTCACAACGTATGCAACCTGTGATATATGACTTTACACTCAGGTCGGGAACCACCAGTGTAGTTGTTACAGCTGTATAAACTGCTGTGAACATGTAACATTAGTACAGGATCCGTGACAGAATTACACCGGGAAAAAGAGAATAAGCTGATAGACCTTTCTTTGCACCATGTATTCATATAAAGCTGATGAATCAGAGGGTTAAGAGTGCTCATGAAGAAGGAAAAATGCACCGGTAACATAGGACTTCTTTTTTTTTTTTATGCACTTTACGACAGGATAAAGTGTAATTGTGGTGAAAACATAACTACCAGTCCCATTTTGCAGGTTTTTATACAACTACTACAATGCGGTGATGAAAGGAAACAATGCCTAAAAAAAACCTTTATTCTGTGACCGCTACTTTACTGAACAGCAACCAGAGCTGAGCGAGTGGGAAAGCAGAGGGATTCAGAAGAGATTAAATGTTTTTCTCTTGCAGATGTTCAAAATTAAGTAGGGCACTCCAAAGTATCATCAAGACTCTATTAAATGCAGAGTTATTAATACACTTCAGTATCCAACAAAAAAATAAAATCTTTCCAATTGTCCATATTCACAAAAGAATAAATACACGGTAGCAACAGGCAGGGGCTGCAGAAATTAGCCAGTCTTTAAACAAGCCTCAAAGGTAGCACACTTGTAAAAACCTACAGGACAACAAAAGACACAGAGGAGAGAATGAAATGAAGCTTCCTTGCCAATTACCGCGGGGAGCGTGGTGGCGGTGGAGCTTTTTGTGCTTCACACAGTCTTTTCTCCCCCTTGTCCCCGGCTATTGAGAGGGATACATTAGCCAGGCGGGGATGGATGGAGTGGAGAGGAGCGCAGCAGCGCTTCATACAGCTCACTTCACGCCCGGTGTTGCAGACCTCTCTCGTGACTTCACTCACAGTGCTCGCACAGAATGTGATTATTTTTTATTTTTTTTACAATGTAATTTTCTCTACCTGCTTTCTAAGACTGTTTAACAAAAAAATCAGATGTGGGAAATATCCACTCACCTTTATCTTGTTTGGATGAATTGCAGAGATGACGTTGGTGTGTGGTTTAATTCTTCATTGTGCTGTTTTGTTGACTGTTTGCTATCGAGCTAAAATTAACCTTAAGTTCTGTAGTAAGATATATTGAAATGTATTTCAAAATGAGCCTGTTCTTGCTCTTTTTATCCCCCAAATGACTTATTTTTAAACTACAGAAGCCGTAAGTAGTGATTTGCAGGTGGAAATTTAGGTTGAAGCCTTTTGAATTTGTATTTAAACAGTGAATGTTTCTCATCTTGTAAGACTTCCTTCACACATTTAAATCTCACCACATTATAGACATCTTTTGACATGCATTCAGTTTTCAATTCAATTCAGTTTATTTGTATAGCCCCATTTCAGCAATTACAAATGTGCATGCTGGCTGCAAAACTAATGTCATATTTAATTGTAAACACATTTATTTTTCATTTCTCTCACGCACATACATGGCTCTGGTCCATCTCAATAAATGTTTTTTCTTCATTTTAGCCGACTCTGCTAAACTCTGCAGGGTCCCAGCGTGTGTGCACGTGTTGTCCGTGACAACTATCAGCAAGGTTAATGTTGCGGATAACAACATCCATCATTGAGTTTCATTAGCGCTGTCCTCTGACCTCTTCCACATAATGTTGTCAAATGTGTCAGGCGCCAGATTATCGGGAGGTATGATGATCAATA
The DNA here is from genome assembly GCA_036178185.1 of Liparis tanakae. Taxonomy (NCBI): domain Eukaryota; kingdom Metazoa; phylum Chordata; class Actinopteri; order Perciformes; family Liparidae; genus Liparis; species Liparis tanakae. The sequence goes on from CM070105.1 coordinate 13,137,748, forward strand.
GATAAATAAGAGAGAGCCGTGTGCAACGCTGCTGGCACCGCTGCAGAATAAACCTCCATCCAGCATTCTGCCGCCTGTCACAAATCTGAACAACAAATGCACTAGCCCAAGGCAAGGGCCGTCAATAATAACATAATGTGTGGACGATGATGAATTAGAGCCGGGCTTCCCAGTGCTACACGCCGTTCTGCGCACAGCACCATCACTATAGATGAATGCATTGATCACTGTGTTCACATTGGTTGGTTTAATCTGCATCCCAGTCGATGTTTTCACTCCACTGAATTCAGAAAAGTTATAATGTCCAATAATCAAAAGCTGTTTATGAAAGCACCTCTTTTTGGGCGTCATTGATTTGAGTCTGTAATGCACTGCAGCCGCGGATCACTCAGACAGAATGCACTTAGGAAATGACAAATGTATTTTATATTTCAATAACATCGATTTTTTCCCTGCTTAACCACAGGTTGGAGTTTAAACAAACATGTCCACATCCATAATAGGCTAAGTAGAGACATTAACAAATAGTAATATGGAACTCTCGTATTCAATGTTCTCATGAAACTATTTCAGGGACGTTGGAGGATATACCCTGGGAATTGTGTAACTTCACTCTGATGCTGAATGTCATTTTCCTGCGTTCATCGTGGGTTTTTGTAAATATATTTGGGATATGTTTTATGGTAATTAAAGCTGATGCTAGGCAGTTTATTCTTGGCATCATTATTTTCAGCCTTTCAGCATATTGTAAGGAATGTGGTCTAAAACTAAAACCAGATCTGTGCGCCTCCTATTAGTTCTGTTTTCAGGCAATAGGGGATCTGGCTAATGACAGGAGTCACAGGTCAGAGGTCATTTCAGAGAGAGCCTTCCTTTTCCACCAACAGATGAGCGTGCACGTCCCTTCAGATCGCGAAAGCCTGATTCAAAGATGGAATATCATGCGGGAAAAGTTGCTTTTCCTTTAGGTAAAGTAAAAAAAGTAAAAAAAAGCTGAACTATAGCATATATTTCGTATAAATCTCAAACAATACTCAACCTAGAGCGACCTACACAAAAGCACAGAGAGCTACAGGCAGAAAACAGCTCCGGTTTAACATCGGTCTCACTTAAACCCACGAGATCTCCGTGGCTTATGTGACTTAGACTTGGTTTAAATATTCCTGCATACTGAAAACTGCCGTGAGAGAACAGTGTTGAACCTTCATGGGGGAAACCAGACCGGAAAATATAAGACAAGGCAGAGAGCGCATGTGTTTTATTGTAATTTCCATCACAATAAAAAATGAGAAAAATTAGAAAAATACCACAAAAAAACAAACAAACATCGACAGCAGAACCGAAGTGACCCATATTGATCTAAGACGTTAAAAGGAGGGCCGTCTAATCTGCCGGTAACTGCTATGCCGTGGAGCTGTACTCCAGTCTCCATCCCCACACGTATAACACAGGTTTATCCGTCTCCTCCGTTCGGCCCTGAGTGACACTGACACGTAATTGTCTGGTAATAGTTGGCTTGAAATGGTATTCTTCGGGGGATGCTGGCATTAACATCGAGTAAAGCACGTTGAAATGGATACGAGGAGCCGGTTGAAGCAGTCACTCAGAGGCACACAGGTAACCCGAGCCTCCGAGATGTGGTGCATTAGTTCTGCTAAGCTAACCGTGAATGCTAATTGCAGGAAGGACAAACTGTAACCCTCGCCCTGTGGCCATGAACCCATTAAACAGCACAGAGGGCCTCATAGACGTGGGGAGCGCACAAAGAGGCTGCTCTGAAGAGGCCTGCAATCTGATTTCACTTTAAGTGGGTGGAACAAGTTTTGCCAAGCCCCCCCCATGGGATCTGCTCTCACCGTATTTGTTTTTTTGACAGTATAGAGAAAACTGTCGCTCCAAGACTGACCGCAAATCATCCACACGCTGCAACAAGTTGTGAACAATAAATATGTTGTGCGATGCATCAGAGCCCAACAGATGTTGTTTTTTTACAGGGTGTGGATCGGTTAACCCTCCTGTTACCTTTAGGGTCAATTTGACCCCATTCAATGTTTAATGTCGGCGTTCTTTGGGGTCAATTTGACCCCAGGCTGTTTTTCACTGTGTCAAACATATAAGAAATATCAACTTTTTTATATATTTAAAGGGCTATTTAGGTAGTCATAAAACAAACATAAAGTACCTCACACTTAAACTTGGGAAACAATATTAATTCTAATAATTTTCTGGAGGTTTTAATTGCTGGGGTCAGATTGCCCCTGAGGGTAAAATATGTTAGTACATGTGAAGGTAACGGGAGGGTTCAGTTGAAGTACTCGTGGTTTCACCCTTGGAGGACTAACAAATAGGCCGATGGGAGCGATGCCCTCAGTAGGATCCGTCAAGCATCGTCTCACTCTTTAGGCAACGCCGTCAACATTTAATTTAGAACAAAACATACTGAAACAAATCTGCATACAGAAAACATCCCCCTTGTTTGGGGCCGAGCGGTTTCCTCTCAAAAGTCCTCAACAAGAGTTCCCTGAGTATCTTCCCCTTTCCTCTCTGCAGCTCTGGAGGCCCTTGGCCAGACATTTCAAACCTGACCCCGATGGACCGGCGGCCCCCGCCTTCTTCACACAGACATTCATCAGTTTGACAGGTGGCATGAAAGCTGCACTTTCTTCCCCACTGGCCCTGATGTTTAGCGTGAGGTCTGGATGAATACTTTAATAATCTATGAGCGGCTCAAGAGTTGAGCGTACAGAAACAATAAGTCAGCCGTTCGGTTGCAGCTCTCATTAGTCATTAGTATTATATTTGTGTATGCATATATATATATATATATATATATATATATATATATATATATATATATATATTTTATTTTGTAGTTTATATTTTACTTTGTATACTTTGCAGTCATTGTATTATATTTGTTTGTGTGTGTGTGTGTGTGTGTGTATATATATATATATATATATATATATATATATATATATATATATATATATATAATTACATATGTTTAATTTTATATACATATATACTTCATTTTGTATTTTACATTTTACTTGCATACATCTTTCATCCCTGTTTTTTATATTTTATGTTTTATTCTTGTGTGTTTAGTTTATTGGCGCTACTGTGATGACAAATTTCCCCTTGGGGATTAATAAAGTATCTATCTATCTATCTATCTATCTATCTATCTATCTATCTATCTATCTATCTATCTATCTATCTCTCCGAGTCTGGTAGAACATAAAAAACTTCTATTTTTTCCAGTCTTTTTGGTCAAAAGCTGTTATCTAAATTCAGCACTCGACCCGACCGTATCAGTGGTGCGTTCAATCGGGTTTCTTAGTCTTACAAACCTTCTAAAACCAGACGGTGATTAATCTGCAGCACAAAGCCTAGGAGCCAAAAAGGAACCTCAAGCCCAAAATCTGTGACCCTCCTGTCACGCCCGGAGATTTGTTTGATTTACTACAGCGCGGCCCCCAGGTGAGTCCCCTCCTCCCCTTCCCCAGTCAGCCCCTCGCTGCCTGTCTGTAGAGATGGATGGCTACCAGTAGCAACCTCACCAGTGGTTTACATGGCCTTGAGCTTTACCATCTAATTAGGTCGTAATGTAACTACAATGCTCTGGAGGAGATGTTGTCTTGCCCACCAAAGCTCTTTAGAAGCCTCCTGGAGGCAGAGGGGCGCCCTGGGCGACGTGTTGTGGCCACATCCCAGTGAAAAGCTCCGGTTCTGTTCCCCCAGCTGGGATGCACTGGAAACACGACGCCAAATCCACGGGACGAGAACACGCCGTGTTTTACAGAGCCGTCGGCTGACTGCAGCTTCACATTTAACGAGCATTCAGAAGAGCGGTATTAATCTTCTTATCTAACTCTCAGCAAGAAGGAGCAATACGTAAGTAAGACGTGCTGTCCACTGAATGGGGACTTCCTGTTGGATTTAAGAGTTAGCTTAAAAGACAAAGCAAGATATTTTCCCAGACATTTGAGATAATAGATTAACAAAAAATCTGAACATAATTTGGGGGAAGACATGATAGATATGAAATAAACTCATCCTGCAGAGCGGACGTCGTTTTTTGAGTCTTCCTCATTCTCAAACCATGACACAACAAACTTTTATTAAATTACGACCAAACACTCCTGAAAATGCAATTATCTAACGATATTTAAGTTACACAACATAGAAATTGGTGTATAGCGCGTTACTAATCATCTCAATTATCGTTATTCTATGCTGGAGTGCAGTTTGTTTGCTGGAGAAAGGAATGTTTAGATCACACATCTGCTACATTTCAATTAAAGAGCATAATAATCTGGGTTTATCTAATAAAAAAAATTAAGAAATAATGCCAAGCAAATGTGGTCTTCAGTGCTCTGGATTAAATATCAGTCCAATAAGAGAACATTTACGACATTATTAGATTTCATACCTGCAAACTCGTGAGGGGTGAAAAAGGTGACAACGGGGGTGCAGGTCACTTTTTGTTGTTTGATGACACCTCAAAGCTTTTATTACTACGGTCTTTTGATTGTTCTGACCGCAAATCTAAATAAAAATGACAAACATTTTAAGAAAAAAGGTCCTCTGAATAATTCAGTGACCTAATAATAGTAATAACAACTTTACATTATCATTATATATAATAAAGCCATTCATGAACCAACCGACTCTGTTCCATAATTCTGTTCCATTATTCTGTTCCATGATTCTGTTCCAGGAGCCTGTTCCTTCGACATGTCCCATCAAAGATGAACAAGAACTCTTCGGATCTACACTATTCACGTGGATGACCTATATTGATTTCAAAAAGTTGAATTTCGCCGAAAGGTGACAAGTTTGCAGGTATGACATTTGTATAAAGGAGCAGCAGTGGGAGGAGCATACGACAACTGGCTTGACAAAGTTAGGGCGAACATAGATGACAATGTTAGTGGTGTCAGAAAGACTAAAGGCAAAAATGAAACAAAGTCTAAAGAAAGAAGTGTCAACCTAAAACACTCGCGGTTACTCAGAAATTACTCCTCCACAATCCCAACGGGATTAGAGAGCCTGGGAATAAAGTCATTCATTTGTGGGGTTGTAAATACAGTAAGTGTTATACATTGAATGAATGCTACAAATAAAACTACTAAATGTGATCTTCATTACTCAGGAGGAAGAATCTGCATTGTGGGTCACGGTCTTGAAACAGAAGGCTAACCATAATCCAGAATGGCGTCTTTCGTTTTTCTGACGCCTCACGTGATTTCCCCGTTTCCTCCACATGGAGCGCGGTATCATTGGCTAGATTCAGTATCAGGAACCGGTCCTGACGGAGATAAGGTGTCCGGCTGAAGGTCATCTGCGCCCTCTTGAGTGAACATAAGAGCCTTTTGTGGTCGGGTTAAATGCACATGACAGGCTGTTGGAGCACAATCACCCATTTTAATTGTCATGTAACGGTTTCATGTAGAGCCAAACTGTCTGCAACACTTCGGCGGTCTGAAACCCGAGCCCTGCCACACAACCACACAAAAAAAAGTCAAAAACCTCGAGAGAGATCTGTGGCGGCAGGCTGATAATGTATTAAGATGCATCTGCTGCAATTAGTCTTAATAAATCATTTAAGATACTGATCAAAATGGCTTGTTATTCTTTGCAAACGGTGTTACAGTGGATACAATAGATACAAATACAAAGTGCTTCTATGCACCGGACAGAATGCCTGATAAATTACCTTTTTCCTATAAAAAAAATGTAATAAATAGAGACAAGAAAACCGTGTTTCAGTTTTAATGCATCCTCAAATTTTCTAATTTAGTGGAAACCGAAGCTGATGGGGAAACAAGATAATTCGCTGTAGCCCCAACAACAAACCCCGGGGCCGCTCCGCCGGCTCCACGGCTTGTAATGAGGTCCCCAAATGAAAGCCATTTCATATTAAGCTGCAGTCATAATCCAACGTCCAAGACGGACTCATTATCGACAATCAGGAGAATTAGCTACATCATTTAACCAATCCAGACTAATCATTTCCAGGATACCACAGACGCAGATAGTCATTAGAAAAAAATTGGAGCTCTTGAATAGAATAATTGACGTCTATATCTTCTCTGCTGCTTCGGCTGAGGGGTTTCAGAAATTGCATTAGTTGCAATTGAAAATCTGAACCAAGGGAAAAAGACACCACTTAGAGTTTTGCGGGGCACTGCTCTGCGTTTACGCTCCCCATTCATATAATGCTGAATATGGCATTAAAAAAAAGCTGTGTGCCGCATACGCCTCCGTCCTGTGTAACAACCTACAAAACAGCAATAGTAAAAAAAATAAAAGAAGTGCTCACTGGATACACATTCTGCTTTCCCCGTGTATCTTATATACAGGGTTCTTACACATTTTGACACATGGATTTCCAGGACTTTTCCATGACTTTAAACCAGATTTCCATGACCAAATTGAAATCTCGGTAAAAACATGAAAGATGTAGATTAGAACATTGTGCGTATGGAGAGCGTACGCTGGCTTATATTTTGAGTCTTTTAAAAAACATATTAATCATTTCAAACTGGGCGTAAATGAACATGTGATCATAACACATTTCTATGACTTTTCCAAAACTTTTGATTTAATTTTTTTCCAGGACTTTTCCAGGCCTGGAAATGACCTTTTTTTAAATTCCATGACTTTTCCAGGTTTTCCATGACCGTACGAACCCTGTATATAATAACACAATTTGCTGAATGTTTTATGCATGGCACCCTCTCTATATACATTTCTCAATGAGTTAAAAAACAATCCCCCATTGAAACCCTCAGCCTGCCAGATGCAACCAGGGTCACCCAGTATAGTCATTTTCTCCCAATAATAAAGCAGCTCTGGTTTAGGCCGCAGCCCTCTGATGTCTATCAATACAGGTCACTGCGTGGGGGCAAGTGGAGCCCTCGGCATGACGAGTGGATCATCGCTTTCCCTCAACACATCATCAAGAAGATAAGCCTCAACCGCCCGGACACATTCCTAGCATTTCCTTCACAGGTACAGGCGACAAAAAGTTCTGCTTCAAACTTTAAAAAGATACAAAATGTTTTATTAGAGTGTCAAAAGTTTCAAACTCAAATAGGTGTTACAAGCCTGATCCAAGAACAGCTTCAGTATGATAGAAAATTGAACGCCACCGTGAGAGTAAATACTGAACTTTTGATGAAAATTAAAAAGAGGGAAAAAAGGCAAAAAGAATGATTTAAAAATGTTTAAAGTGAAGAACAAACATGAAACAATTAAATATTTAACAAGAGCAACAAACGAGAAGAAAAGGTGAACACAACTATTACTTACAGGAGAGAAAACAACGGTTTGGGTATAGACAGACATGACGGCAAACAAGTTGGTAATGGTACACTGGACGCCAGCACATAACCCGAATGTGATAAAGGCTTCAAACGCAGAGGGAACCAGTCCAGTGGACTTAGGTTGACCTGTAAACCAAAAACAGGAGACAATGGATTCAATCAACTCGGGATTCATCACACACAACTCATTGAACATGGTCGCATTGGGTTATTTCGGTGCGAGGTTCACACACAAAGATCTGCTAAAAAAAACAGTTTTATAAGTTTATTCACGTAATACAAAGTGGCTATTGACATAAGGAGCATGTGACATAAGGAGAATTTTAGAGCGATATTTAAAACATTCTTAAAATCTCAGTCAACGATGACAATTCCCTCGGAGCTAAAAAAAAAACATTTAACCAAACGATGTATTACAGTTCAAGTCCAAACAATATACTGAAAACAAAAAAACATTAATGAATAATCATTATAGTTTCTAGACAAACATTGATTTAGTTTCACAAAAGCTATTTATTACAGGCCTGTTTTAACGAATTACACTGTACAGCAGCTGTCCGTCTGCTCACTGGGTGTATATTCACAACAGCAGATACACAAACATGTGTGTGTCTGAGTGTGTATGTGTGTGTGTGGGGGGGGGTTCCAAGTTCGCATCTGTCTATCTTTCAACCGTCGGATATTGAAAAGTGGACAGAGAGATAGAGATCAGCATCGGCTGCAGCTGGACGTGTGGCTTGTAAATGCAGCTGCATACACGAGTCGGTGGGCGGGGGAAACTGCTGCACCGAGTACACGAGGGGTGAGGAAGACTCACTTGGGTTTCGTCTCGGCATCTGTGACTTGGCGGATGAAGATGGCATCCTCGGGGTGGTTGATGTCCCCCTTCTCGTGCATGTAGGACGAGGCGATTGCGAGCATGGTGCCGTCGTTGTTGAAGGCCAGCGAGGCGATGCTGGTCGGGTACCGGTGGAACTGACACAGGCGCTTCTTGTTGAAGGGGTCCCAGATGTTCACGAAGCCGTCGGAGCCACCTGGAAGAAGGAGAGCATCGAGGTCAACCTCAAAAGAGTTGGGCGGTGCTACTGCTGAGATATGGAGCTATAATAACAGGGTGTCCCTCTTGCAAACCTTCGCAGTGCAAGGCTAAAAGTCAAATGAAAATGCACGACACTCGGAAGAACAATTTACAGAAAAATTACGTAAACAAACTAAATGCAATAGGAAACTAATTCATATAATTTTGTCAAGCTCTATCCATCCAGTCGTACCTGTGGCAAAGGTGTTATGAATACTGTGAAATGAGATGGCGTTGACAGGGTAAACCTGCTCAATTCCTTCCTCCTTCAGCCTGTGGCATTTGAAGGCATACTTCTTCTTCTGAAACTCGGGGCTTGGGTCCAGGTACTCCACGGCTACACGGCCCTCGATTGAACTCAAGACGTAGCCCTGGAGCCGAGACAGAAAACATGAAGTTACCATCCAAGTTCATTAACCCAGGAAGCTGCATCTGTGACAGAAAGTCAATGATCGGTTGTCAGCGTCAGTGATTAGAAGTCAGAGGGTACCTGTTTGTTTGGGAAGGCTCTAATGCAGCGGGTTTGATACTTGAGGCTGGACTCTCTTCTTTGCTGTACATAGCCCATGTTCCTTAAATCCCACACCAGTACTCGTCTCCCAGCTGTTCCAACGATCAGCCTATCTCCAGCCACAGAGAGGGTGTAGACCTTTCACAGAGACGAGAGACACAAGATGAGACGCAACAATAGAAATGCAGAAAGCCTGAATTAACACTTTCCAATTAACACCTTAATTTGCCAAAATAATATACAATAATTTGACAGTCAAACAGAATTACAAGGTCTTCATTTTCTTAAACAAAATCTAATCACAGCATTTTCTCCAAAACAGTGCACATTTAATGGCTATCGCTTTGTGCACCGATGAAAGCTGTTCCAGAAAATTATATTTTTATTTTATTTTATTTGTGTTTATTTGTCTGCGTTTACCTTTTCAGGCTGAGTGAAGGTGCCAGCATTGCAGGGCGTCCTCGGGTCCCAGAGCCGAACTGATCGGTCCCAGCTACCCGTTACCATGACGTTAACCTCCGGGCAGTATTCCACACAACGAATGGGGGCGTCATGTGTCCCGACGATAGTACCTGTTTCACGATAATATTGAAGAGCAGCATAAATGAACACATACAGCAAATACATGGCGTTCTTATGAAGATCTGTGAATGTTTAGGCGACGGTAAATTAAACATGTTATGAGTGCTCAACAGATTTGTGACATACCTTGGTCTGTGTTCAAATCATGCGTTTTTAATTGTGCATCTAAGCCTCCGCTCCAAGAATGTGTCGGGTCCTGCAAGTTACAGAGGAACGTTACACGTGTACCATTACAATAAGTAAGCTAAACAAAATCAAACCTTGACCTACATAAAAAGCACAGTCAAGAACTGGAGCTGTGTGCTGGTACTTCATCCGCATGGTGTTGGCCCCGACATCAAAGAGACGGACAGTGCCGTCCCAAGAGGAAACCAGCAGGAACTGGGTTGCACTGGGACTGAACTTGACAGCAGAGATGCTGTCCTCTGGTCCCTGGTTTAGCTTATACTCGTTCGAGCCTGTCATCTGGAAAGAGGAAACATATCACCAAGTTTAGACTAAATACATGTGACTGTAATGAGACTCAATAGATGCATAAATGATTCATTTCAAAATGTCTACATAATAGAAAAAAACAAACACTGCAATCACATTAAACACAACAAACGGGAGCTTCAGAAATCATCTCTGTGGATGACAAACTTGTTTTTAATATATTATGCTTCAGAATACCAATAAATATTACACATGCACCACACTAAATCCCACAGTTGCATTTTTGTTATCCATAACTAGAGGAGCCGAATCTAAACTGCTACCACAAATTTGCACATTCGTTCTACAGTTCAGGATCCTTTACAATTCAGTTTGATTAATTCCTAACATTAACTGGGTGAAGTAAAAAGTAAGCTTTACGCAAACAGAAAGCAAAAGTCAGTCAGTCTTGATCACGTTGCCTTCAAAAGAAAGAAAAACATGCATTCGAGTTTGATTTGTTGATCTTAAAATCAACGTTGATTTTAGAGAGTAATGTGAAGCACGCTACTGGCTCAATGGCTCCCAGCTTGTTGTTAGCTTAGCTTAATGACAGTGGTTGTGGATTTAGCTAACTAGCTCCATCGAGCACGCAGCTTGCTAAGTTAACACAACATGCTCACAAACATGGGTTTCAGGTGCCAGAGCTCGTGGAAAAGCATATTTACTTTGGGTGTTCTCGATTGCATGTGTTATTGTTTCACACCGACGAAACGTTTCCAGGAATTAGACTTAGCCGGGAGCGCCTTTCCGCTACCATTGCTGTCAGCTAGCGCTTCCAACTGTGCAGATAACGTCGCTACGAGCCGTGGTGTTAGCCGTTTCACTTCACTTACCGTTTCAGTTTGGTGTCCTTCCCACGCGACTGATTCTTTTCTCCAACAAGCCTAATTATTATGCCTTAATATCCAATAAATTGTCAAACGTCGCAATGCTACAAGGAAATGTGGCCGCGAAGCTAACTCCTGGATAAGCGTTACCGTAGCCCCGGTGGATGCTGATTGGTTAATACAAATGTTCAAATTCCCGCCTGCCATATGATTGGTTGATTTAACCCTCACGCTGATTAGTCCGTTGGCTCAATGTAGATCACGTGTCACAGGACTGCTCTACGTTCACTCCCCCCCCCCCCTCTCTCTCTCTGAGCAGGCCTGATTGTGTCTTTCATTTAAGATTGATACAATACTAAAAACAATTTTTTTAAAGCTGTTCTGCAGCAAGTTTCCCGAATGTATCTATTATTGTACAATGCGTATTGTTTTATTAAATGTGTTATTGTTATTGTTTTATTCGTATGTCTTTATTGTACACCTTTTGAGTCAAATGTGCAACGTACTATACTTGGCCATTAAATTATTCAGATTCTGATGTAAAAAATACATAATGTGTCCGTTTAAGACAATTACAAACTAATAAATATATATTATAAAATCAACTGCAGTGGATCAGCGTACAGCTATAGTATTCTTTATATTATTATATATTATTATATGAGGAAAACTTTTCCCAAATAGGTCCAGTGTTATATAATAGCATTCTCTTCGGCCATGAGTCCAAACAAAATGTAAGAAAAACTTCTCAACATGTTTGTAAATTGAACGACTGACTCCTAAACTATTTAATCCCCCTTGCCTTATAATTGTGCTCATCTTGATTTATGAGACAATATATTGCTAGCTGCACATAATTATTGTTTTATAAGAAAATTACGCAAAAAAATGCATAGCTCTATCGCAAGAGATCACATGTGTGTGTCGTCATTAGACGTATAGACTGCAGCGCTCAAATTATGTTTAAAAAAAATAGGCATTGCACAACAATTTGTCAATTCATCTGATTCAAAATGATAGTCATCATTTGTTAGACAATCTGTTCAAATGTTTGTATTTTATTTTAGAGACCCCGATCATCTCTGCAGACACTCCATGTGCCTTTATGCCACGTTTAAGAAAAAAATCGCTCCATCCTTATAAAACGTTAAACCAAGATCTTTAGCACACGAACTGTTTGAATGATTCCTTTTCCATGTACATCACAATTATATTAAGCATACTTTTTGGGGGGAACGGAATGTTTTACTCAGTGTAAGACCATATAATAGACATCATTTCAATAACAATATCAGAGGAAATAACACACAAAAACAGAGGCTATTTTTTGGCTCTTTGCATGGCTTTCAAATTACCGGCAAAACACTGCGTCATAAAAACAAATATCACCTGCAGTTTTTCGGGGATTTTCTGAAGGATCACATGATTGTCTGCACTATAACAAAGAGAAACATACTTTTTTTGTAGGTGACAAATGCTGGCAGCCTAATGTGAAGCCAACGTTATTGCACAATATTGGAAAATATAAAAAATAATAAAAATCCACATGTTTTCCTATAACACTGACACAAATATCTGTAATACACATGGACAGTCAACCCTGTTTAAAACACCTTATTTTTCTTCTTAAAATTGAATACATTAAATTATGTTCACCTACTTTAGAGCCTGTAACAGTTTCACCAATAATAATAATAACAATAATAATAATTCCTGTAAAAGCAATTGTAATTGCAATATGGACTTGATCAAGGATGCTCCAGCAGGATAAATGATGATTACATATAGCATATAATAATAATAATAATAATAATAATAATAATAATAATAATAATAATAATAATAACAGCATGACCTAACATTATGTCCGTTCAATCTACAAAATATACAAAATTGTATTTTTTCCAATGAAGGTCACTCTTATTTAAAAACATATGTACAGATGACGCAGTCAGTGTTAAACCGGCCTCAGCAGTGGGACCGAGTGGGAATAGTACATGTGATGGGGAAAAGCCAGGAGGGACTGGCTGCCTGGTGAGATTGAAGCGGGGCCCCCGCCTGATTCTGTGGTCCCGTTCTCGTGGTAAAGTATGGGAACCCGCACAATCCTCTGCGCCGCCGCATGGCTCAGGTTGGCCGCCTCCAGCTCCGCGGCCAGCTGCCTTTTCCACTTATTCCTCCGGTTTTGAAACCAGATTTTCACCTGCGTCTCCGTCAGGTGCAGCGACGCGGCCAGGCCGGCCCTCTCCGAGCTGCTCAGGTAGCGCTTTATGTCGAAGGTGGACTCCAGCTGGAACACCTGACTTCTGGAAAACACCGTGCGCGTCTTCTTCTTCCGACAGGGCTTCCTATCGGAGTCCAGCTCGCCCGTGTTCCTCCTCCAGTCGTCCTCCTGGTCTACTTCTTTTTTAGGCTCTTCTGAGTCGCTGTCATCCAGGGCGATGTCATCGTCGGCGCTTTCCTCTTTGCCATCATGGTCACTTTTGGGGAGATCCGGGGAGCGCCTGTCCAGTGCCGGCGATGCTTCCCTCAGGCTGGCCTTCTCGGAGCCTGCTAAGAAAAGAACAAAAAAGGACATGTTGAAATATGACCCGCTGAGCCGTTACACGTGTGATCTTTAAAGGCAAACACTTCTGAATAATATACACAGTTTATTGGTGGAATATGCGTTTTTATATTAATCCATATAATTCGTGTATAGGCTTATTTCAAATTCCACCTCATGTCATCCTCTCCTTTCCATACAACCAAAACACCACATTTAGCAGCGTCAAAGTTAAGTATATTTATTATTTACCTCCAGTCCTCAAATGCGTCCCGAGTGTGTACGGGTACCACCAGGTGGACGCTCTCTCCAAATACTGCGCAGATAGTCCAATTCTCTGAGTTGGCAACTCAAATCGAGGGAAAGACAAGTCACCGAGCCGAGAGAAGAAGCTGCCTTCAAACACGCCTTTGGACGAGCCGAGGAAGCTCCTCGGCTTTGTGGGTTTGTCTTCGATGTTCAGCAGGTTCTTTATGGAGAACGGCGAGTCTTTTGCAGGTTGGCGAGTCTCTTGCGCATCAGAGTCTGCCATCGCCGTTTACTGTCCGGTGTGGATCACCATCAAAACTTATCTAGGGCGAATACAAACAACACCCGAAAAAGAAGATAGTTTTTTGTTAAAACTATAAGCGAGAGATGAGAGAAACAGCTCGCGGTGATGATCAGAGGGAGAGCTCAGAGATCACTGCGTCAAGCTTGCGCTGGATTGCAATGATGAAATAGAAAAAAATGCCATCCGAGTTAAAACGCGCTCCAGCCCTGCTATTGGGCAGGTACAATAGCAAATGGGATTTGAGATGAAACCGCGAGGGGTTGTGACGAGAATAGACTGCGGAGAAATAGGCCGGCCAAGCGTTTTTGGCTTCGGGCTCAACAGTGCGTACCCACTTATCATCCAATTAGATTATAGAGGAGAACGTCTCAGGGTTTTTTGGGCGTGCACGAGCCGCAATCATCTGTCAGTAAATTGAATAAACGGTCCGGGGATTATCACACCTCCACGAGGAGCTGTAAACAGCGTGGCTTTGGCACACATATTACGCAAATTACGCAAATTACGCATGTTTTACGCACTATTGTAAAGCACCGAAACCATAAAAAATAACACACACAAATAATAGAGTTCAACTTTAAAAGCAGTGTTATAGTTATAATGACATTATAGAAGATGATAGAACATTCCGTGCTGTTGTTGAACTGTGTGACCTGCAGAGGATCAACCTCATTCACCTGTTATTTCAATATCATGTGTCACCTCTGTGCAACAGGAACGCATGATGTACCTGCACCAGAATCCATTGACTGATGTCATTATATTACTCAGGAAGTGCTACAGGCAGACATCAAATTGAATGCTCACCACTGTGATAAAGGCTTTTCAAATCATATTTTTTTTACAAAAGCCTACAAACCCACAGGAGCATGGTGATGTTATACATGAGGATGACACTATAGTCTTGCTTCTGTCAAATATTACAAGAATGCAGGTTCTTGGATGCAGCAACACATATATTTGCATGTGTAATGAGGCATTCATAAAAGCAAAACAATGTGGTCAGATTAGATGGAGATTGCATTCACATTTCTAAGTCATCAAAATGACTTACAAAAATGTCTTTTTAAATCAACCAATGGACTCTGGTATATGCTTTTAATGTATGCCCCACAATCTTATTAGTAAAAATGGACAAACGATTAAATACAAAATAACCACACCATGGAATTCATTTGAGATTCATCACCAACACCACACTTCAAGCGGATGCATGAGAACTGATTAAAAAAAGGTAATCCGCTCAACCCACAAACACCCAGCCTGTCCTTTTAGCTCACGGAGCGCTCTCCAGCTCTTAAGGACAACGCTGTTTTGTGAAAAGCTACTTGAATCCCTGCATAATTAGAGGTCTCATAGCTGTGTTAAAGATGGGGGCGGAGAAAGAGGCTAGTTGAGCCGCGTTTGCCAATGCAAAGTGCAAAGCAGATAGCTGTGTCCATCAGATGATGCTCACTGAACAGAGGGTGTTCCCAACAGACAAGTCGGAGTGGACCAGAGGGGCAAACGAAGTATACGACTAATCACTTACAAACGCACGTCTGGGTTTTTAATTGTTGTCATTTCACTCATACTTTATTCTGATCCTGTTAGTATGTTGTTCTCCATCCGTGTTCATTTAATTTGAACCCGTCATGTTCATCATCTAATTACGCCAAACTAACTCTATAGTCATGTTGGAGTTGTTGTATCCGTGACGCCTAAATGATACGTTGTATAATATCCGTTGTTTTTGATCTGGTGTCAACAGGTAACACTGCATGAATATATACATAACATATTATGGTGACAATTCTTAAGAGAATTAGTTTAGACGTCTAGATTTATTTTTGTCAGGAAGTATTTTACAAAAGAAACATTTGAATTTAACTATTTTTGTCTTCAGTATACCATTTTCCCATCTCTCTGTTTTGAACAGTATATTACATATAGTTGTCTGGCCACAAAGGAGAAAGGAAGCTTTGTTATTTTACTGTTAAAATAAAGTTTCATTAATGTAATAACAAATCTTCTCCATAACTTCATGGAGATCTGAGAATCTATATAATTGACAATTGCGACAGTTTTCATCCCTGTTACATATAATGAAGTACTGTCAGTGATTGTTTTCTTTTGTTAAACTGATAGGATGCATGTATAACACAGCCCCTGTCATGTACAACAACAGACCTCATTTTACACACAGCACAGGCAGTGGGGTTGTAATCAATCTCACCTGAACAATTATCAGAGTCGATTATGCAAGCCAGGTCCTTTTCATCTGAAGCATGGGCATAATTAAACTGATATAAAATGTCATTAGAGGTGACAGGCTGGTAAACGACTTGGCAGGACGCGTCTCAGTGAGAAGCTGCCTCAACTCAAGGGCTGCTGTCACTGGAGAATGCTGCCATCTAGTGGCAGGGCTAAGAATTAATATGCCTCAGTCACAACAAAGAAAGACGGCCAATTGCACTATCACACATCATATTTATTGTTATTGCCAAAGTCATTAATATATTAATCCATACTGAATATTTCTTGATATGAGGTAACATAATTTTCACATTTCCCCAAATGAGGAATTCTACAGAAATAATGGATTAATGGAGTTTATAAAGATATAAACATGTTAGAATTCACCTATTTGAGAGCAACACACTATAAAGTGATTGAGCTCAGACCATAGCCGGCCCTGAAGGCACTGGACAAACTCAAAGAAAATCCCAATCAAAATCTTTCAAGATTTTCATCTTGAAACGTATATATCAGTTATGCTGTGCTGTTATGATTCATCAGAAGAAGAAACAGTGAACAAGAGGGAAGCGATACAGCTCTACGAAAATGTAGTTACTCCGAGACTTTTGGAAAAGTCTGATGGACGGCAATAGAAAGAAATCATCGTTGTACCATCAACTTTAAAGCAAAAACTGGAGAAATATACCTCCAACATCAGTAAAATCAGTCGTGTGAATCACTTAAAACTGCAACAAAAGTCTATACATGAATGCAGATCTACAGCAATGCACTCAGTCATTTGAGGGGAAGAATATGGAGTGTAACACAGGTTTGGGATCCATCAGGCTCCAGTCCGATGGTGTCAGTGATCATACTCTTTATCAATGAACTTGGCTATCGTAGACAGCTGAACATTTGTTGTTCCCTCATAAATGGTGCCTGCACATGGGAGACAAACCAAAGCATCAGAGTCAAATCCTGACATACAAAACAAGATCAACTTTGTCAAATTCCCTTGGACAGTACATGAACCTGCAGCTTTCCCTAAGAGGAGACAAGAGGACTTATTATGCTGCTCAGTGTGCCCGTACTCCCGGTCTATGCTGAATTGCTATTGAAATAACAACTTCTTCTGTGCATTGCAATTGCTAAAGTGCAACCTGGGAAAAACTAAAAAAGAACTTGAAAAATGTGGCACTAAAGAGTTTAACGGAGTTTTCCACTACATCTCTTTTCAAAACAACAATAAAGAAGTGCTATCTGTGCAAAACAAAACTAGTGCAGATAAGTGTGAGCCATCAAGTGTTATCAGTACTAGAGGCTGAAATGAGCTTTCCACTACAAGTCTTTTAGAAACGGGGTTGCAGGCTTGATACGACCACTCAATTCATGCTCAATGTTGAGCTCTTGTTTTGAAGGGCAAAAAACAAAAAAACACTCTAAATTCATGCTCAATGTTGAGCTCTTGCTTTGAAGGCCAACAGCAGAAAAAACACTCAATTCATGCTCAAAATTTAGTTTTTGTTTTGAAGAGCAAACAGCAAAAAAGCCGATCTCACTGAGGTAGGATGTGGAGTCAACAAGAATGTTAGTCGTCGTACGTGCTCAAACATTTTTAGGGAGTTATAGGCATTTCAACATGTATTTAATAATTATTTAGTTTTATTTCTGTGTACTTTTATAATATGTGACGGACGGTCTCAATAGAGGTCTTTCTGCATTTCCCCTGCGCCCCACCTGTAGTACCACTGCGGCCCACTAGAGGGGCACACCTCACAGCTTGAGAACCACTGGTATAAAGGCACCTTGAGGGGGGATTCCTGTGAGTCGGATTACAGTCTCTGCTATCAGCCCTTCTCTCCGCCACGCTCTGGTCCAATAACTAACAGCTACACCTGACTCTCCTCCAGCCTTCATGAGCCGTGTCCCGCAACCGTAGAAGCAGTGTGCCAACAAGCCCATGTGGTGCATATTTCATGCACGGTATACATCATGCTTACCAATTTTACAGTCTCTGTAGTATTTCTCTATGGGGTAGTCTTTGGTGAAACCGACCCCGCCCATCCATTCCAGGCATTTAGACGTGGTTAGGGTTGCAACCTGAGGAAAATAAATCCTAACAGACTCTTATCCCATCTCATAGACATTAAATTAACACATTTCCACTTTCATGAAATATATCTATATACATAGCATATTCGTATTATACTTTGTACTGTGAACCGTTGGACATTTATTAGATGATGGATTAGGAGAAATAATGTAAGAGCCATTGTGTTTGTTTTGGTTCTGTTGGGCCTCCCACCACCAGGGGCCGTAGGGCCACTGTCAATTAAGACAGAGGCCAATATAATCAGCGTGAGCACTAGGGCCAGGTGTTGTTAGATTGGCAGGCGCACAGTTTTAGAACAGGTGACAATGTGTTTGGATTTCGTTCATTTTTTGGGAATAGACAAATGAGTTTGGACAAGGAAGGTATATTTTGGTTTGCGTTGGAAGCCGTACAACTTTAAAAATAGATAACCTTTATACATTACAAACTGGACATTGCATCCGTTTATTGCACGAAACTAAACCTCCAAGTAACCACAGTGACCTTTTTTGATAGGCAACAGGGTCCCTATAAGGACACATAGACAAATACAGAAATACTAGAAATACATATAAATACTTCAAAGGTCCTCAGCAACACCGTCCTCGTGTGAATGAGGAAGCTCACCTCTGAGGCGAAGTATTTGGCCATGCAGGCCTCCTTGATGAAAGGTCGGCCAGCTTCCTTCAGTCGAGCCGCGTTGTACGTCAGCAGCCGACCAGCCTCGATCTGCGATGCCACGTGCGCTATTTGGTGCTGCATGCCCTGGAATACAAACAAAAGTACAGTGACGACGTGAGAAACCCCACGGACACGCTGGCCCCCAGAATAAGGATAACCGCTGAAAGAGGAGAGTCTACTGTGGATCTTAACCTGGAAATCAAAGATGCGTTGTCCAAACTGGACTCTCTGCCTGGTGTAAGGAATCGTGTGGTCAAAGCAGCCCTGTGCCAGCCCGATCATCTGGAACACAGAGACCAGCTGAGCACACGCAATAATTCCCTCTCAAATTTTGTAATCTTAATTAGAGCAAATTCAGCTGGTTTTAAATAGACAATGTATTTAAAAGACTTCTCTACCTGAGCAGCAATTCCAATCCTGCCCTCATTCAACATCCCGATGGCATACTTGTACCCATGACCGATCTGGCCCAAGATATTCTTCTCTGGTACCTAAAAATGAAAAGCAGGAAGTTGGTAAAAGCCACAGCTTCATCGTGGTGGTCCGGCGCAGTGCGAGGTGTTACCTTGACGTTATCGAAGTTGAGCGGGCAGGTGGAGGACGCACGCAGACCGAGCTTGTTCTCCTTCTTGCCGATCTCAAGCCCCTCCGTGTCCCGGTCCACGATGAAGCAGGTGATGCCTTTGTATCCCTGTCCATGGATAGGGAGTTTGTCTTTACAGGTGTGCATTATGTACATGATTGTGGATATTTGCTGTTTTTTTAAACTGACAAGAGACACAAAGATTGTAGAGTTGAGCAGCTACTCACAGAAGAGGGGTCGACATTTGCCATCACTAGGAAAACACCTGCATGCTCTGCATTACTGATCCACATCTTGGATCCGTTGATGACGTAATAATCTTTGTGTTTTTCAGCACGCGTCTTCAGAGAGAAGGCATCGCTCCCCGACTCTGCTTCAGAGAGGCAGAAGCTTCCAACCTGTGTGACGGGACACAGGTACGGTTCAAAAGCAAGCGCAGGAAAACATAACAATAAATATGCTGTCGGGACAGTATGTTAAATAGCTCACCATGTCGGTTGACAGTCGGCTGAGGTACTTCTCTTTCTGAGCCGTTGTACCTAGTTTGCCGAACAGCGTGTTGATCAGCGTGTTCTGGATGTCACAGAGCACTGAGATGGAGGCGTCCACCTTCGCCAGCTCCTCAATGACCAGAATGGAGGAGAAGAAGGTGGAGCCAGTGCCGTTGTACTCTGTGTCAATCTCAATGCCCATGAGCTGTAAAATAATTGATATCACAGTCACTTGTGTATAAAAAAAAATTCAGTGAACAGACATATTCGATCATTCACAATTAAATGATTTACATACACCCTGTTCAAAAAGAGATTTGATCACTTCCTCGTCCATGGCAGAGTTCTCATCCATCTTTGACACAAATGGAGCAATGCGCTCTTGGGCATATTTCTTTACTGTGAAAGAACAAGACACATGTTCAGTGTTCAGCTGCCAGCAGCAGTAGACTATTAAATTAACAATGCCCAACTCACCTGCTTCCTTCATCATGCTCTCCTCCTCTGAAAATGTCTGCAGTGGAGGAAAGGAGACCACACCAACTGCTTGGTCTGAGGACGCATCTGGGGCAGGGTTGGATGACCTGCTCCTCCAGCCAGCCTGACATGCAGCCCATGGCCGAGAGATATTTCTGCACGACTAAAACAGGACAAACAAAAGTGGAAATGCACACTTTCAACAAGAGTGGCACACGGCCATCATTCACCACTATTGTTAGGTTTATTAATTCTTCATGTCTTTCCGGGTTTGTGATTTAGCTGATCTACCAGTATTACAAGTGTGTGTGCACTCGTACTAGCGTTAGCTGTTTGTTAGCTACGTATTTAAAGGATAAAGTTGTGCTGCAGTGGGACATTTCAGAAATGAAGCGTCGAAACCCCGAACATTGTTATTGCTGCAACAACGGTAGTCAATCTCACCTTTGAGAAAATCCGGACCAATGGTGCCGCCATGATTAGTTACAAAATGTTTACATGCGTGCTGACGTCACGGCCTGCGTAGACAACCAGAGGTGTAATGCTGCCTTCACGTGCCGTTTGTGACGGTGGTAAAAGACAGTCTCCACTTCGAAAAATAGTCAGCCAGCCCGCAATTTATTTTTTGATACGCATTTATACTAAGCATTACGGTAAAACCGTCGAAGAACTAACTTCAAAATAAGAGCACACTTCCGGTGAACATTAATAATTGGGCAATACGCCTTTAAATACATATACAGTAATAAATTAAACTATATGAATCATCAAGCAATCTTGAATCTTATGAATGGTGAATTGAAAACTATAACTCTTGTATTATTTGGACATTCTGATGTAGATTAAAAAAATAAAAGCCCATGGAAATCACATTCATGAGCAAATGTGTCTCCAATTTCGATTAGATTTGAAAGGAAATGGTACAAAGCTGGACATTCATTTAACTTCTGATGCATAGTAGACCACCTCAAGATGTCCATTAGAAACAATCAAGCCCTTCTGATACTTGATTTAAAAATGAAAGCCCGTCAAAATCTCACTCGAATGGACTGGGAATGTTCCTAATCATATACTGTTATGATTGTACAATATATATCAAGAGAAACATCGATGTTTCTCAGTGAGAATCATCCTCAACTTAAAGGGTTTCTGTCACTTTGGAGAATGCTGCCATCTAGTGACATGGCTGCGTTTTAATCTATTTCAGTCACACCAAAGAAAGACGGTCAATTGCACAATCATATTTATTGGTATTGCCAACGTTATCTGTATATTGCTCTATATAGAATATTTCTTGACATGGGAAATAATTTCCACATTTCCCTGAATAAGCAACTCTACAGTATTAATGGAGCTTATAAGTGTGTAAACATGTTGTAATTGACCTATTTGAGAGCATGTGTAAACATCACACTATTAAGTGATTGAGCTCAGGCCACAGCCGACCCTGAAGGCACAGGACAAATTCAAAGAAAATCCTAATCAATATCTTTCAAGATTCTCATTTTGAAACGTATGGATCAGTTATGCTGTGCCTTCAATCACCATATCTCTAAAAGCAGAAGAAGAAACAGTGAATAAATTACACAAATGTAAAAACAATAGATCCTTTACCAACTTCATCAGGTCTCAAGTCCTATAAATAAGAAACAATAGAATAACAATAGATCCTTTACCGACTTCATCGGGTCTTGGGCCCTATAAATAAGAAACAATAGTAACAATGAGTCTGACATATTGTTAGAAACATCATTGTTGTACCATCAACTTTCAACCAAAAACTGAAGAAATATACCTCCACCATCAGTAACATCAGTCGTGTGAACCACTTAACAAGAGAACACATTGGTGATATCAGTCACACACATCTATAACTGCAACACATCTCTAGAAACATGAATGCAGATCTACAGCAATGCACTGTCATGTGAGGGGAAGAATATGGAGTGTAACACAGGTTTGGGATCCATCAGGCTCCAGTCCGATGGTGTCAGTGATCATACTCTTTATCTATTAACTTGGCCATCGTAGACAACTGAATATTTGTTGTTCCCTCATAAATGGTGCCTGCACATGGGAGACAAACCAAAGCATCAGAGTCAAATCCTGACATACAAAACAAGTTCAACTTTGTCCAGTTTCCCGTGGACAGTACATGAACCTGCAGCTTTCCCTAAGAGGAGACAAGAGGACTTACTATGCTGCTCAGTGTGCCCACGTCCTACTGGAGGACTGGGGAGCCAACACAGCAGCGATAACAGAAAAGGGGAATTATTTGCCACGGTAGCTTCTTCTGCTGTGTGTTGGTATAATGGCATCTTGCGGGTCCATCTTTGGGCGGGGGGCGCAATTCCTGCGTAATTCGATTACAGCCGCTGCCATCAGCCCTTCTCTCCGCCCCACTCTGGTCCAATGACTAAAAGCCTCACCTGACTCTCCTGCAGCCCTCATGAGCTGTGTCCTTTCCCACATTGTAGTCCCCTAAACCCGCTCTGATGTCAGAAACAACCGAAGAAGCAGTGTGCCAACAAGCCCATGTGGTGCATATTATATGCACTGTATACGTACCAATTTTACAGTCTCTGTAGTATTTCTCTATGGGGTAGTCTTTGGTGAAGCCGACCCCGCCCATCCATTCCATACATTTAGATGTGGTTAGGGTTGCAACCTGAGGAAAATAAAACATACAACTCTTATCCCGTAGACACAACGCGTAAAATTAAAAACTGCACGTTTTCATATGCGTTACTTTAACGCACATGTTATGATATACATCTCTAGACATTGCATATTCTTTTTATACTTTTTACTGTGAACCTTTGGACATGTATTGGAAGATTTAAGACATTTATGTATAAACCTACCACTTCTAAAACCTGCACAGCTCTGCAGAGATTACATTTCAGCATTTATTTAAATAGTATGACTTCATATTTTTATGGTATATTTCCTCTCTTCTATAAGCGTGTTTTGTCATTCCTGCAAAAATCCTTTGAAAATCCTACGTGGAAATAAATCTGATTCTGTTATAATAACTTTAATCCAACCAACAAGATGTTTCACAAAGACAAACAAAATAGATTTGTACAGGAGTTCCCTCGCCACAATAGCACATCAAAAGAATAGGGTCATCAAGGTTCAACAACACAGATGTATTAGGAGAAATAATGTTAACATGTTTAAGTATAAGAACATTTTTTAACAGTTCAGCTCCATACCTTACTTTTTTATTAGTTGTTTTCATCCTGTCTCACTATCATGTCATTCCAGATCCTGCTTCCCATCTCGTCAGTCCAACTCCCTTCACCTGCCTCTGATCACCTCGTTAGTCCCTCATTGCCTTCACCTGGTCCTCACGCCCTTCTCACCTGCAGCCCATCCCCTCATTAGTCCCTCACTATTTAGCTCCCTCACTTCCACTTGTCCTCTGCCAGATTGTTTGGTGTTCTTCTTGAAGCCCTCCGGCGTTACCAAGTGTGTTTATCTGTTCCCGTCTGTTTTGTTCCTTTGAGTAAAGTAAATTATTTTCCAGTTCTGTCTCCTGAGTCGTGTATTTGGATCCACCCTAATACTCCCGTGACACAAATAGAACAAAACAGGTAACACTGATCACAATATATCCTAGAAATACTTCCAAGGTCCTCAGCAACGCCGTCCTTGTGTGAATGAGGAAGCTCACCTCTCCAGCGAAGTATTTGGCCATGCAGGCCTCCTTGATGTAAGGTCGGCCAGCTTCTTTCAGACGAGCCGCGTTGTACGCCAGCAGCCGACCAGCCTCTATCTGCGATGCCACGTGCGCTATTTGGTGCTGCATGCCCTGGAATACAAACAGTACCGTATCGATGTGAGAAACCCCACGGACACGCTGGCCCCCAGAATAATGTGAATGACCGCTGAAAGAGGAGAGTCTACTGTGGATCTTAACCTGGAAGTCAAAGATGCGTTGTCCAAACTGGACTCTCTGCCTGGTGTAAGGAATCGTGCGGTCAAAGCAGCCCTGTGCCAGCCCGATCATCTGGAACACAGAGACCAGCTGAGCACACGCAATAATTCCCCCTCACACTGTAATCTTGATTGGAGCAAAATGAGCTTGTTTTGAATTTATTATTTATTGTAAGACTTCTTTACCTGAGCAGCAATTGCAATCCTGCCCTCATTTAACGCCCCGATGGCATATTTGTACCCATGACCGATCTGGCCCAAAATATTCTTCTCTGGTACCTAAAAATGAAAAGCAGGAAGTTGGTAAAAGCCACAGCTTCATCGTGGTGGTCCGGCGCAGTGCGAGGTGTTACCTTGACGTTATCGAAGTTGAGCGGGCAGGTGGAGGACGCACGCAGACCGAGCTTGTTCTCCTTCTTGCCGATCTCAAGCCCCTCCGTGTCCCGGTCCACGATGAAGCAGGTGATGCCTTTGTATCCCTGTCCATGGTTAGGGAGTTTGTCTTTGTACATTACAGAGGCACAGGATGTGTTGAGACAATTGGGATTACATATTTGTGGTATGTAAAGGCAGGGTTGGTAATATTCTTCCAAAATGTTTTATATAGTTGTTAAAATTCTCATTAGATCTTGACAATCAATGAATCAAATGCTCTGATATAAACTGACAAGAGAAACAAAGATTGTAGAGTTGAGCAGCTACTCACAGAAGAGGGGTCGACATTTGCCATCACTAGGAAAACACCTGCATGCTCTGCATTACTGATCCACATCTTGGATCCGTTGATGACGTAATAATCTTTGTGTTTTTCAGCACGCGTCTTCAGAGAGAAGGCATCGCTCCCCGACTCTGCTTCAGAGAGGCAGAAGCTTCCAACCTGTGTGACGGGACACAGGTACGGTTCAAAAGCATGTGCAGAAAAACATTACAGCAACTATACTGTGCAGAATATGCAAATCATGTGATCAACCATATTATGCCACAACCTGAATGTCCTGTTTCATGCTTTATCCTGTCGGGACAGTATGTTAAATAGCTCACCATGTCGGTTGACAGTCTGCTGAGGTACTTCTCCTTCTGAGCTGCTGTACCTAGTTTGATGAACAGTGTGTTGATCAGCGTGTTCTGGACGTCACAGACCACAGACACGGAGGTGTCCACCTTCGCCAGCTCCTCAATGGCCAGAATGGAGGAGAAGAAGGAGGACCCAGTGCCATTGTACTCTGTGTCAATCTCAATGCCCATGAGCTGTAAGAATTTTTTTTTTTATATCAGTCAATTGAGTAGAAATAAAGACAGCCACTGACTGGGAACAAACATATTTGATAATTCGCAATTAAATGATTTACATACACCCTGTTCAAAAAGAGATTTGATCACTTCCTCGTCCATGGCAGAGTTCTCATCCATCTTTGACACAAGTGGGGCAATGCGCTCTTGGGCATATTTTTTAACTGTCAAAAAAGAAGACATATGTTCAGCTGCCAGCAGCAGTAGAATCCATGATAGTCCTACTACTACTACTACTACTACTACTACCATATGTTCAACTCACCTGCTTCCTTCATCATGCTCTGCTCCTCTGTAAATGTCTGCAGTGGAGGAAAGGAGACCACTGCTTTGTCTGAAGACGCATCTGGGGCAGTATTGGATGACCTGCTCCTCCAGCCAGCCTGACCTGCAGCCCATGGCCGAGAGATATTTCTGCAAGACTAAAACAGGACACACAAAATAAAATGCACACTTTAAACAAGAGTGCCACCACTGTTAGGTTGATCAATTAGTCACGTGACGTCCTATACGGGTTAGCACAAAAGTCACCAAGAGACAGCTGTTACGTTAAATGAACGCCACTTAATTCAAGGATAAAGTTTTGCTGCAGTGGGACATTTAATAAATGCAGGGCCGAAACTCCGAACAGTGCTATTGCAGTAAAAACGGTATTCAATCTCACCTTTGAGAAAAGCCGGACCAAAGATGCAGCCATCATTAGTTACAAAATGCCTTTAAACGAGAGCGCAGGTGAAAGCATACGCGGACAAACAGATGTGTGGTGCTGCCTTCAAGTGCCCCTTGTGAGAATCGGATTATTATTATTTCAGCATCAATTATAACAATTTAAATATTAAGTAAACACAGTTTAAATAAATACACCAGTCGTGAAGCTCTTCTATGGATGCTCTCATTAGCAGGTTTAAACAAAAGGAAACTGAACGTGCTTTCATGTGTGTAAGTGACCGGAGGGAAAGTTTATTTTGAAGACGTCACTCTTTATATTAAATTATAGACTGGGACATATGGTGATTGCATGCTTCTATACATGTTAATATAACAACCATATGTCATTAATTTGAGACGCGTTCTTGAAACTCGTTCGTAAATGTGCTATGTTTAAGAACACATATTTTCGACGATAGTTCTCGAACGCAACAGTTGCGTTTGTGGGAGTACGGAACACAAACGTCTCATTGGAAAACGGAAGCGTTCACTTGGTAACAGTCGGCGCCGGATCATTTATCCCCGGGGCCCCGTTTGCACACCTGTCTCCGCTTAGCGATAACGTTACTTAGCCGCCGATAAGGTGAGTGATGCACTGCGGCGAGGGTGGTGCGAGATAATCGGCGTTAATAACAATGAACATCGCTTTAAAGTGTCGAGCTAGCGAGACACTGTGAGAGTTGTTGTTGAGCTAACCGATACACACATTTCACAGGCATCCGTTCGCTAACTCGCTGCAGGTTGCAAGTGTCCGAAGTGAAAGCGACCGACCGTCTACCCATCTCCTCTGGATCGGATTGCACTCGACACGCAGCATGGAAGAGATCAAGACCGAGCCTGTGGATTTTGTGAAGGAATTCCAGGAATACCTGACCCAGCAGACCCAGCATGTCAATATGATCTCGGGCTCCGTTTGCGGGGACAAAGAGCCGGGGGAGCCGTTTCAAGCCGGTGGGAATGGAGGACGGTACATTTACAGCGATGTCTTGTGTCTTCGATAGCGTAAGAGTCATTGGATGACGCTCGTTTGTACGTTTTTTTTTCCTTCTTTCTAAGTTGCCCCCAGGAGTGAGCAGAATGGTCTGGACCCCCCCTCTGTGGAGGTGAGCCTGCCGATGGAGGATCCAGGTCCAGATGTCCAGGTGGACGGCCTGGAGAGGACCTGCGATGGGAAGTACAAGTGCAGCTACTGCAGCTACGCCAACAAGGGCATGGCTCGATTAATAGAGCACATCCGCATCCACACAGGTCAGTGTTCATGGAGGCGAATGACACACAGCATGCATACCAGGGGCTCTCAGGGTGATGCAGTATATCCAAGTCAATTTGACATTCCCACTCGAATGGTCTCGAATGTTCCTAATCATCTACTGTTATGATTGTATTGTATATCAACTACAGTTATTTTTCACAAATGAAGGATGATACATTCATATTGGATGTAGGCCTATGTATTCATCATCACACTTTTATTACAGACTCACGGTCCAGTTAGTACAGCACAAAAAGACATGCAAAACACAAACAAAGAACTACACATGCCTTATAAATAGACAGCTGTACCAGTGTCTCCACAGCTGGGACCGGTCGCGTGTGCTGCTGAATTTTATATTTTGATAAAAACATGATGATTTCATCAACCCCGCAGATAAACATGTGCATTCAATTTCTTAAAACTGCGTTAAATGTGTTGACTCCTGCAGACACAAACATCTCACTGGCACTAGTCCACCTCGCTCCTTTCAACAATATCCTCATTGTCGGCCACTGTCGGTCTCCGTAGGCTTGCTTTATTGTAAATGCCATGTACTTTTTCATTGTACTTACTGTCTCATAGTATCTGTTTGCTATTTCACAGTAAAGTATGCGTACTTTGAATTTTATATTCATATCTCCTGCCCCGATTGTGACCCCAGGAGAGAAGCCTCATCGCTGCCAGCTGTGCCCGTTTGCGTCGGCGTACGAGCGCCACTTGGAAGCCCACGTGCGCTCGCACACCGGTGAGAAACCGTACAAGTGCGACGTCTGCGCCTTCCGCTGCAGCGACCGCAGTAACCTGTCTCACCACCGCCGCCGCCGCCACAAGCCCCTCCCCACCAGGGCCGTCCGCTCTTCCTTCTCCAACAAGAGGATGTTGAGCTCCCTGCAGAAGAGGACCGCCTCGTTGGGCTTCAGCAGGCGGATGCTCATCAACTACAACCCTCCCGCCATGGGGACGTCGAAGTCGGATTATCTGAATGACCTGTCTCCGAAGATCCACCACCATGTGCACGGCGGCGATCAAAATAACCATGCGAAGGTGGATGGCGAAGACGGCCACAAAAGAGACGCTAACTTTTTTACTTTCATCAACCCGCTGGACCAGCTGTCTACACTCGCCGGTCAGTTAGCCGACCTTCATCCCGAGTCTCAGACCCCCGCGTCCCCGGACAGGGAGTCCTTAAAGGACGAGAAGCCCATTCTCATACAGCAGGTCTCCAGTGAACATGCGCGTTCAAATGGGATGCAGACTTCACCGCCTAAAAATGAATCTCCCGCCTCCGGCCACGGGAGTTGCAGTCCCGCTCCCGGCCTCGGCTTTGAGGACAGCCTGAACGCCGGGACCGCGAGCGTCGGCAACAGCTTGCCGAGCACGCCCGCCCCGACCACGGCGGACCGACCGCTCTTAAATAAATGCCAGCACTGTGATATTCACTTTCCGGATAACATCCTCTACACCATTCACATGGGTTGCCATGGCTACGAACATCCATTCCAGTGCAACATCTGTGGGCACATGTGCATAGACAGATACAACTTCTCGTGCCATTTTGCTCGCGGACAACATATAAAGTGATGTTTTCAATATTGCTCGTACAGCATCTAAACGTGGTGACACTGAATTATATTTCATATTATTATTCAGTGCATTACTATTCCATTTTAGGTTTATGAATACAATGGTGTTACCGTATTGGAGTTATTTATGAGCTTTTCATGTTGGTTTTAGATTGATAAATATAAATAGTGGACGAAATAACAAACGTCTCGAGTTCTTCCTTCTATGCCAATGCAGCGTCTTGTGTTTGACATATCGGATACACAAGACATTTAAATATATCACCAGCTCTGTATTCATTGTGGGGCTGTTTTACTGTAAATTGTTTTCCATCAGCTGTACATATGAGGCTAACTATACACCGATGTCTTCATGTCAGGACGCATTTTGTTGTGAGAAAAGATGAACTGCTTAATTTGTTGTTTTTCTCTTTAAAAGTTTGTGTCTAGCCAGTCATAATCCTGCTTGCTGTTCTGATATTTATTTATGCCATACTCCTAGAATTTTTTTTTTTTTTTTTTTTTATATTTACAAGCTGTGAGTAGACACTTCTGTGTATAGCAAAGGTTGAAACACTGACTTGTGACTAAGATGTAATGTAAAATGTTAATTATTTGAATTAATAGCTTTTGATTTGTGTAAACCTTGATCTAAAGCAAATACTTATTCAGTTTGTTGAATTGTTTGTATGTGATTATCTTATGAAGTATATCATTTGTATTGACACCATATTAGCAGAGACTGTCGTTCACGATTGTGTCCAAGTATGTTCGGTTTAAAATAAGAGTTTAAAAGTTTGGCTTTAAAAAAAATATTTCTTTCAAGATTTTAAGTACAAGATAGAATATTAGTATACATCATTTTATTTCTTTTCTACAATGACCAGGAAAAAGTACATTTTATTTACATTGAATTAAATACAGTGTCACATTTTCTTGAAATGTTTGATGCAATCAAATCTGCCTTCCTGAACATAATGAAGTCATTTATTTTCATTTATTACTCTCAACAGGATTTCCGTTTTCTCGCGTTCAAAACCGTCCGCTGCTCTTTTCACCACTCGTTCTACATCAATATCCTCTTGGGAGAAAGACACCTCCTTTAATAGGTGTCTCCGCAGGTTGTGAAGAAATGCTGCTTTGGAGTCGTTCAGCTGAGCGGCCAAAGACCTCATGTGCTCGGGAGGTACTTGGTTCTCTGAAGTTAAGGAGGGAAAAAAAACATTATCAAAATGGGCTTTAAATGATAAACGGCATACAATTTCAAACGTGTATCAATAAAGCTCACAACTGACCTCTGGCAGTCTTCATAGCTTCAGAAATGTGCCGCCTACAGGCCTGGTCAGTCTGGTGAACCACACTAGTTGCACATTTAAGGCGGTCCGCCTCCTGCACAGTATGAGGCGACAGCACAAATAAGTTATGCGGTTGCATATCTTAAGTTCTATTAAAAGATTTGAGGCGAGCGACATTGACACACCTTTTGTTCAGTGTCGTCTTCAGCTGGGCTCAGTGGGTTGCTAAGTGCACAAGAGATCAACTCCATCACCCTCTGGCTAAGAACAAGCCAGACAGGAAGAGAAAAAGACAGGCAACACATGAACACTCACTTTATAAATGTGACCGTCAGTCATATGTGTTAATGATTACTTATTTGTCCGTCTTACATGTCACATTTGGACAAGTCGTCTGTGGTGTTGAGTGAAATGCTGTTGGTCTCCCATGAGTTCTTCTGTGGATTTGGGGACTCCAAACGCTTCACCATCTCCAATATCACCTCAGTGGGAATGGGTTCGGACCTGGTCTGGTTTCTGCTGACGCAGGACTCCAGATCACAGTGCAGATACACCTGGCAGAAACCCAGTGAGTCTAAAGAGACAACAGAAAAATTAATTCAACTCAGGCAGCCAGTTTATTTTCAGTATACTAATGACAACTGGCTTGGGATAAGAGAGAAAGTCCTTACACTTTCGAGCAAGTTGGTGCACTTCATATCTCATGCTTGGATAGTAGAAGTTGTCATCCAGTAGGAAGAGAAGTGGTGCCGGGTTAGCCTGCTCGCTGCCCGAAGCTTCAGGCTGCCGTAGAGCGTGAATACATTGTTCCCATGCAGCCCTGTTGATCTGACAGCTGTCTGGCAGCTCGGCCAAGACTTGAGGTTTCTTCAAAAACTGCTCAACGCAACGCAAAACTGCTTCTCTATGCAACTTCCACTCAGTGTGCTAGAAATAGAAGGGAAACAACATTTAACCAATATACCCTTTGTAAAGTATTCTGGACAACTTTTATGGCAAAGTAGCCTGACGATGTCATACTCATAATTCTAGTCAGAATATGACTTCCCGACTGAAAATGTTGAGCGCGGGGCTAAGTTTGGTCTGGTATCCAGGCTAATGGCAAAGCAGTATTGTGGACAAATCACTGAAACCCAAATGAAGAAAATGACTCTGGTCCCTTACAGTGACTACATCTGTCCTCATTATGGCTCATTCTGTCTGACTATAAGTCTAAAACCTGAACATATTCTGTTGATTACCATAACTACCACGAAAACCACTCATATGGCAGAAAACCACTCATATGGCAGCTGTCATATGGCAGCTGCACCCAGTGGATTTCTTTTTCTTTTGCTGTAATTTCTGTAAATATTTTTCAATTCAATTCATAACCCACTTTCACAAATTACAAATCTGTCTCAGATCAGGAAAAACTCTCAAATAATATATTATTCTCACAAATACACTTAATCAACTATCCACAATACAGCTACAACGTTGTTAACACCAACGCCATTTTTTTGTTTAAAATTCTAACAGTTCTTATAAAATTAGCCTAGTGAGAGGAAAAGTCCACTTAACATTATTTGAATGTTGCTATTCTACTAGTTGTGGATACAAGTGTCATTAAATTACACCGCTCGGGACTGCACCGTCCGCCTCCACCACTCTGGTCCGAAAAGCATGCCCGGGGATCAGGTCATCATACGCGGCCACAGCAGCTCTCCATCCGCGCTGTGCAGCGGCGCTGCGGACCTCGCGGGCCAGCGTGGACTTCCCAGCCGCAGGTAGACCGCAGAGGACACACAGACAGGCCGCAGCCCGGCCGACACGTCCGGTTTCTTCTGCCGCCATGTGCTGCCGGAGAGCCGGTTTAAAACTCCTGTTTTACACACATTGTAGAAAGGGGTGGTTGTGGGTATCTGCAGTTGACGGATAACTTCCGTATTATGCTGCGTCACGTGACTTCCGGCCACAAGCCTTTGAAAATAAAAAAGATATATGTCTACATATATATATATATATATATATATATATATATATATATATATATATATATATATATATATATACACACATGTATGTATGAGAGCGTTTGTGTATTCAGAGTCAAATTCCATGTATGTGCACATATATATATATATATATATATATATATATATATATATATATATATATATATATATATATATATATATATATATATACACACACAGTATATATTATCTTTTCAAATTGTAGGTGATGTATCACAAAACTGTTTGTTTAAGACCGTGGTTCCCAACCTTGGTGTCAGAACCTGCCGGGGACCATGGATACTTATTTTCCACAAAATACTATGCATTGTCTTAAAATATATTTTCTTGAAAACTTTTTTTAACCCAGCAAAAAAGCAAAACAAAATAGTTTCTATATTTCTTTGAACAACTAAATTAAAAAGCAAAGCCTTTACCAACACATTTTCTTGCTGAACATTTCTGACACCTACGTTAGCACTGCTTGTGCCTCTCATGTAGTATTACAATCTATAAGTTCAATAAACTACACTGACAGGAAAGCTTCTACTACAGTTTCAAGAAACACACTCGCAATGAAAACAAGTTAGAATCCATTGTCCGATATATTTATATATTCATTCAGTTCACATTCATGAAATAAAATCTTTAAAAATCTTTGAATACATTGTAACATAAAATACAAAATATTTGGGAATATTTAAGATACTTTGTAAGAATTTCCAACAAGTGATGAACTAATAAATGTTTATACAATAAATATCTACTCATCATTGCCATCATTTACCTCATCCACTACCACATAACTACAATACATCTTTAAAAAAATAATAATACCGGAAACAAGTTAAAGTAACTCTTTTGTGATCACAGTGTTTAAAATATGTCTCTTAATAAAGTGTTGAGCTGTAGTAAACTCCCCATATATATTCACAATACACTTGAACAATGTTTTTATAAAAAGACAATCATTGAGTTGGCTGCTTGGGAGGGATTGGTCTGGGTACTCCAGGGCCCTGCCTGGGAGCTGGAGGTTGTACAGATGAAGCATTTTCCTCTGCGTTCCAATAATCCATATCTCCATACCTGAAAGTGACAGGATGTGTGCACATTTAGTTATATATTGAACATTTCAACGTCTATCTGTGTAGGAGGGTAATATGGATTGAGTGAAATAAAAGAAGTTCATACTCAGAAATTGGAACTTCAGTAGCTGGTGGATATCCAAGCTGAAATTAGACCCCCAAAAAAGTTAAAAATATGTGATGCTGAAAACAAAACATGTATCTTTTTTTATTCATTATTCATCCCTTTCCTTTTGTGTGACAACGAAAAACTAATTTTCCTATTGCAAAAATCAACATTACACTGCAGTGATGATCCCTAAGAGAAAGACACATATGTACCCCATCAAAAGTAGCCTGTGATTGAGGCTGGGTTGTGGCACTTCTCTGAACATTGCCGTTTGCCTGCCTATCTGCGTTTCCAGTTGTAGGATTACTTGACCTGTGAAAGCAGGAAAAGCTTATGAGAAGAAATAATCTTGTCATTTAAATGCAAAACACTGCATCCCATAACGTATCTATAAATATATTTTCAATGTGAGGTGATGTTTACTTGGTGCGTCGTCTTTTGAGGCAGGGTTTCAAGGAGTCTCTCTTGAAGATGTAGAGCAGCGCCAGAATGACAATAATCAGAACAGGAACCACCAACAGGAAGAAGATCAACAATCCATTCCTGAGGGAGTGGTCTGTGGTAGAAGAGGCCATGTGTAAATAACAAATATTATAGTATATTCTATTGCATTAGTTTCATCAAACAGTCAACACGTTTCCCTAAAGCAGATTCCCTAAAATGAGTATGACAGCTAACATATCTGCTTCCTTCTAGTTCACCACGAGAGGCATCGCAGCCTGAGAAGACGATAGTCAACAAACATGTTGTTTCTGATCCAGCCTATAGTTAGGTAAATATACAAATTGGCTTGAGGCATTTTTAATATTGTTACAAGGATCCAAGACCAAATGCCAATTAAATCGCTACAACAACAGAGATAATAAGAAACCACACCTACTTCTGTAATGCCAACACAGGACAGAATGTTAAGAGTGATCTGAAGCCTAATAAAAGGACAGCTTATTCTAGATTACTATGTATCTTGTTATCCACTAAGACAACGTCATTGCTAATTTTAAGATTTTGCCCCAATTAGAGTGTATAAGTGTGGCATACGGTGAACTGTATATAGTGGAGTGCCTTTGACTTCCCGTGTACTTTATTTTGAAAAGTAAATTGACAACATCCATTTGTACCCACCTATCTGAGCAGGACCACTGTTGATGCTGCCACCTCTCCCTGACGTGTCACAGTATGGTGGGGCCCACCCATTGTCACAGTGGCAGTTCCTTTGGTCATTGCATATCTGAAGAAAACATTAGAATAACAAAGTTACACTTGTATTTATTGGCTGGTAACCAAGTACAAAAGTAAATAAAATGCAGACTCACCCCATTGTTGTTGCATTTTTGGGCATCACAATCCAAGTTAGGCAGCAGTGCAGAGGCGTTCTCACATTTAAAGTCCAGGCAGGTCTGAGAGACAATATTTTTTACTTAATGATGTCATTGGGTGTCATTATTTAAACTTTAGCAATGACAGTACTGTCCTGACAAACCTGTTTTTCCACCATACACGCCTTCTCAAATAGTTGATCTGCTTACCTTTCCTTTGGCACAAGGGCTGCCATAGTTCACGTAGCCAGGATCTTGCACATCTGGGCCGAGGTGGAAGTCTGCATTAATACACCTTTCCCCTTTAATGTCTTCGATAGTGACTTGAGCACCCGGAGGAAGGGTGTTGAGGTCCACATTGACACAATGCAACTTCCCACACAGGGAATTTCTGCAGTGAAGGTTACAAAAAAACAGTTGTTAATAATAGTTAAATGTTGGAAGATAAAAGCAAATCCATCCTTCAATTTAATAAATAAAATAGTTTAAAATGACCATCTTAAGTATATTAGAAAAACTGTGACACAACTATGTATCAACAGTTTAGTATCATTACAGTATTAAAAAAACAGAGTACTTACGCTACAGAACATTTAAGATATTTGTTGCCGTCAATTCCACAGTTACCAAGCGAGTTTCCCCTCCCATTTGCAGTCTGAAAACAAATATCCGCTGCCTTTCTTGCTGGATCTGCCCAAAAGATAAATGATATCCAACATTAATGGCAAGAGAAGTGATGTTATATCTGTATTATTGAGTTATCCACAGTTAGTGTTTAACACAAACAGATAGAAATCAAAAGAGTATGAATTGCAGCCATGAATTATGAACACAAGTACAAAACTTAACTTTTTTTAAGAGTTTAATTGGCGGCAAAAACATTTGCATTTTGAAACGTACCTGGTTTAAAGAGATTTCTGCACTGGAAATCATAAGTCTGGCATTGGCCCTCATAGCAGTACGCAGCAGCTTCATTGTCTACACAGGGCAGGCCGTCCATGACATAGAAGTCGTTGGGACAGAACTCAGTCGTGCCATTACAGTATTCAGTAAGATCACAAGTGTTGACAGACCCTCGGCATGGTGCTCCAGAAACTTTGATCTAAAACAAAAAATAAATCACACACACAAAAAAAAACTTTTCTCTATTTCACTCTGACATTAAGTCAAACATAATGCTGACCTGACAGTTATCGCAGCACTCTCCCTGAGAACAGACGGACCCAGATGTAAACGTGCAGGTGGCAGCATCACAGCATTTATTGTTGCATTCCTGTGTGAAATAGAAACAGAGAAAATCTATGTTATAATAATGTACATTAAACATTAAAAAGATACGAAAGTACAATCATTTTTTATTCTAAGACCAATGACGTATGATATGACGTGCGTCCAATCTTTAAAGCTAAAAATAAAATGTGTTACACCAAATAATTATTCTTGATTTACAAAGAAATACTAATCATTACCCTTCACATAATTCCGTCCCCTCCCTCATTACATATTTGAGTTTCCCCTCCCCTTCCCCGGTTCAAGCCGGTTACTTTAACGAAAGGGGCGGTTCCTGCTGACGTCTCCCCCTGGTCACTTCTCTTATTCCTTATTTTGTCTGAGCATCCCGGCCCTTGCTCTACAGTCTACAGTCTCCTTTCTACCGGTTAATACTGGAACAGCACAAGGTCACTGTGTCTATCTAGGTCTGGTGTTCTTGTAACTCGTGTTAGGGAGAGAGATGTGAGATCTTTGAAGTTGTAATTTAAGTCGAATATATAACTATAACTATGCATAAGTATAACACACTTTCCTCTATGTTGTGGCAGCACAAAATACAAAACATGCTATCTTTCACACAACATATCACAAATGTCTCAGCTTTATGGACTGAATATTAAACAATAATAATATACATATATTCTCCACAACGCTGTATAGTTTCTGTCTATGTAAGTTTCTGGTATACATTGTATGCATTGGTTGTTAGATCTAAATGACGGCAAAACAAATCAAATAACTCTGAAAACTACTCCCAGTTACACTACAGTATAATAAAGTTTAAAAAATGTTATGACATTATAATTCACATCCTTATCCAATACACTAACATATTACTGCATGTGTGTCAGTGTGTGTAAGAGGCGGTACTCTACCTCGGGTTTGCCACAGTCACACTGCTCTCCTTTGTCCATTCGGCCGTTCCCACATTCAGCTACATCAACCACATCGGATGAGGAGGGCTGGTTCTTTAGACACGTGCCTCCTCCACGTATGATCAGGTTCTCAAAGTATGTTCCACTGCAGCCGCTGAACAAGGGTGCGCCCCTACAAGGTAGCAGGATACACCATTAATGGAAAAATCCAATTGGACAGGATTCACATTGAACAATCTTTGACCTTTGAGCATAGGATACTTTTTATTGTTATAGAAACATTACTTTTGGAATGAGATATAGACTTTTAGGAATAAGAATAAATACAGAATGATATCCCTTCAGTAGGAAGTGACAAATGTGTTTGTCCTAAACAAACTCAGCATAATGCATGTGTATTGTTAAATTACCTACCGAATATTTTTATTTTTAAATCACACATCTGCTTCTTATAATTCAAAGATAAATGGATTTGGTGTATATGCAATTGCAGTTTTTTGTACAATATGAACTACAACAATATGCTTATACAGAAGCATATTGTGGTTCAGGATAACCTGAACAGTTTACCCTGTTCAGGTAGTACATTGAGTGTCCAGGACATTCAACTTGATAAAAAAACAAAAAATGCTGTCGGTCAGTTGTCAATACTTCAGGAGCTGAGAGCTACTTCAAGGGTACACAATAATCCGAAGGACTACTTGTTTGATATAAACTTCCCGAAAAACTAATTTGCATAAATCACCTTTTAATAATGAGCTGCCACAGGACATCCACGTGGTTTGATGAAACCTGAAGCTTTTATAACTACGGTCTTTTGATTGTTCTGCCCAACATTCTGATTAAGAACATAGATTGTGCCAAAGACACGTACAGTAATACTAAAGATTTTAAGAAGAATAGGTCCTCTGCACCCATTGTCAGTGTTCAGGCCCAAATATTAATAAGCAGAATCGTTATGTTTGCACTTTCTTTTTAAAAGCCCAGGATATCCATTATTAGAGACAGAATTTCAGGGTCATAGTGATATTTGATGCTCATTTGGACTCTATCACTAAGATAAAGATGAACTAGTTCACAGTGTCTAATATACAATTCAATGGAGAACATATTACATGTATTAACAACTACTGATATGCTGTAACTACCTGGACTTACTGTTCACTCCGTGCATAATTACCTTCGCATTGAAAATGCAGAAGGTAATATTTTGGCCGGCGTGTATTTATTTGTGAATATGTCCGTCCGTTTGTCCGTTTGTCCGTTTGTCCGTCCGTTATTCGTCTAAATCAGACAAAACTGAGCCGATTCTTATGAAACTTGCTGGGATGATTGGTCATGACCCAAGGAACAATCGATTTGGGAGTGATTGGGTCAAAGGTCAAGGTCAAGGTCACGAAAAGGTGAAAAACGTAAATTTGCGATATCTCGGTTAATTGGCATCCGATTTGCGTGAAACTAGTGCCAAATTGTTCATAATTCAATCTTGTGATATGCGAAGGTATGCGCTCTACCGAGTGCCCTTCTAGTTTACTTTGAGTTTAACTCGTTGGCTGTAATCTTGACTCTCTTTGAGAGAGACGGTCCTTGCAGAGTGAGAAAGCCAGCAGCCTCCCCAAGGTCCTAGGACCCTGGTGACTATTTTTAGAACATGTTTTGCGGGTGAATAACGTGGTCTCTGCGGGTGACCAGTTGCCCGTGGGCACCATGTTGGCTACCTCTGCTATAGAGGTATTAAAGGCACATAATACTAATAATAATTGTACATCAGCACAGTCTACCGCTTGCTTCATTTCGTTTCATGGGGTTCAGGAATATTTTG
Source organism: Liparis tanakae (assembly GCA_036178185.1). Taxonomy (NCBI): domain Eukaryota; kingdom Metazoa; phylum Chordata; class Actinopteri; order Perciformes; family Liparidae; genus Liparis; species Liparis tanakae. The sequence goes on from CM070105.1 coordinate 13,176,727, forward strand.
AGGAAGATGCTTTACCCAATAACGCTTGCCATGATGCATGAGTTTTTGCCATTGCAGCTGCAGTCATCAGTGTCGTGATTCATGCCCAGGTTATGGCCCATCTCATGCGCCACCACGGTGGAGAAATAAGGCAGCTTGGTGTCCCCACTGAACTGGTAAAAACACAATGTACATTCAGTACTAAGCATCTCCATTGTCAATATACCTAAATGTAGAATCTTGAACTGAAGTTATTCATCGCTCTTGTAAAAGATAAATAAAAGTGCTTTGGCTAGTTATTATTCAGAGTATTTGTAAGTCTCAGTGAAAGAGAGTCTTTCTTCTGATTCATTTTACTTATCTACTGTCGAATAAGGATTTATTTAGGAAGAGATCTAACATGAAAAGTCTTTTAAAAGTGTAAAATAATTGGATATAGAAAGGAAAACGTGTTATCTTTGGAGGGAAAAGGTTCAATTATATTATTTGAATGATTGTAAAGGTTGATATACAACATAGTGTTGGCCCACAAGACAAAGGAATTCCAAAAACAAACACATGCCTGGTGACAGTGAATGCATTACAGTCTAACTTGTTTGACTTGCTGTTTAGCAAATGGAAGAATGAGCTGCACGTATTTAACTGCTTGACATACTGTAGACTGTATCAGCTGCTAATGCTGCAAAAGCAGCAAATTGACAGCTGGTGTTAGAAGTTAAAAAAACAATTGAACTCACCACGTTGATTCCCCCAGCGTTCGCTACGTGGCACACCGTGCCCACGAAGGCCATACCCAATATCTTATTTTCATATGGCTCAGGCAGACCGCTGACAACAAAGTGGAACAACAGATGAGTCACAAACTCTACAATTCTGAAGGATTCAGATATCTGATGAAGACAAAAGAACACACAGTACTTACACAATGAGTTGAGCTATGTCATGCCTGATCTTTGGTAACAGAGAAGTCTTCCTCCACTTGACAAAATCCCCCAACACCCTTTTTGCAGAGCCTTCCACAATAAAGGGGTTACGCTCCTTAAAGATCTCCAGGCCAACCAGCACCACACGGATATTAAGCTGCTTGTAATACTAAAATAGAATGTAAACAAAGCAAAAAAAGGCATTAAAACAGATTACAAGGCACAGCACAAAAATGATATTTTAATTCATTAAAATTGAGCAAACTTTCTTTTACAAACAACTTGAAATCTCACCCCATCCAGTAGATTGGCCAACTGCACCATTTCTTCGCGAACAGCCGTTTCATTTTCGTTGTTATGAATATACTGTAAATACAAATAAAAAAAGATAAAACATGTTTACAGATTAAGGTAAATACAGTCGGCACTATATTCTAATCTACATCATTGGAGAGGAGGGGAGGGGGGGTATAGCACATTACTTATTAAGGCTGATAAGTCAATATGTATGGTACAAGTGCTCATCTTCACTGACTGCGTCTAGTTACAACAAAAAAACCTGTTCCAATTCATGACAAATTACATAACAATTAAGTAATTGCCAGATATGCACACTCACCCTGAGACGATCGACAACCAGCACCAACTCCACATAACTGGTTTGAGGTAAATTGCGCTTCCTCTGTTTCAACGACAAACAGTAAAACAGGAAAAGCCGTCATTTCACCTTCCCTTCCAAAACCAGTTTACACAATGAAAATGAGTTCAATGCAGATGAACGTGTTGGGCTTCCTAACCCGCAGCAGAGAAGTCAGTGATTTGCCTGGCTCAAAGGGTTCGTGGCTCTGCGTTGATAAAGCCTCATCGAGGACCCCACAAGTGACGGGACCCTCACTGTCCTTCAGTAGGTATAGACGGTGGTCGTTGGTGGCTGACTGTGGCACAGGCTCAAGTCCATAGCTCTCGTTTCCAAGGAGGATTACACCCCTAAAGAGAATAGTGCATGGCAGATACATCATTAGATACATGATTACCTTCGCATTGAAAATCGCTGTGTATTTGTATGCGTGCGTGCGTGTGTGTTATTTGCAAGTCAAAAAGTATTAAACCGAATCGCATGAAATTTGGTGGGATGATTGGTTATTATCCGGGGACCATTTGATTAGATTTTAGGATTGATCGGGTACAAGGTCAAGGTCAAGGTCAAGAAAAGGTCAACATCTTCTTTTTACCATAATTGATATCCAATTGGCATGCAACTAATGCCAACATGTTCATAATTCAATGCTCAATCTTGTGATATGCGAAGGTATGCGCTCTACCGAGTGCCCATTCTAGTTTCAGTATGTGCAAATGCCTGGGTGTGACATCATGACTTGACACAACTTTAAAAAAAAATCTTTGAAACAATAAACACCAAAACATTTCCCCATAACTACATTTAAAACTTCAATAAAAACTGGGTCTGCTGCTCTGGATAATTCTGGCACCAATAACTCAATCTGATCATAAAGTCAATATTAAATCAAAGGAGATAGAAAGAACGAGAGAGATGTTCAAACCTGAGGCCAGAGCACGTGCTGAGCGCTACCACTGAATCCTCATATCCCTCCACCTCTCCATGGTAATAGCAATGTACCTGAGAGGAGAAGAATAAATAAAAAGTTCACGGGGTGGAAGTTCAAACCAGTCGGCTAAAACAGAATGAGTACGTGTCAACTTACATCCTGTTTGGGATATGATAGCTCATGGTTACCAGTGGCGTTACTTGAGTATTGAACAAAGTTTGGGTGCAAAAAGTCTCTGACAAGAAGAGAAAACATTTATAATATTACGTGATGTTTCATCTGAAGCATTGATATGAACTTACAATAATGTCAGTCACATCTTAATTAAGTTCCAACTGTGGGGATACCTGTTATTTTTTAGATGAAGGAGGTGCTTCCTGTTGTTTATGTTGATTGCATATGATACCGTCCCCTCTCCATGTTTCTGAAATGGGTAAACACAAGAACGCCTTCTTGTAGTTGTTACATTAAAATATCAGTTTACAATTATTAATGATGGTTGTTTCCTACGTCTTCTGACTGTGGCGATCTATTGATGTTCCTTTTCCATCTGTGAACCAGCTGAGGATTTACAATGGAGTACTTGGAGAGTTTTGACGCCCGCCCATTGAAACTGTCTGGAAGGAAGGTGAATACAGAGGAACTGTAAATATTGAGGAGGCATTCTGTGGTACACCAAGTGCTAACATTTTGTGTAACTACATTCAAAGAAGGAACATTAGATGTGGAATATTGCACCGTATTTCCTAAGAGTTTCTGTATTGTTAGAATCCCTTCCTTTAAAACAAAAAATCTATCTAGCATACCCAATGCATTTCTTTTGTAGACAGCAAGTAAGGTTGAATGAACAAACACTAAAGTGTCAAAACACACACCCCGTATTGTATTGTGGACAAAAGACGAAAACCACGCTCCTTTTCGGCTCCATCGAAAGACTAAACAGCAAATGCCTTACCTATGTTGTCAATCCCGGAGACGCAGGACAGCAAAACAATAGCAAATAAGATGTATTTCCTCATCATGATCCTTGTTACAGTATCACGACTATTTCTCCATCAGGTCTACGGTGTCTCTACTTATAATTAATGCATGGTTGTGCCTTTGCTTCCTTGCTCCTGGTTCGGTGCGTCATAATGGGCGTGGCTATAACGACAGGTGAGCTATCTGGCTTAAATAAACAAACAAACTCCGAAAGTGGAGTGACAATTACTGTTAAAGTTTGTAAATCAGGCCCCGTTAGACGTTAATAGGCTGTGCCAGTGTTAACTGACAGTTAAACAATACCTGCTTTGCCAAGTTACTAACTTGTATCTGCTGACATTTCTCCGTTCATCGTTGTTGTAAAGACGATGAAATGTATGCACCTCTAAACATAGTGTTACGGTACGAGGGCTGGTACAGCCCAAAAAGCACCGAGATTGACCCATTTAAAAGCAATAATTTCTCCAATTTGGTAATATATGAAGTCAACAACAACATTATTTTGGACATTATATGAATTTATATTATAATAACATATAAAGTTACACTACTGTACTGTTTTTAATTGAAAGTCAGCTCAAATTCAATATATTAATAATTGCAAGCAGATTCTTAAAAGCATGTATTCTATTTCCACTGGATTGTCTTTAAGAAAATTAAGGGCAAAGTTTGCGCAAATGAAATGATCATGTTCTTAATTTTACGATATTTGAACAGTTATTAAAGCAGATCCTTTTAAAGTGTATATTCTATTTCCACTATATTGTTGTTCATGAGGACCTCTGCGATGTCCATGGTTATTTCAATAAGATTTGACTCTAATGTCTTTGAGAAAATTAAAGACAAAGTCAGCTCAAAAGAAGAACTTATATTCATAATGTACCACTATGTTAACTTTATTTTAAAGCAGGTCCTTAACATGTTATAACCTTTTAAGGATTTGCTTTAAATATTATAAATATATATATATATATATATATATATATATATATATATATATATATATATATATATATATATATATATATCATCATTGAATTTGGCTGACTCTCAACTGCATATGCTATTATAATATTATTTTCATGTCAATGTCATTGCTTAATTATGGGTCTATCGCGGTGCCTTTCGGCTGTACAAGCCATCGTACCGTAACAGCATGAATAGAGGTGCATTACATTTCAGGCGGCGGGTCACTTGACGGAGTTTCCACGGATGTCGGCTCACATGACCCCAGTGTTCTAAACATGGACGAGAACAGCGATGGAGTTCTCGCGTTACTTCAGTCACTTAAACGTCACTCGAGTGCGGAAGTGCTTCGGTGTTGTTCAACGGTACTGTGTTTGTAACAATGTAGAAAGTGCTATTGTGCGTTTTAACATGAACAAAACCACTAAATATATTGTATTATTCCTTTAAGCTATTTAAAGGGTTTCACATCATCCTGAACGTTTTTTCCGTTTGTTTTAACAATCCGTTGTAGCAGGGAAGCGTTAGCTTACATACGCTTTGGTTTGTTGACAGTCGGCGGTACCTACGACCGAAGAAAACAGTCTGAACACTAGACATTCAAATCACAATTTATTGCATTATATAGTATCCAATGCCAAACAGTTTGTGTCATGTATGGCTGCATACTATATTTTAAGATTGTCTCACCTATTGAAGAAAGGACTGCCTAAGACACACGTCTGGACAAAACCAAATAACACCTCGCTCGTGGTGTCAGCTCAAGTTGTATTGTGAGTATACACGTAGTGGCTTTTTATGTTCAAACTGCCAAGCAAAGCACATCTCTCGAAATAACATGTATGTGTTACTTTCTCCTTTTGTAGAATGACAGCACTGACAGACTGTGAACCTTTAGCAAAGCGGCTTAGGGTTGAAATCAGTGCCCCGACGTCCTCTTCATCTCCTCTGGAAGGTAATTTGTTTAGCTAACATTTATCTGGCAAAGTATATATTAAATATGTCATTGGCATAAGTGCATTTCTTTTATTAAAACAATATTTTTTTAATATTCTTAAGCCCCGTCGTCATGTATTCAGAGCAGTGATGGCTCAGTCAATCAAGAAAGGAGGCACAATGACACGGAGAGGAAGATGGATATTCGACCAAAGACTGGAGCAGGTAGTTTGCGAGGTGTAAAGACAAAAGGTGACCGTCAAAAAATCTGCCCCAAACCACAACAGAAGGCCACAAATACTCTTTTACAATGGCTGGGTAAGCACCAAAAACAACCGAGTACACATGAAGCATGCCAAACCGAAGAGGATGTAGAGATGGATGGCGACTGTGGCTCTCAAAGCACTTCAGCTCAGGTTATGGACTGCCAAAATACTGAAAGTCCCTCCTTGTCTGACGAAGACGAAGAAACCCAACCTTTGACACCTCAAGAGCTGTATGAAGAATCACCTGTATCACCACCTTCCAATGATTCTGCAGGAGGTGGGCTAATGCAGACACGGCCCCACGATTATGGTGGATTAGAGAAAAAAGAAGCAGAATCATGCTCAGAAAGCTCGCTCAGACACAAGACCAAAATAACAGACTTCTTTTCAGGGACGTCAACAGGTTTACCTGTGAGAAGATGCAGGCCAGACACAGAGGAACAAGATGCAGACGAGGAAACCCCCGCTGTGGTCAAACCGAAGGTCAAATGGCTCGGGACGCCGATCGATGACCTTAAGAGAATGCCTGAATGCGGAGGACTGCTTCCTCCACTGAAGAACACTCCTGGCCACCACACTGTGATGATACAGGTTTGCAACATTCTTTCTTTTGTATTCTCTTATTTACAGCACTTCAAGTGGTTATGTTATGTGACTATTTTGAATTAGTCAATCCAATGTCTTTGCCTGTTTGTGAGTCAGTTTTTTTAAGCATTGATTTGTACAATAAGGGTATGTCGTTTGTAAGCAGGCAAAGGAAAACATAATCTTTAAAATGTTCATTCTTTAAGTTTCTCACATATCTATATTTTATTGTCGTTATGACTATTTGGTTTTCATGTATATTACTAATGCCATCTATTTTCATTACATCCTATTGACAGACAGACCTTCTTGAGAGTGGTAAAACCTCTGTCCCATATCCTGCTACATTTGAGGATACTTGGGATGATGTCCATGTCAAGATGCCCTGTTCCAGTTGGAACCTATTTCCTGTATATGATGAGGTAAGTGTCCCACTTTCTGTAAAAAAAAAACCTCTCCTCTAATTAAAATGAGCTGCTTTTAATTGCACTGATTGATCAGGTGTTACTGTAGGTCATGTAAACAGTACTATCACATTATTTGCCTGACTAAAGACATATTCAGTCTATTATTGCTATGATTAAGAATTATCGGATTAACACAGTGATACGGAATTTTTTAAGTTTTTAAGTATTGAATTTAGGTTAAACCTCCAGGAGTGTCTGCAAGTTATGATGCTTATCCATCCACATTAACTTTACATTTCTCAAATCTGCAAATGCATGTATGAACAACAATGCAGGGGAGAAGGTGGTAGTGTATTTAATAAATCATGACATCTCTGCAAGCAACACAGCTTTATTATTCTTTGCATATGAAAAGCTAAACAGAAATGATCCTGCAGAGACCCGATATTAATGAATACAATTGTGCTTCCACAGATAACACAAGAACGTCAGAATAAAAGTCGGTGGGAGTTGATCGAGGATAATTTAAACAACACATTTTCAAGTCAACACGATTTGAAGGCAAGTTTCACATCTGTGTCCTGTTATTGGCAAGTGATCATGTATTTCACTTCATACAAAGAGAAGTGTATTGTAGTTGTTGTTACTAGACCAAGCCATAAGATGGTGCCATAGGCTCAGAAACGTCTCTCAGAATTGTGCATTTTTGAGAGTTTACACATAACCTAGTAATTATGAGTGCAAATGACAATTCAGATAAATGTAGCGTTTACATTTTGTATAATCATTTCATGTTTTTGTTACAGAATGCTATATTGAAATACAGTGCCTCACAAGCCAAGAAATGGGACTTCACCGCATTCCGTTTGTATTGCACCACGGTAAACAATGTACACGCTTCTTATAACTGATCTGTTTCTGAATGTCATTGAAGTAGTGAATACAGTTACTTTGTGCCCAGCATTTGTTTTGATTGAACATGTAGACACAGATGTAAGACACATGTTGAAGATCTATCGGGGGAGGGCTGTCGACTAATGAAACATTGTCGGTCTAATCGTGATAATTGCCCAACAGAAAGCATTAAAAACCAATGTTGGTGCTTCTCACAGAGCTTGGGTATAAAAATAAAGAACAGATATCTCATCAGATAGTTAGAATAATACCTACACTTTGTGGAACACACAGTGATACCATACGGATGTCTCTTTTGACAACAGATTCAATTTAATTTGATTTAAGCAGTATTTAAGTGGCATTGTGAATCTATATCAATAGATGGACCGACTATGCGGCATCTTTTCTGTATGTACTTGAATACAGTACATGCAGTCTAATGAGCCCTTTGTACGTGGCTTAGTGTGGAAAGAAAGTTTTATAGGTTCTGTGAAAAGGTTTGTTTTGTATTGTGACGAGGCATTTTTGCAGCACTACATACAAATTCACTACACTTAATAAAATTTAATTAATTAATATATATATATATATATATATATATATATATATATATATATATATATATATATATATATATTATCTTGTGTGGACATCTGGCTGTTTGGAGTTCTGAGGCTCAGATTATAAGGCTTTTGTTTAAAAAAAGAAAAGGGTATTCTCTTTTTTCCACTGATTGTCTTGACAGGATCAGGTCGAAACAAGCCAGAGTTGCATCACGATGGCCAGAGCACTGTTGGTTTATTGGTTGTTGCTCAGAGTTGTCAGTGTCTTCTCCGGCCTCGTTGTGAGGCCCTCCATCATCTTCTGTCTTGATGCGCTCTGCGCCATGTCGAGAATCAGAGAGGGCTGTACTACTGTCTAGCTCACGAAGGCGATGGGAATCTTTCATTTGGAGAAATGGGCCGTGTTGTGACAGGGTTTTTATAAGAAATCCTGAGCCTGTAGGACTAGACACATTATGGCCTTTATGTTCCTTATAGTCAGAGCACTCACCCAACATGGCATCCTCTATAATACATCACATACATGTTTTTATGATATGTCGCATCTCATGAAAGGAGTGCATGTAACTACTTGTTTCATGAATGCCAGTATGTCAAATGTGTTTCTGTCATTTTGGACAGGTACAGTAATGGAGTGCTCACAGGAGAATGTTGCAGCCCTTCAGAGGCAAAGTAGGAGTCTAGAGAAATATTGTAATCTTTTGCCAAAAGGTCATGTTTAGTAAGTTGTCATAAATGAAAATGGCTGACATGACATCCCAGAGAAAGCTTTACTCTCTACCTTTTATAATGTTGAATAAATTGTGTGCAAAATTAACATCATAAATCATGTCTAAACAGGATTTTTATTAGATAAAAGATGTTGAGAGGCCTTATATGAAGACCAAGTTTTATTGATGTGGTTGAATTTTCATTATCATAATTGATTTTTAAATAGAGTTGGATTTGGAAGTGAGGTGCCACATACATGTTTGCTTATTACATCAAACATTTGATCACTTTTTGTTGATTTGAAGGGAAGACAGAATCTCGAAATCAGTGATGATTGGATGTTCAGTAAACATGGTAAAATTGTGAGAATTAAAGGTGTCACACATTTGTGTGACAGCCACATACATCGTAGTTCACACACATTTTCTTTATGTATGTTATCTATTATTACAAAGTTGACGCTTACAGTGCCTGTCAACAAAGACTGTTTATTGCTACTGTTTCTTACATAATTTATTCTCAGTTTGAGAGAGTTATAAATCTGTGTTTTAGTTGTTGAATATGCTGAAATGTCAGTAGCCATTAGTCTACACATTCATATATTTAATATATTGATAGAAAGCAGCTCAATTAGCAGAACACAGACTATAGTGTTGGTGTTTAATACATTTAATTGAAAACCAATAACCGAGGACGTTCGATCGATTTATTTCCAGTGCGACACACAGGCAAAGTGGGGATAGCAAACGTTTTTTTTTTTACTTTTGCCCGGCAGATGCCAGATCGGAGACTCATTTTGTGTGTCTTGGAAAAAGTAGACATGAAGGGCACGGAGTGACGGGCCAGGCACCCTCATTGAATATTCATCTCGGCATGCACATCTTATGAATAACTGAAAAGCTGTTGACGGACAGCTTTGGCGTGGTCAATTTCTCTCTCTCTGCCAAACTGGTGTTGTGTTTACAGTTCTGGGCATGCGAGTGTTTTATTTTATATTTTTTACGTGGTCAAAATGGCCACAGACGCAGATTGCTTTATTGCTCCGACCCGTGGGGAATAGGAACGGGAGCATCAGGAGTTGTGTTAAATAAGTATGGGAGCCGTGGTTTCTCTGCATCTGGCTTGATTACTTTGTCAGTTGTATCCAGTCATACAGTTTCGATGATTTAAAGAGCTGTGCTGATACTACCTCAGCGATATCCTCCGTCTCGCCCTGTCGACGGCCGTTATTTACGACACCCATAGGACCGGTTTATAACGTCAACCAGGTCATTACTTATGACAGTGTTTAGTCAGGCTGCTTTTACCATAATATAAATGGCCTCTTGGCCTGGGGACACATTGTCCTTTCCATTTCAAACGCTTGGTCATTTGCATCCGTTCCAAGAAGACTAATCAGCTGGCATGTCCGCGCAATCTTGATGAAATCGTTTTGTAATTGACATTTTGTAGCCAATATTGGAGTTAACACAGGTTGCATATATTGTCTTAAATACATTAATGCACTTAAACAATGTTGTGGAATCATGGGTAATTGGTATGCTACTTTAAAATATGTTTCTGGTGATACTCTGAGAGACAAAGCCGTGTCTTTCACAATCTCTTTTCAACCTACAATATGAGGTAATAGTCAGGGATTCATCTTTTTTCATTTTCCACTCACTGTTCTACATTTGCATGAACAGTATCTTTGGTTGGATGAGAGAATTATGAATAATATATATATATATTTTTTAAGTATTTCCATTTGGTGTTCTGTATTTAATCGATTTGTTGGATCGTAAAATTGGACATAATGTCTACCACTTTGATACGGATCAGAGCCGTTCGTTTTATTTGTCCTCCATCTGTCCTAATCAAACCAAACGGCAAATAATGTCACAGCTGAGTTGTGTGGCAAAACAACAAACATCAACAGATCTCTTGCTCTCTCCAAGGTCCTGGAGCCTGATGATGCTGAACATCTGTTGGGCTCCCTGCTGCCAGACATGGTGCAATTAGCACTGAGAGCCTCTGAGCTCTGTACCAAGGTAACTGCCATCCCTAACCAACAGACAGTGATCACTGGTCCGTGACATCGTAGATCACCAGCTGCAGGTCGATCCCAAAGGTCGCGACATGACAAATATCTTGTGGAATGCTAGTCAAAATGTTGAGGTCAAGTCCCCTAGCTATTTATGGTCATTTGTACAAAGTTTAAAAGTGTTCCCGGTCAACTCTTTGACGCGCGTTTGATGAACAGCAATGTGGGTTTAATTAAAAGTTTTTTATGTGTATCAATTTGGCCAAGTAGACAGTAATCCAACTTTGGTTTAAATATATCTGTAGTTTGATGTATTTAATACTCCAACTCGCCCAAACAGAAAAAGTTTAAATCCTTTTTTAGTATAATATTAAGTGATTTTCACCTGAGAAGCATATACCATTTGTTGTGTGTTGCTGAATAAGAGTTGATTTCTCTCCCCTCTAGTCATTTATTTTTAAATGGATTATTCTTGAGAAGTGTACAATTTCTAAGCTTGTCTAAAATCAATCTATAGTTCTATTGATTCCATGGAAAAATTGTCTGTGTTTGAGATGAAGAGATTACGGTAATACTTAAGTGAACAGAATGTGCTCTTACATGACTGGAACATTAAAAACAGCGGGCACAATGAATTGAATCCATCCTATCCATCAATATTGCTCTGTTATCATGTAGTCCATGCAACTTCTAGCTAAACAAAGTCATTATTCCTGTGTGGATATAGTTTTAATGCCACAAGCTGTCTCCATTGTTGTGACAGAATTGCTTTATTTATCAACCCCCAGCCTTTACCAAGAGTATGGATCTGTCATGAGCACAGCTGGATGTTGATTGTGATTATGATGGCTTATTCAAGAAGCACAGAGTGGTGCGAAATTATGACATTTAAGTGACATACTCCAATGTCTCGTTTGGCGAATTGTCAAAACAAATTGTCTTGACCTTCCTCATTTGTACCTTTGTTGCTCCTCTAGCCGATACCCCTCCTCAAGAGAGGCATGAACCACTCCATCACCATGTCTCAGGAGCAGGTGGCATGTCTGCTCGCCAACGCCTTCTTCTGCACCTTCCCCCGACGAAACTCCAGAAGGAATGAATACGGCAACTACCCGGACATCAACTTCTTCAGGTAAAATAGGGATGTGGTGGTTTTATCCATGATGTCTAAAAGTTACATAATCAGTTGAGTAAATGACGCTGCTGTGACAACTAGTTTAATTTCCATGAGGGGGCACTACTGTATATGTTTCCTTATTTATCATTTTATCTTCCGGCTGGTCTTATAACAAGCGTATACTGATCAGAGACCGTGATCACACACACGTGTTTGCACACTCATCTGTTTCAAGATGCTGTGTTTTTAAAATGTGTTTCCTTTAGGCTGCTTATCAGAAAATACTCTACAATACTATTGTCTTTCTCTGAAAGTGTCACATTTGACTGTTGGGCTGGAGGGTAATATTTTAATTCCTGCAAGCTTTCACTGTGGAGATGGTCTGGGTGGTGTAATGCAAACAGGGTGTGCAGATCACTGCTCAGTCCCCCGTCTCTGTCAGCATCACAGTGTCATTACCCAAATGAAAGAGGGAATTAGATCAACTTTGACTCAGATGGCTGCTTTTCACAATGGCCAAGGCCGTTGGTTGCTTTGCAGAAGGCTGTAGCAGAGTTCAATTGCATTAGCATTTTATTCACATAAAGTTGTTGCTATGATTTTAAAAGGAAAGCCAGTTTAATCAGTTTAGCCTGCTGCTGAAAATTGTCCCGAATCACTAATTTGGAGAAACTCAATTGTTTTTCTTTTCTTTAAAAAAAAAACATGTAACTCACCATATTTTGTTGAACATGAAAGCTGATTATCTTCAAATATTCCTTTCAAACTTTTAATATTATTTGCATTGAGAGAACTTGACGATTGAGTTATATTTTTGTCTGGATTAAATGTTGTCGCTTGAGAAGTACGTTCATTTATTATTTCTTCAAACAGTGTTTCCAGACTTGATTCCCGTTTCTTTGAGAAATGTTTTCATCTGCTGGCGATACAGAACCCAGCTGTTCTACATACTCTAATACCCTTTTCCTGAGTTACATCATCGCCTTTTCACATCCGTGGGTGGTATATTAATGTTATATAATCGTGTCTAAATATTCCTCCCCAAAGACCACATTGCAACGTGTTACTAAAAGCCTGCGTTCACTTGTGGCTGGCTTATGTCAAAGACGTTCCCCGAGGACGACACGACGCATGATTATCTCTACAAAAACTAGAAGTGAATGCAGGAGCAGACTGGGATGAAAGCATTGCTCAGCCCCTGAAGGGCTCTCAGAGCGTCAACCTTTTGTCATTAATTCATTTCACTCACATGTCACATGTTATTGTGGCATGTGAGTTTTCTCCTGATGGAGATGGTGGGCTTAATGCCCACAGCACCTCACTTACAGCAGTTGTGTGTGTGTGTGTGTGTGTGTATTAGTGTGATATTTCTTTAGGGCGATTGACCTTCTGCCTCCTGAGGACTACGTTGCTTAAAAAGGATACAGGGCTTCTTCATGTCGCCCCAAAGAGAGGGAGTCCGGTTTCCCTTTCGGTTCATGTTTTTTTTTGTGTGAGTGCTGTGAAGTGGCACACGAGTGAGGCTCCGTGATGGCGAGCCTCGGGCAACTCCATTGTCGTAACAGCGCAGGAACTCCTATATAACAGGCTAGTGACTGAAAGGGAAGCTGAGTGAGAGACGAACCGATTCATATCAAAAGTTAAAGCATGACTGAACTCACATGGCTAAAGTGTCTCCACGGCACAGAGGCATTTGTCCTGTTCTTTGCTGTAGATGTTTAACTGTTAGTGGACTCCATTTTCAGAAGAGAAATAACATATACAGACTTATATCAAAAACTGAATTAAGCCCATTATCACTTCTCTCCCTTCAGGTTGTTTGAGGGGTCCTCGTCGAGGAAGATTGAGAAACTGAAAACCCTGATGTGCTATTTCAAGAGTGTCACTGAAAAAAGTAGGTGTTCAGATTTACTTTTCAAGTTTTGCAGGAAAATGTTATTGATGTAAAATAAGATGTGATATTGAATATTTACATCCCTTCTCGTTTTTTTTTTTCAGAGCCTACTGGACTTGTAACATTCACACGAAAAGTATTGGATGGACCTAACTGGAGAAGGTGAAGTTTCTTGACACTAATCAAAGAAAAACTACTTTTTTTTGTTGTATTTCAATTGTTTCAGTCAGAAATCCCTGCGGCTATATCCAGCAGACTGGTTCCATAGTCTCAGTTGTAGTTGATAACTGGATAACACTAATTATGTGTGTTTCAGCTCACAAACACAACTCACAAGGCTCCACATTACTTGTGAAGGAACCATTGAGGATGATGGTTATGGAATGCTTCAGGTAAGATGCAGAGGATGGGAAGTATGATATGATATATACCCTTATTCGGCCCACAGTGGGGACATTTCAAAATCACAGCAGCGGTGCACATCAGAGCATTAATAAAAATAATTATAAAACACAAAACTAAATACTAAAAGCTAAATACTAATACTAAAGTATGCTCATATGTGGGGAGACAACATGATTTAGAAGGACTTTGCCTTCTTATTTTGAGGGATGCTCTACCTTGAGCTTGGCTCCCATCATTTGCCTCTGTGCTGAGCAACACCATTCTGGAGGGTTTCACCCAGAATGCTCACTACTGCTGAAAAGGCCTTTTTAAGGGAGCCTGTGACACGTCATAGGGAGTGTGTGCTGGGACTAGGGGTCAGGGCCTCTGACCCTCCTCTGCTCTCTGTGTCGGCCATGCTTCCCGTACACTGTCAGGATGGCCCGCTCTGCCTTTCACTCTTTTCTTGCTTGCCTCCGGTTGCCACGAGCTGACAGTTGATGTGCACACATGACCAGCTCCGGGGCACGCCGCGGCTCCGGATTGATGGATGCTCGGCTGGGTGGAGGAGGGGGAGGGGGGGAGGGGTGCTGACAGCCTGTCAAAGGAGACTTTGGAGGATGGGCCCGCTGTCCCCCGAGTTGAGTGACCAGCTCAGGGAGATCTACCCCTCGGACTGCTGCTCCCCTTTTTGCCTCTTCGTGGGTCTGGTGACGGGGTTGTTCTGGACGGTCGACAGGCCAATGAGCAACAACTTTCTAGCCGGAATTGGGATTATATATTCCACATGCCTAAAACTCTGACTTTGTCCCGTCTGTGTCGGAGCTGAAAGAATGAGATGCATCTTTTTATTTTGAATCGTAAACAAACACACACAAAATCAAGTAAATCAGTGTCACCCGTGGATCTGCCCACAATCTAGAAAGAACACAAGCAGCAAAATATGTCAGTCAGCAATCAATGTAGCACCATGTTGTGACTGGAGTGAGATGTTAGCTCTGGACTGCAGGGCTGCTCTGTTGTTTGGATATTTGCTTCTGGCAGCTGCACACCTAAGTGCAGCTCACTCTGGCACCGGGGAACACATGTCTGAATGATGCGTGCACCCCAGGCCACCTTTCCAATCAGCTCGTCAGAGATTCTGTCCCAATTCTTTTCTTTTTTTAAGAGCTGAGACCCTTTCATATGATGCTTTTTACCAAGTTTGGGAAACTATACTCTTATTTTTCCCAGTTTAAGAACATGTGCATGTGACTTGAAGCGTGTTTTCTTCAGCCTTCTGTTTCTTTTAATCCGCAGGTGGATTTTGCCAATAAGTTTGTGGGAGGAGGAGTCACCAGTTCGGGTCTAGTTCAAGAGGAAATCCGTTTTCTAATCAACCCTGAGCTCATTGTTTCTCGCCTCTTCACCGAAGCCCTGGGTCATAATGAATGTGTGATCATCACAGGTCAGTGATCAAAACTCTCCCGCACCTTTTTGTGAACATTTATTTCCACAGAATTACTCCGTTGAGCCAGATCAGATCAATAAAGCCCCCGGGTTCGGTTCTCTCGTGCTTGACCCGTTATTTGACACACAGCAGGGACGCACCTTCAATTTAGGCCACTCCGGCTCAGCGGGGGGGCTGAAGGATGTTTGTGCTGTTTTCCGTGTCTGTCCTCGTCACATGTTCCCGTTTGATTGGCTGCAGAGGGGAGAGTCTCATCAGGCGGGTGTGGTAGATTGGACTCTCCTGATTGCTCTGTTGGTGGCTTCTGGTTGAGTAATTCCCAGTGACTGTACTTCAGGATTGAGTGGTTGCAACAAACAAGGTCTGGACAGACCTGCAGACGGAGTGGCAAGAGCTCCACTCGAGGAGTCCCAGCAGGTGGCTGATGTCTGTGGACCGTTTTTTATTTTTTATTATCCGTTTGCTTGATTGCATTTGATAAGCAGGTTACAAAACTAACGTTAAGTTCTATGTTTATAGCTTATCAAAACTAAAGGAAGCCTACACAAGTCTAGTTGACATTCTACTATAACAAATCAGTAATGTATGTATTTGACAACAGGGTTACACAAAACGTGTACTTCTGGAGCTAGTGAGCCGGACATATGTCTGCATACATGTTATTACATCATTACAATCAAATTACTGTGAGTACTACAATATTATAAAGCCCTACTCTCTGGTACATAGGGGTGTAAAAAGGTTTGAGTGTTGCAATATTATATTTTGCAACGCTGTATTAGTTCCAAAAACAAAAACTATACATTTTTAATTAATAGTTTGTATTAAAATATTTCAGGCAGTTGCTGAATGCTTGTGCAAATGCCGATCCCACTTTTTTAATTAAAATAACTCAACTTTTATTCAGATTTTATGCGTATGGTGCTGTATTGTTTCTACAAAGACAGTTTTCAGAAAATAAAAAGTAAAGAAATACAATATATTCCCTTCCTTACAGTATCTCAATATATACGGAACACCCTGTATCATGATACGTCTTGTCTGAGTCTTGCCAATACACAACCCGACTGACTCGGTGAACTAAAAACATAAAACATGACGTTTTTTGGGCTATATGGATGCACTTGAATCAGAATCTCATTGTGGTCAGCGTTACAGAAGCTTTAACCAATATTCTTTTACTGCTAATTGTATTTTACAGCTCATCTTTTTGGTTAACTGACACCTTTCTCATCATTTTTTTTACAGCTCTCATAAGGCAGAGATGTTAGCTGCTAATTGCTCCCAAACTCCTGATTATTTCAGTTGATATTTACAAATAATTGTAATTTGAAAATGTAAATTTTAATGTATGCAAGTCCATGACGTGAACCAAAGTTACGATGCGAATACCCCCCCCATAAATACATTACCTGCCTCAACATTGCATTAACACGCACGTTGTTTTGAAGCAGGAAGTGAGGCAACAGAGCCACGCCCTGCTGAGCAGCGATCACACCGTCATCGGGTCTCCTCGCCCTGGCGGAGCCACCTTCAGACTTCTTGCCCGCCATCTCCCCCTCGCCTCCACTTACGCCACTTAACTGTATTACTTGGTCCCATAATTAATTCTAGCTGGAAGACCTGCCTAAGACCTGTTCCGCTAATGGACTCTCCCATTCCACCGTCTTTATTAACCCTCCTGTTACCTTTGGGGTCAATTTGACCCCATTCAATGTTTAACGTCTCTAAAAAAAATATTTACAGAATTTTCTTTGAATCATATTTCAGGACTTTTCCTAATTTATTGGGGACAACTGGGAAAACATACAATTCTCATGATGAGATGTTTTCACTTTCCTGTACAATTTGACCCCAGGCTGTTTCTCACTGTGTAAAACATATAAGAAATATCTACTTTTTTTATTTATTTAAAGGGCTATTCAGGTAGTCAACAAACAAACAAACAAACAAACATACCTGACACTTAAACTTGGAAAACAATATGAATTCTAATAATTTTCTGGAGGTTTTAATTGCTGGGGTCAAATTGACCCCAGGGGTGAAAGATGCGAGTACATTTCAAGCTAACAGTTATGTTTTGTCATACAATAGGGAAGCTAATGGGTGTAACCTCTCCTCAGAAATGTTCAAAAGCGCCCAAGCCTAATTTAATTTTCCTTGATTGCTAGATATGCGGCGCCATCGTGGGCGGTCGTAAGTCCAAACCGTATCTCGGAGAAGTCGAGTGATTCATTGATGCCGGTACAGACCAGCAGATGTAGACATTTGTTTCTTTCTTAATTTATCTTCTCGACTACACAACATCTTGCTCAATAATATTAATTGTTGCACTCATTTTTCATTACACAGTTATGTTTTGATTATAATGGTGTGAAACGGTGTCCTCTTTGTGTGTTCACGTGCAGACCGTGACAGTTGTGCGTTAGTAAAACTCTCAGTCGCCAACTTTAGCCTCAATATGTAAATGAGATGCGCCTCTGACCTTTTTATCTTCTCTGGTCCACCAGAAATATGAAGCACTTTGTTACGTTGTATTTACACATGAAAGGAACAACCTTCAGGAACATTGTGAATTGTATCTGCAGATTTATATGCAACCTATTTGTTATTTATACATTTCTAATAACCACACACATCATTCCCTGGCCAAGATGGAGCCTCTTCTCACGCCACATAATGTTTGAATGATGGTGTGCATAAAATAAAAAAAAAATCATAATCATAATCTCTATTGTTCCTGAAGGTTGTTCCTTTCAAACGCAAATACGGTTGATCATAGAGTTTGATATTCTTGGAGGACCAATAAAGGTCACGTGTATGCATATTTGATGATCAGGCATGCAAATGGCTGTGTGTGGTATTTCATATTGTACTTAACATGCTTTACATTTCTAGATCAATTGTCTAACATTGGTTGAATATTTTGGCATATTCTTGAAGTAACTTTTTTATAAACCAGCCGTGTAACTATTTCACGTTAGAAAACATGTTTTCGGTTGTAGCTGCTAAGTATACGGGGCACGGTATTGTTTTAATGAGCATGAGTATAAAATGCAGCTGTTTTTTTTATTTTTAACTTAGTTTCTCACCAGATATTTTCTTGCAAGTCGCAAGTTTACTTAAAGTTGCAGAAAATATTTACCCACACATGGATTACCATCCTTAGTATCTGGTATTAGTAAAGATATATTTTACTGCTGTTACCTCACATTTGTACAAAATATACCTCCTTTTTCTTGTATCCATACATTGTTTTAGTAGCTTATGATCTCTAGTGATAAAAAACATTTTTAGTGCACGATAAGTTCAAGGCCAGTAGTTGGATTGTAAAAAGCGGTTATTGTGGCTGTATGACTTGGCTGAAAACAAGTACAGCGATTATAAAGTTTGGTGTTATATATTTGCCCTGTTTCTGCTTTTTGTCCGTCTGTTTTGTTTCAAGAGCAAACTGGCAACCAATCATTGTGCTTATTATTTAAAAAAAACATGAGAGGCAGGCTGATTATCAGTGAAATGTCAAGTGGAGTCCACTCTAGAGATTCCCCTCCCCCCTTGTGCGCCTCCTAATACCTGCGGACCACGGCCCCACGACTAATCACTTGGTCTGTTCACTTTGCAGTGTGAAGCATCTCAGCGAGTGCTCTCAACAGCCAGGTACTAATGAGCGCTAATGAAAGGGAAGTTAATTTGAGGCCTCATTTGTTTGACTGTGCTGTTGCCTCACCACCCTCCCCCCCCCCCCCCCCCCCCCTTTCCTGACGCTGAGTGCTCCCCAGTGGGCTGGCGGTCAGTCGCTGCTTCTCACGTTGGTTTAAGGGGGATAATAACGTGACCTTCCTCTGGTTTCTTCCAATCACACGAGGCAGACTCACGACACCCTCTGAAACCCTTTTGTTGTATTAGAACAATACATTTGTTTTAGCGATTAGTAATGTTGGATGTCAATGCAACTATTTCAAAGATTAACCATTATTTTTTCTTTTCTTTTTTTGCTGTCTATTTGTTAATTGATTGTTATAATGAATGGATATTTAAATATATTAAGATGGTTCTTTAAGAGCCTGTTTGGTATCGGCTACATGTGCCTTTTAAAATAAATAATGTATCAACCACTGATATGTAGTATGTGCATTTCATATCAGCGTTTATTAATACCTGTTGAATAAAAATACATTTTAAACATATTTTAACCCTATGAATATTATCACACCGTGCACCGTAAACCAATTTTATTAATTTACCATAACTTGTGGCTAAACTGGCAAGAATCTTTTATTTTTTTGGCATGCAGACTATTTCCCCAACCCTACCGGCCACATTTGAAAATCCAAAATCGATTGAGTGTTATTGATCTGCAGTGACGTGTGACTAATGTCCCCGTTTGTTATTTCCAGGTACGCAGCAGTACAGTAGATACACAGGCTATGCTCAGACCTACCAGTGGGATGGCAGCCACCAGGACACAACTCCAAGGTATCTATTGCACTTCACTGCTCTAAAGATCTTAAATAATAACATGCAATGTTTGAGCCCATCATTATAATAATTGTTGATGATGCTGATGGGAGGGAAATGTTGTCGGTCCATCACCTTGATCCAGACTGTAATGTATCAACAACTATGTGATGGATTGCATTCAGTTTGTACAGACATTCACGTCTCCCTCAGGATGAATTGTAACCCAACCTTTCATCTAGCGATATCATCATCATGTAAAATTAAAGCATCTCTTTTAATCTCTCAAATCACGTTTTCTGTGTACACGAAAATCTCTGCCTAATTTGACTTCAGCACAGTCTTTTCGTTGTTTGTGAAACATCATAAAATATTAGTTTTGTGTTTGTTTCAGAGACAGTTGGCAGAGAAAATGCACCGAGATCGTGGCCATCGACGCGCTGCAGTTCAAGAACTTTCTCGAACAGTTTAAACCAGAGAAACTAAACCGGGAACTAAACAAGGTTATCTTCTATCTTTTTTTCCTTCTTACTTTATCTGAGTGTTTGGTTTTTCTCTCTATTTCATTCGATATCTTCGTCCTACATGAAACAATAATACTGGGATGTGCGTTAGCAAAGAAGCACGCAGCAACAACATTGACAGCTCTGACAAGGGTGTGAAGAATGCACCAACATATAGATCAATCACATTTTGAATATTGTTCAGCGATCTGTCACTTCTGCCCTTTCACAGGAAGAATTTATGGGAGGGTGGGCGCTCACAATTAATTTTCACTATTCACTTAATTTGTGAAAATGAATACTCCTTCATATCTTTCATTTAACATCTGCTTTACGAAATAATGTATCATATGACACATCCCCCCCATGTTGTCATGCATTAATATGTTAAACCCGCGGCAATTTCATACCAATGGCAATCAAACTGAGGGAATGTGTGTGTGAAGTTGACACAACGTTAAATCTGTATGTTCAGCCAGGCCAACTAACCTTTCTGTGTTCATGTGAGTGATGTGTCAAGCGCGAGCCTGCAGGCAAATGTAATTACTTTGCTGCTTTCCATTTATGTTTAATAGTATGGAGATGTTCTGTAGGCCGGGTTCTCATAAAACACAGCAGTCATCCGGAACAATAAGGTGATGACCTGAGGCTCATCAGAGCTGACTCCGCCTTCATGTACGACATGACACGTCTTTCCCGTTCTGACAACGTGATGTAATGTCATCCAAAGAAAACCCGTTTCGTTTGAAATGTCGATGACGGGAGGGCTTTCCGTGAGGCAATGGCGGTATTTGATATCTCTCTGCCACTTTATTTGAGCTCTCCAAAAATTCCCACATCTAAACAAATACATTGTATTAAATCTCAATGTGCAATGCTTTGGCTTCTAGTAGCCGATACACAAGCCTACATCATAACACAGGGTTCGTACGGTCATGGAAAACCTGGAAAAGTCATGTCATTTTAAAATGGTCATTACCAGGCCTGGAAAAGTGATGGAAAATACTTAAATCATAAAAGTTTTGGAAAAGTCATGGAAATATGTTAAAATCACTTCTAATTTACGCCGAGTTTGAAATAATTAATCTATTTTTTAAAGAAAGACTCAACATATAAGCCAGCGATATCTCTCATTATGCAAAATGTTCTACAGTTTTTTATTACATTACATCACATGTCATTTAGCAGACACTTTTATCCAAAGGGACTTACAATAAGTGCATTTCAATCTAGAGTACAAACTAAGAACAACAAGAATACAGAAAGTAACATTTCCTCAACATAGTCGAACTACAAAAGTACCATAATAAGTTTTCATGTTCATACCGAGATTTCAGTTTGATCATGGAAATTTGGTTTAAAGTCATGGAAAAGTCATGGAAAAACCCTGGAAATCCATTGGTCAAAATGTGTAAGAACACTGTAATGATGATTTGTATATGTTGAAAAGCTAGAATAGTGAATGATGTCACACACGGCTAATGTCTTCCAGTGTCCTGATCTCGTTGTGTCTGCTCCTAAACACTCGTCCTCTCACATCGAGTTGCGTTCGGCTCTGTCTTCCATTTCCCTCCCTAACGTGTTGTCGCTGCTCTTCCCTGCGCTCCTCTTCTTTCAGGCCTTCTGTGGCTTCGCTCGCTCCGAACAGCAAAGCCAAAACCTGGCGGCGGTGGCGACGGGGAACTGGGGCTGTGGCGTTTTCGGAGGTGACGCGCGTCTGAAAGGTAAGCCCCCCCCCCCCCCCCCCGCCCCCCCCGTCACTAGATCATGTGGGCAAATTGCGCTCCGATCATCTCGCTGCACTTGTCAGTCTAAGTGAGTCTCCTCCACGACGTAATGGAATACATTTCAGCTTCAAAGGCTCCGGCAGAGCAGCGCGGGCATCCATTTGTCTTCCGCCAATGCTTTCATTTAGTTAAGCCCGATTCGCCGCCTTCCTTCTATTGATCAAATGCAAAAAGTTAATATGTTTCATTAATAGTGGAATTGATCGTCTGCTGGAGTCCATCAATCCGGTACGGCTTCCCGTCTCAGCCTTGTGTCACTGAGCTGCTGCAGAGTTTACGCCGTTTCTTTCCGACTTCCCAGCCACTGTGCTTGCGTACTATACATTGTTAATTGGCAAGCTGCAGCCCTCCATAGGCACTATCACCTACTGTTTTCTTAATGATCTTCCTCCTGGGAGGAAGAGCTTTGTAATGAAGATGCAGTTCTCCTCCTGGGTTCACCTTCTGTGGCCTCGGATAGCCAACTATCTTTTTAATCATCAGTTATTCTTGGGAAGAGGAGCAGGGAGGAGTAACTGTAAAACGTGTGGACATTCAGCTTAGCCCTCTTCTGGAAGTGTTGATTCAGTAATGCTGGTTTACTTGCCACTGTCCCAACCTTCATTAATTAACAGACATTTTTTCCAGTCTCTTAAAATATTCACAGCTTCCCGGAGCTCTCTTTGTAATTAATCCAGCGTTCTCAGCGGGGGGGGAGACCTATTCCCAGATTACTCCCCTCCCACTGTACGTGCCACAGAGGTTGGTGCGACACACTCTGATGGTGACATCGGCTACTGGATGACTTTTCAGACTTTATCAGGGTTCCTACGGTCATGGAAAACCTGGAAAAGTCATGGGATTTTAAATTGATAATTTCCAGGCCTGGAAAAGTCATGGAAAAAACTTAAATCATAAAAGTTTTAGAAAAGTCATGGAAAATTGTTACAATCAAATGTTAATTTACGCAGAGTTTGAAATCATTAATATCTTTATTAAAGAAAAACGCTTAAAATATAAGCAGGTGTACGCTCTCAATATGTAAAATCAGGGTTCGTACGGTCATGGAAAACCTGGAAAAGTCATGGAATTTTAAAATGGTCATTTCCAGGCCTAGAAAAGCCATGGAAAAAAACGTAAATCATCAAAGTTTTGGAAAAGTCATGGAAATGTGTTATGATCACATGTTCATTTACGCCGAGTTTGAAATAATTGATGTGTTTTTTAAAGAGAAACGCTTAAAATATAAGCCGGCACACGCTCTCAATACATAACATTTTCTGAATTTTTCATTTTTTACCGAGATTTCAATTTGGTCATGGAAATTTGGTTTAAAGTCATGGAAAAGTCATAGAAATCCATCGGTTAAAATGTGTAAGAACCCTGTTTATTCAAACTTGTCTTTATTTTTTCCAATTAAGAAGATGAGGTTGTAGGAACAACATTTTCCCCAAAAAACAAAACACCTAGAAAACAAACCTTTAGCTGTAATCGCTCACACATGAGGTTCAACGCCGGCTTCTTCTCCTCCAGCGTTGCTCCAGATGCTGGCAGCTGCTGAGGCGGGCCGAGACGTGGCCTATTTCACCTTTGGTGACAGCCAGCTCATGACGGATGTCCACAAGATGCACTCTTTCCTAACTCAGAGGGAGATCGGTGTCGGTAAGGAAAACAAGCACCCTGTCTGCTTCCCGTTTTATATGCAACTGATTACGCCTTTTTTTTCTTTTTGATTTCACTGTCGATGGCTTGAGAATAAGTCAATAACTATATGACTTATCAGGTCTTTTTAAATATACATTATTTCAGATTTGGATAATTCTTATTCCTGAAAAAACGCCACATTTTGTTTGCTGCAATACAAGACTCTGTAACATACACAATGTCCCTGTCTCCTTCACAGGGGAGGTGTACGATCTCCTGAGGCAGTACGACAGCTCGGTGTGCAGGAGCTGCCTCAGTCGGCGCCCTGACGTCAGCCTCTACTCCTTCATCTACCAACAGGTCGGCTCCTCCCCAGCGCCGGATGACGCCGACAGGGGCTCGGCCAGACACCACGTCCCTGCAGACTGCCGTTAAAGTCAGGTGGCTGATGAGTCACCCTGTCATTTTTTTATATGTATTTTTTTTATCCCAAGAAAGCGATTTAAAACTTTCTCAGGCTGTTTTTTTTCTTTTTTTGGGTGCCACTGGCAGGCGAAAATGACAATCTAGCGTGGAGATCCTTTTCAATAACAAAGGAACTGCAAAGGGTGATTAGTTACCAGCCCGCCTGGCGCCGTGTTCATTTCGCCGCCGCTGTTCATACGCCAATGGATCGAGCTTCAATACCAAGCAATTGTGAATTTAATGGTGAAGCAAAGGTTGCCATCCATCTTCTGGGTTTGTCGTGTTGCCTTTTTTTTACACCACACATATTTGGCCTAATTGAACTGGGTGTCAGGAATCAAGTTAAAGGGAAATAAATAATAACAAGAACGGGGTTCGGAAAGCGTGGCTTTATTTTTTAAACATTGTTTTGGAAGAGCAGCGTCTCTCTTCTTCTTTTTCTTCTATTCATTCACAGCAAAATTCTCGTTGCAATCTCAGTTCGTCATGATTATTTTTGGGGGATTATTTGCTGTATGTGATGCACGCTAAGGAACCCAGTTGCACTTAAATTATGTATTTGATTGGTTTGTTTCTGTATTTTACTACTAATATCAATGTTTTTTTTGTTATTTGACAGTAATTTTTGAAACAGCCTGAATAAAATCTGTTTAAAGTAAATGCAATTTTCACTTCTTTTTTATATTGCCTACATTTTATTCACAACCATCGTTTGAAGAGAGACACAAATGTCAGTCATGCATCACTGGACAATCAGCATGAGGGCTTCTTGTCCCATTGATGTTACAGGCACAATGAGTTTTTAATCAGCCTTGCCATTTATCTTTCAGCAGTTGCTTCACTCTTGCACTCGCAGTTTAATAAGGTCATACCTTTTATATAAACTGACCATGACACCTCATTAAGTAAAGAGTAGATCATAGAACATCCAGTCAGAGGCGCGGGTCAGGCAGTGGGGCTCCTGGGTCATTCCTCTGTGTTGGATGAAACACTTCCTCATTTGCATCAAGGAGAAGCTGCTCGTTACAAAGCGCCAGAGGAAGACCTTTGGTACTTTATATTTATATTGTTGTTGTAGAAATAATCCTGGCCCACAACACAATTTTACATAAATGTTAGAGTTCACTATAATAAAGCTTAGATATGTATGTTAAAGCAACACTATGTAACAATTGTACCTTAAAATAACAGCCACTGCCATCGGGGGTCTGTGGGGAGAAAACTTGACTATGTAACATTTTGTAGCCGCCCGGTACTTGGACCTGCTTTCTGTCAGTGATGACCAACGTCACATAGTCCAGTCCACCTCACAGGTGACTTTTTATTGTCTCCGCTACGACATGCTGAGACATGCTGCTGTGGAGACGATCAATAACAGACGTTTAGTTTAATAAAAGAACAAAGACGTCTTTAAGAAAGGGACCTGATATTACTTCTGCTGTCATCTGGAGGATAGAGAAAGTTACAGGGGGGCGGGCGGAGATTTTTTTCTTTTTTTTAACTCAAACTCAAAAGAGCCATATGCGTCACCGGAAGAGCCATATATGGCTCAGAGCCACGACACCTGATCTATCGTAACTGGGTATTTACGACACTGAAGTAACCGTTAAATACCTGAAGGGGGCGCTACAAGGGACAAATTACATAATAGGGCTTTAACACCCTGTTGGATGTGGAGTAAATGCTTCTTTATAGACGCAATATGTATTTCAGTGATTATACTTGCCTGGTAAACTGCTATATGTCTCTGTACAGATTACTCAGTGAACAGGAGTCCAGTGACTTCATATTTTTAGTCGAATGTTAAATCAGTTTGATCCCGTGTGTACGTTACTGGAGGTGAATGAGCGAGTTGGAGGTACCTCCAGGTTGCGTGCTGTCTGCGCTCATGGATTCTGGGCTGGGGGTAGGTGGGTCTCTCTTTGTGGCTTGCTGAGTTCAAAAAGGGGCTTTGGTGGCGTCTCTCCTAAGGGGATCCATCATAGACCCACGGGGGAACCCATCATAGTACCCAACTGAACTGATCCCCCAGCAGTGAGCCCCATGCGTGTCTCTGACCTTTTGGCTGCCATCTGTCACGAACAGTGTTTAGTCTTGAACGTGACCCATGACTGGGCTGCAGTTTGGGCTGGAAACGTTAGATAAATAATGCAGGTTGGAGATGAGACTTTGAACTTTATAAGCTCAACGCCAAGCGGTAATTATCACAAGTTTACCTCTTTATTTTCTGTTGTTTCGATGATTCTGTTATAATGTATCCACCTTTTTTATTTATTTTTATTTCCTATAGGTTTTTGTTTTGTTTTGGTTTTTGGTACAGACAATCTTACCATTGATGAAGTGTGCAAAACATTTACCCAATTGATAAAGAATAATCTAGGTGGTATTTTTAAAATGCATTCAGCATCCAGGAATATTGTTAGTACAACCTTTTAACAGGTATACGGTGCACTCCTATATTGTAATTGAGTAATCGTACACATACAGCACTACAGTAATGCCAAGTTTCCTTTAATCTATTGAATGAATGATCAATGGACCCCAGAGAGCAAAGACATTGAATCAAACAGTTTGTCATTAGATTGTTTTTGAAGATTAAACCACATTGTCAAATAATCTTTCCACGTTTGCTTTGTTTCCCTCCAAGAAGGTCATCTCTGATAATATAGGGTGCTGTATTATAAATGGGGTGGCCTGCTTTAATTAATTATTTGCTATTCACATCATACTTCTTTATTATTTTTGATCATTAGTGGAAAATCCCTGCAGTGTTTGGAGGAGTAATGCGAGGATCTCTTGGCCACAGATTAAAGGAATAATCATCTGAATATTGATATGTTTGAGGGAACCCTGGGAGCTGCGGCTTACATTTGTTTGGACTGAACACATAAGACAAAAATATGATGTGTTGTCATGGTCCGATGTTTGGTAATTATTCATAATTTGTCCTTTCCATGAAAAAAATCTCTCTCTTCTGAAAAAAAGATAGATGCGGCATGTACCGCATATACATCCCGGGGCATTGGAGTACATAAAGCTCATTTCTAATGGTTTCCGATCTTGGTCATGAATTATTACCATTTTACGCAATTGGTAAAAAATGTAATTCTAACATCAAAAGAAACTAAATATTGTTTTATAATGTCAAATAAGGTTCACCAACCTTGTCTGTAAATCACTTCCTGCATGAGGCCCACTGTCTCCCGGTCGGCCGATGTGTTTTCCTTCACTTGGGGCAAGCGTCAATCACACTTTAACAGAAGTCACCTGTGTAAGATATCATTTGAATTCAACAAGCTACTCTCAGGTGGATATGTTTCCTGTCCATTCTAATGCATGTGTGCAGCGTGCCGTTTTCCAAGGGATTTATTTTTTATTGTTAAATGTATTTGGCGGGACCCTCAGCACAGGTGCACCTTGTTATGAGCTCGCTTGCTGAAGTGGAACGCCGTCAACCGAGCGTAACCGTAAATCTGACGCCCTTATTTGTAGTTAATTTAATTTATTTAACCAGGAAATCCCTCATTGAGATTACAAATCTCCTTTACAAGAGTGTCCTGGCCAAGACCGTAGCAGTAGCACGTCACACAAAGTTTCAGACAATATAACATAAAACAGTGACAGACAATATAAAAAAGAAAGAACAAAATCACAGCATGAAATAAAACTAACTAAGACTCAAGCTAACACAACCCAGCTCACACAGGAGCACATACCTCCGTTATAGAAAACATTTACAACTAGATGAATTTCCCTCCAATTCTTTTAATCTATTTTTAAAAACACCTAAAGAGACCGGTTCCCGGAGACCCAGGTCAGTCCGTAGCAAATTCCAAGCCGCAGGAGCAGCAAACCTAAAACCTATTTTTCCCATTTCCAAACGGACGTTAGGGATGGAGAGCAAGAGGAGGCCTTGAGCATAGGTCACAGAGCGAAGATGGTAGCTTCCAGGGTTTTTCAGATGAATTAGCGTACAAAGATACGATGGATGCCATGTGTCCTTCTGTACACATGACATCTATTGCATCTGTCCCTCCTGGAGAGGGATCCTACTGTTGCTCTCCTGAAGGTTTCTTCCCTTTTTTCCCTATAAAGGGTTATTTGGGAGTTTTTCCTGATCCGATGTGAGGTC
This sequence comes from Liparis tanakae, assembly GCA_036178185.1. NCBI lineage: Eukaryota > Metazoa > Chordata > Actinopteri > Perciformes > Liparidae > Liparis > Liparis tanakae. The sequence goes on from CM070105.1 coordinate 13,205,345, forward strand.
AAAGGTCAGGGATGTCTATGTATACAGTTTGTAAAGCCCTCTGAGGCAAATTAGTAATTTGTGAGAATGTTGACTTAGTTCAGTGGTTCCCAAAGTGGGGATCGCGACCCCTAGGGGGGGCGCGGTGGTACTACAGGGGGGTCGCGGCTTCATCACCAACCCACACACACAGACGCACACATACACCGGTAAAACAATATAAAATAACCAACGTGACATGCACTGTGTTCCAACCACGCCACCAGAGCGGCTCATGTCACAGACCGACTGTGGCAAAACCAGCGAGCGCTCGCGCGCGCGAGCGAGAGAGCGAGCCTTGCTCTCTCGCTCGCTCGCGCGCCCGAGCGAGAGAGCGCGAGGGAGAGAGAGTGAGGGAGCGCGAAGGAGAGAGAGACACACAGCGACACAGAGCGAGAAAGATACGCAGCGACAGAGAAAGATAAAGATAAGAAAAGGAAGTATGTACAAAGATGGACAGATTTGTGACTGGTCTAAATCAGGGGTGGTCACACTTTTTCAGCATGCGAGCTACTTATAATGTGACCAAGTCAAGACGATCGACGGGGAGGGGTGCTAGTGACTTTTCTCTGCTCCGCCCGACGATGCGCGCAAGCCAGCGGCTTTGCGGCGAGACCGCGAGCGGAGGACTGTTAACGCGACACGGAGTGACAGAAATGACACGCTGCTGCTGTAATCTGGCGCTATAGAGGAAGTTACTCGGGGGCGGGCACATTTATTTTTCTGTGATGCGATCTGCCAACACTACGCCGCGATCGACTGGCAGGTCGATCGCGATCGACGTATTGAGCACCCCTGGTCTAAATGAACTGAGAGTAGCTATCTCCAACCAGCAACCCCGCTTTGACAAAATCTGTAAAGCAAAGCAAGCCCACACCAGTCACTAATATATATGAATAGGAATATACATAGGAATATGATCACAAAATAAAATGTACCATGTAGACTTGCACACCTTGTTCATAATTGTGTTATTTTATTGTTTGAGAAAACCTGCTGTTCAATGTGAGGAAACACAGTATATGTTGTTTGCACTTTGTTTGAAATTAAGTTAATTGTATTTACAAATTATATATTTATATATTTTTTATTTTATATATATTTTATTATTGCTATTTTTTTCTTTCAGTGGACCAATGGCTGAGCAGCTTTTAGTGGACCAATGGCTGAGCAGCTTTCAGTGGACCAATGGCTGAGCAGCTTTCAATGAACCAATGGCTGAGCAGCTTTTAGTGGACCAATGGCTGAGCAGCTTTCAGTGGACCAATGGCTGAGCAGCTTTCAATGAACCAATGGCTGAGCAGCTTTCAGTGGACCAATGGCTGAGCAGCTTTCAGTGGACCAATGGCTGAGCAGCTTTCAGTGGACCAATGGCTGAGCAGCTTTCAATGAACCAATGGCTGAGCAGCTTTTAGTGGACCAATGGCTGAGCAGCTTTCAGTGGACCAATGGCTGAGCAGCTTTCAATGAACCAATGGCTGAGCAGCTTTCAGTGGACCAATGGCTGAGCAGCTTTCAATGAACCAATGACTGAGCAGCTTTCAATGAACCAATGGCTGAGCAGCTTTCAGTGGACCAATGGCTGAGCAGCTTTCAATGAACCAATGGCTGAGCAGCTTTCAATGAACCAATGGCTGAGCAGCTTTCAATGAACCAATGGCTGAGCAGCTTTCAGTGGACCAATGGCTGAGCAGCTTTTAGTGGACCAATGGCTGAGCAGCTTTCAGTGGACCAATGGCTGAGCAGCTTTCAATGAACCAATGGCTGAGCAGCTGTTAGTGGACCAATGGCTGAGCAGCTTTCAGTGGACCAATGGCTGAGCAGCTTTCAGTGGACCAATGGCTGAGCAACTTTCAGTGGACCAATGGCTGAGCAGCTTTCAATGAACCAATGGCTGAGCAGCTTTCAGTGGACCAATGGCTGAGCAGCTTTCAATGAACCAATGGCTGAGCAGCTTTCAATGAACCAATGGCTGAGCAGCTTTTAGTGGACCAATGGCTGAGCAGCTTTCAGTGGACCAATGGCTGAGCAGCTTTCAGTGGACCAATGGCTGAGCAGCTTTCAATGAACCAATGGCTGAGCAGCTTTCAGTGGACCAATGGCTGAGCAGCTTTCAATGAACCAATGGCTGAGCAGCTTTCAATGAACCAATGGCTGAGCAGCTTTCAGTGGACCAATGGCTGAGCAGCTTTTAGTGGACCAATGGCTGAGCAGCTTTCAGTGGACCAATGGCTGAGCAGCTTTCAATGAACCAATGGCTGAGCAGCTTTTAGTGGACCAATGGCTGAGCAGCTTTCAGTGGACCAATGGCTGAGCAGCTTTCAGTGGACCAATGGCTGAGCAGCTTTCAATGAACCAATGGCTGAGCAGCTTTCAGTGGACCAATGGCTGAGCAGCTTTCAATGAACCAATGGCTGAGCAGCTTTCAATGAACCAATGGCTGAGCAGCTTTCAGTGGACCAATGGCTGAGCAGCTTTCAATGAACCAATGGCTGAGCAGCTTTCAGTGGACCAATGGCTGAGCAGATTTCAGAGGACCAATGGCTGAGCAGCTTTCAGTGGACCAATGGCTGAGCAGCTTCTTTTTTTTTTTTTTTTTTTTTTTTTTTTTGTATTCTATTAGTGTTCAAAATCTCACATACACATATTTCAATTTTTCAGATTCTTTATACATAGAGAAGTACAGGCCAAAAAAAGAGAAGAAAAAAAGAAGAAAAAAAACATATGCAAATAAAGAAACAATACCATAGTAATAAAACTAATAATAATTATAAATAAAGTAGGGAGAAATCATTTTCCATAGAGTAAAGAAATACAGTCAGGCCATTTATCTGTGACATAGTTGCACCACTTTTGCCAGTGTTTAAGAAATGTTTCTGTTCTTTGATTGACATGAGCTGTGATCTGCTCCATTCTGTAGATATCTGTTACGATGTCTCTCCAAGATGTAATTGTAGGACACTCTGGTAGTAACCATTTTCTAGTAACAGACTTTTTGCTGGCCACCAGCAATGCATTAATCAAGAGGCTGTCCCCTTTCGGCCAACTCTGAGGTAAATTTCCAAGGTACAAAATCTTAAAGTCCAAAGGGATGTCCTCGCGAAAGATGTCCTGTAAAGTATTGTGTACCGCCTTCCAGAAGTGTTTAATGATGGGACAGTCCCAGAAGATGTGATGATGGTTTGTGCTTTTTGTGTCCACATTTTCTCCAGCATTCAGGAGTGGTATCGCTATAGTGAGATGTCTGAGATGGTGTAATGAAATATCTTGTGTAATTTTTCCAGTTAAACTATCGCCAGCTCATTGAACTGGAACATTTCCATTGGTACCCCCATATTAATGTCCATTCTTCCTCAGAAATATCTATCCCAGATTCCTTTTCCCATTTTGCTTTAATGCAGTGGTTCCCAAAGTGGGGGGTAATTGTATTTACAAATTATTTTATATATTTTTTATTTTATATATATTTTATTATTGCTATTTTTTTTCCCAGTTAAACACACTGAAGAATAAACTGTGAAGTGATATGTACTTATTTTAGAAAGAAATAAAAATATTTTATTCAGTTCATGCATTATAATGCAATTCATTAAAAAACAAGAAAAATTTGGGGTTGGGTTGCGGGGGGGGGGGGGGGGGGGTCGTCCAATGTTCCTATATCATCAAAGGGGGTCTTGACAGAAAAAGTTTGGGAACCACTGACTTAGTTCATCAGGTTTAGGATTAGGTAATTATGCCTACATTTGATTGGGCCACGAAGGCCGGTAACAGTAAACTACACCTATTTTGTTGTGTATAAAACGTATCTTAAAATGCATGTTTATCAAACTTCTCCAATCAGGCCTTCTGAGAGTCTCCAAGTGTTTCCATGCGTTCTGTTTCCCGACCTGTACTTGTTAAGAATAAACTAAATATTCTTATTAAGTCCTGTTGTCCTTCCGACCTCTTTTTCCATCAAACGTCTTCAAACCACACCACTTTCGAGAAGGACAGGAGAAACAACAATGTGCTATACAAAATGAACTGTATTGAATTGTATATATCGTTACCAACTATGTGCAACATAAAGGCGAAATGCGATTGTTCGGAAAAACAGTGTTTTATTCCTGAACACTATAATCATTCTTATCGCAACAAATGACATCCCCTGAGATCAAAGCCAATATTCTAGACTGTTACCCACACATCTGTATTTTCTCCCAGCCATCAGCGAGTTCCAGTGAACCATAATGTTCCTTTGCAGACAGGATGTTCGCCTCGTCATGCTCACGTCCGTTATTGTAAATCGATTCTGTGCCGTCACGATTAACACATTGTGCGTCATCTGTGAACGTCCTCGCCTCTCACTGTTGGCGTGTTTGAACTCGGCGTGTCCTGCATGTTTCACCACTTCCTCCGTGTCCTGTGTGGCGCCTCGGGAGCGTCATGACCGCAAACCTTTGATGATAATTGGGTTTGTCCTGCGGCTCTATACATGCTGAGACGGTTCCTCGTCCAAAGGCAGTTCCTTCGATACTCTGAAAAACCTGCTTGCGTTGTCTTTTTTTTTCTTTTTATTCGGTCTAAATAGCCCGCAGTTGAAAAACACTCTTATTTTGAGCTGATCTAGAGGAGGTGGAAGCGGTATATAAATCCTTAACAACAGCAATTATTTATTGGTGACAGCTTTCTATGGTCATTTTAGTTCAAATGTTTCCACTGCAATTGATCCCAAAGAAGGATCAATATTTATGTGATAGCTGTAGCTTTTAACCAAACTGACTGCTCGCTCCGTAAGGTCAAGGATTGAGTGAAGTTATTGTTGCTCCTAGTGTTATTAGATTGCCTATCTATCATTGGAGTGTCATCTCATTGATACTGACGCCACTTGAATGAAAGATGGAGCGAGGCTGTTGTTGCTCCCACACATGAGCCACGAAAACTTGGAGAGAAGAAGCACTTGGAGGAGATGAAATGACGAACTAACTACTGGGGCTGCGATATTCTCTTTTTCTTGTGGTTGTTACGGCACGTTTTTCTTCATAAATCCGACAACCTCAACACGCTCAGTAAAAATAAAAAAGAACAAGAACAAGAAAACAGCTGGAAAGGCATTTGTGGAAAAATAATTATCACTAAGTGTGTGTGCATAAACAGTTAACTTAGGGACAGTCCACATATTGCTGACTAATTATAATTCTATGACTGTTTATTAGCTTTCATCTTTGCTTTCTGGTTTCATTTGACTATATATTAGGATCCTAGTTGTCACATTTTACTTTCCAAATGCACCAGGTAGGATCTAATGATTTGTTCCATATAAAGTGCTGAATGGGTTTATCTGTATCTCTTCAGGCCTTTAATTGCACACTTGTAGCTCTTTCCACCCATGAGGTAGATAAAACCATCTGCTCCATGTCTGCATAAGACCAATCATGATTTAAAAAGGAAAAGTATATTCGGTTTTCATAGATTTTAAAGTGTTACAGGAATTTAGGGAATTTCACAAAATATTTTGTGTTACACTGTTATATGCAGAGGAGTATTGTTGGGTGGATGAGATGTAAAGATGTATGCATGTACGTTGATCTAGGCATTTTTTTGGTATGTTACCACATCCGACAGATGTCTCCCTCTCTCCGGGTTTCAAAGGTACCAGAAACAGATGCTTCCCTCTCATTTCAAAGGAGACATGGTACTGGCTTTTGGCCTTGATCATTTTCAGGATATGATGAGATCCCAACACATGGCAGCCGTCATTATCAGGGAGAAAAACAAAGTCGAGTGAATAAGTTTGAGTGTGTTTTACTTTAACTTGGTCGTAGTGCTGAATCCCTCGGTCTGTTAGTTCAGTGGTTCTCAACCTTTTTTTCAGCCGAGTACCCCCTGATTTTGGGGTTGGAAAAAAAGATGTAATACACAGCGTTGTGCCAGTTTCTGATTTAATATAGAATATCTACATTTCAGTTTACAAACTTATACTTATATTGTATTTAATATTTATTAAATAACTACTTTTAAAGGATTTCTTTAATGGATGTATATTTTAAATGTATATTTTAAAAATATATTTAATGTACCCCATGGAGTGCCTTAACGTACCCCCAGGGGCACACTTACCCCCATTTGAGAACTGTATTAGCCGATTAGTCATGTCAGAAAATAACTCAGCAGTTATTTTTGATTATAGATTAATTATTTACATAATTTGATAAGCAGAAAAGGCAAAAAAGTTACTCGTTTTCAACTTCTCAAATGTGAGGATATATTGCCTTCAACTGTTTTATAACATCGTTACATTACATTACGTGTCATTTAGCAGACAATTTTATTCAAAGCGACTTACAATAAGTGCATTCAACCTAGAGTACAAACTAAGAACAAGAATACAGAAAGTAGCATTGTGAATTTAATATTGTTTGGGTGTTTGACTGCAAATCCAACAAACATGCATTCAGAGAACATCAACTCTGGTTATGTTACATTACATGACATGTCATTTAGCAGACGCTTTTATCCAAAGCGACTTACAATAAGTGCATCAACCTAGAGTACAAACTAAGAACAACAAGAATACAGAAAGTAACATTTTCTCAACATAGTCAAACTACAAAAGTACCACAATAAGAGCTATTCAAGAGCCACTTATGTCTGCCATTAACTTGCCACACATCGAATCACAGAATCACCTAAAAAGAGGGATTAATCCAATAAAATGTCCATTTAAGGCCTTTAATGTAGTGGTCGATACTTGGAGACCTCAACTGGATCCGTGGCCGACATTTCAAAGTGCTTGATGTGTTGTTTTCTGAGTACTCTGTGACAGGGGACTGTGGGGGACAGCGGAACAGAGCGACTCGAGGCGAGGACCCGTCAAGTGTCTCAGGTCCACTGTGTGCGTTCGTCCTGGGAGAGGAGGGAGCTGTCGGCATGCGCCTTCAGGGCTTCTCCCCGTCACTCTGGCAGAGTGGACCTCGAGGCTCGCCGTGGACCGGGCTTGTTATGGAGCTGTCACCATTGGGGTGGCAGCACACAATACAACAGCCCCTTTTCCTGGAGGTTTGAACACGATGTGTGTGGAGCGTAAAGGGAGAGCACACGCAAATTAGTTTGGTTACCACCCACGTTTGTGTTTCCTTGACTGTTATTCACAGATCATTTAAGGAGATAATATGTTAGTGTTTGTCTATGTTTTTTCTTCCTCCTGTGACAAAATAGTAATTGCAGTGATTTAAAAGGATAGTTGATTTGCCAGGAAGGCTGCACAGGGGGTTGAGGATTTCCGGGGTTAGAAAGTAAATCTTTGCTGTTTACTGAATGCTAATTGGATTTCATCCGTGGAAGTCCTCCAGTCCTCACCGAGACATCGTTTTTAATCTAAATGAAACATACTGACATTCTTGCAAGAATCATAACTCTGAGGGATTTATGGCTTGTAATTGAGATCATTATGTTATCTTTGCCTTCTTCTTAAAATGGTATTAATGATCAAGTACTTTACTTGTGATTTAGAGGATATACTAAAGCACAGCGACAACAAAAAAGACAGAATAAAAAGTGATTGGGTGTCGGGGCCTGTGTGAAAATAATAAGCTGGGATAACATTTAGATGTTCTTTCTCTAACAAGATGTAGATCTAATGATATTAAGACCTTATATTTGAACACATTTAAATGTGTTGCTTCGACACAGATCAGTATTTTGTTTTATTGAGGAAGTAAAGTCTGACTTTACAGTTGTCATAATGTTTCACAAAAGCAACAGAGTCTGCGTCAGATACTGAACATGCCATTGTTGTTTAATCTCTTCGTTGATCGGTCAGTTGTGATGAGATGGTGGTGAGGAAGAAAAGTTGAGTGACCCAGCACTTAGTGAGAATACAAAGTTTTATTCTGCAAAGTACAGGTCAAAAACAGACGCCTAGAACATCTGGAGACTTTCAGGAATCGAATGGAAAATCTGAAGTTATGGCATTTGTGTTACAGGTTATATAGTCAAAGAAAAGAGGAGGCGTTAATGTTAATATCTGTAGGCTGGCCACATCAGTTGGGGAAGGATTTCGAGTTGCAGTGTGTTAGCCCCCACCTATGCATTTCTCCATCTAAACAGAGACTCCTTAACGCCATATATAGACTTATTGACGCAGAGATCTTGGGCCCCCTGTTCCAGGAATGGATGTGAGCCTATGGACATTAACGGCAGGACATCCCTTGTGGGGGAAAATATACTTCACCATATAGTGTGTCTCTCTGATGGGTAAACCACAGAGACTCAGCCTCTTGGTAGTGCCCAGAGCTGTCTCGTGTGGGTTGAGGGCCCATGAGGCGGACCGCCTCCATCCTCCAGTCCTGCCCTCTGGTACCTATGAACAAGTGGCTAAACTGACAGGCTTATTTGCACCAGGACAGTAGCTTAGATGATTCAATTCAAACACACAAAAAAAAATCTTATTGACAAACTACAGGAAGTGAAAGGCAACATGGAGAGAGTGCGAAGAGAGAACACCAATAACAATTTATCGGTCATTTAGGTTTTGCTACACTTCCTTCTCAGAAAAGTGGACGCGACTCTTTTTTTTCTCTCCTCCTCCTGCTGCTCAATTACCCGAGCATCCATAAAAATCTGATGTTCTGTCTCCAGAGTGAGATATCGTCACGCCGCTCGTGGCAATAAGAACGAGATTTAGGGTGAGCCTCTCCGCTGTGACGGAGGCTCGGCAGAGGGAGCCTCTCCGTCACCTCATACTGCAGCGGTCCCCAGCCGCTCATTAAAGACGGGACCATTACTTTGCAGCTCCGGCTCGCTTCCCTCCGCTCCTCCTTCATCTGCCTCCACAGCCCCTTTGGAAGTAAATAGACAACAGCTGAGCTCAAGGTTGAACAGAAAGCACAGCAGGCCGTCCCGTGGACGGCTCTTTTTGACTGTGTGGTCCACTACGTTCCTAATGCCTCTCGCCGTATTCCTCGTCGCATCACTTAGCGGTGGGATTAAGTTTACTTGTGGAGAAGCTCCCCTGTGACCTGTGTAGCGGTATGTGTGTGTGTTGTGTGTGTGTGTGTGTGTGTGTTGTGTGTGTGTGTGTTGATCAGAGTGTGTGCCTTTCCCGTCGTGGTGTTTGGATTTCTGCTGTGTTGTTTGCTTCAATGGTGGGGGAAGGGCTGTCAGGGAACTGCTTCATGCATGTACGTTGGCATCTCACCATTACCTTCGCATTGAAAATGCGGAAGGTAATGTTTTGATTGGCGTGTATTTGTATGCGTGCGTGTGCGTGTTATTCGCATAAGTAAAAAAGTATGAAACCGAATCGCATAATATTTGGTGGGATGATTGCTTATTATCCGGGGATCATTTGATTAGATTTTGGGATCGATCAGGTTAAAGGTCAACGTCAAGGTCATGAAAAGGTCAAAATCTTCTTTTTACTATAGCGCGGTCAATTTATATCAAATTGGCTTGAAACTAATGCCAAAATGTTCATAATTCAATGCCCAATCTTGTGATATGCGAAGGTATGCGCTCTACCGAGTGCCCGTTCTAGTTTCTGACTGAATTAGTGGATTCATTTAATAGTATCATTTTAAGATTACGGAAATGCGTTTTAACTCTCCTGTTCACATTGTACTGTATGTTGTTTAGTTTCAGTTTGAATGTTCATGGAATATCTGTTAAAAAATAAAATAATATTAATGAACTGGAAAGTTTTCTTGTCTATTTACACTGAGATCAACTGAGCTAACATCAATGACATTAAATATGACATTTATTTAGTTGAAAGCAATGTGTAAACAGTCAAACTGATGGTAGAGCAAGTATGACATCACAAAACTTTCACTTGATTCTTAAACCACACTCTGGCAAAAAAAACAAAACTGTATAAATGCACATAAAAAAATAATGGTCTATTATGGAAACTTTTATTTGTGCTGTTGTGTCCAGAGGCATGAGGAAGTCCCAATCAGCCTCAAAATACGTTGTGTCCTTTCACCAAACCCGCGAGTGAACACACCTCCCGTTCTCCCATCTGGTGGCGCTGCGTCCTCCCCTCTTAATGGGCTATACTGTAATTGCCCCCCCCCCCTTCCAGCGTGTGGTTTAGTTACCGGAGTCCTGAGAGCGATGGAGCTATTGGCAGCTGTGAGCTCAAGGATGCTGCTGATGCTGCTGCTGCTGCTCCTGCACCGCTTTTCATCTCCACCCCACCCCACACAGCTCTGCTCCACAGGGACAATGTTACTGGGACAAATGGCCCTCTGGGAGCTGAGCATTTAATGAAGCACACCTTTAAAAAAACAAAACTCTGGTTCTCCTCAATGAACCCCTCTTCCTAACACTTACAATCCCTCCATCTCACATCTGGCGCGGCAGCAGAACAGATCTGTTGGGCGACTTGGGGATTGAGGGAATTGCCTTTTTTTGCAAAGTGTGTTTCACATGACCAGAGCCACAAAGCCCACATGCATGCAAACTCATGCCTTTTTATTTGCCCTCGTGACAGTATAGCTATCAGCTGCCTGGTGGCGCTTTTCACTTGTCAAGCGTTATGACGAATCCTTCGGAATTCATGGCCAGTTCACACATTTCGATGCTTTGCCGAGGGGGGTTTGTGAGGAGAGCCATGCAGCGCTCTTAACAAGCTCCTTCCATCCAACTCGTATCCATCCTGTCGCGTCGTGTCCATTCACATTTGTCACCTATATATGCAACCCGGCTCTGAGTTCCTCTCAGATGCCGTGCAGGCGGACAAATGAATGGCTTGTTACTCCGATGTGAGGACGGCGTTTAAGCGCTTGTCTCTTAGCGGCGCGTTTGTGGATGATCGACTCGGATCTTAAGACGGTTGCACAACCGTTTACCTTCTCAACTTGCATCCAGTCATGAACTCGTACTCTCTCTTTTTTTCCTCTTTGTTTGTCTCCGCTCAGATCTATAAATCAATTCAATTCAATTCAATTCAGTTTATTTGTATAGCCCAGTTTCACAAATTACCAATTTGTCTCGGAGTGCTTTACAATCTGTACATATAGACATCCCTGCCCCAAAACCTCACATCGGACCAGGAAAAACTCCCAAATAACCCTTCAGGGGAAAAAAGGGAACAAACCTTCAGGAGAGAACAGAGGAGGATCCCTCTCCAGGATGGACAGATGCAATAGATGTCATGTGTACAGAAGGACAGATTTAGAGTTAAAATACATTCAATGAATTTGACAGAGTAAGTCTATAGTAAGTCCATGTGTGTGTTTGAGAGTCGAGGCATGTGTAGTTCAACAATGTGCTTATGATGGTGATGATGATGGTAAATCTAATGATTGATGACCCCTGAGGTTTCTCTCCTCCACTCCACTTTCTCTCACTGTAGCGCCCTGACCCTTTCGTTCACCAACCCCACTATTCATTCATCCAGCTGTTTCACTGAGGCCTCTCACATGATGAGAGCCCGGTCGCTACAGGAGCTGTCGCAGGACCGAGGGTATAAATCATCCCCCCCCCCCCCCGGAGCAGGAGCTGTTGCAGGCCTGGACGCGCACATCCACCACCACCCGAGATTTACGCCGCACATAGAAGCACAGCCCCACAATCTGGACCCTCTCCACCCGGTCATCTTCAAATTGGTTATTGATCTCCCAATCACAAAATGAATCATACACTGTTGCCAACACTGTTTAGGTACCGCGTTTTACAGTCGCGTCGCTTGTGTTCCTTGCCGCTATGCTGCCTGAGGATTGAGTATCGTTCTGAAACCACAAGAAAACAAGTGGCTGCGCGGAGTAAATGGGAAAAGGAATTAGGAGTCTAGCTTGAGTTGAATAGGCGTCACGTTGTCATCCAGCAGAGCCTCATTATAACGCATCAACACAGCCGAGGAAGCATCTTGACAGTCGCTAAAGTGAAGCGCTTGAAGTTGGCTATACTGTGGCGGTATGCAACAATGTGTGATTATGGCTGCAGGGATTTTTAATGTTTTCATTTGAGAATAATTGCAGTGGCTTTGATATTATTATACTGCGGTTCACGCTGTGTGACGGAAACAAATTCTTCACACCCCTCTTAATTCTTAAAGCCGTAATGGAAGCTTTTGCATGGAAGCACTATACAAAGCTGAAATACACAGTAGGCCTATTCTGTCATTGTATTTTTGGACATCTAACTTAATGGGGAGGGTTCCATTGAAATTCCATCTCTTGGCATGTACTATATTGTGGCATATTATTTAATGGGGCTTCACTTCTTGCCCAATTAGGCTCCAAGATGGTGTGTAAATGGAGTTTCTGCCCTGGGAGCAATTTCCTCATAAATGTCAGAATGGCCATTATCAAAATTCCTTTGTGAGTGAAAACAGACAACTATAATATAGACTTTTGCCTTAATTGAAATATTGTAGGAATGGCAGTGGTGCGATCTTTCAATTTCCTCCTTAAATGTCAATATCTGACACCAGACAATGGGACCTTTTTTTTTTTTCTTGTATCATTTTAGGGAGAAAATGTCAAGCTCAGTTTAATTTACAAAGATGGCTGCACCATTGCTCATATATGCTGTATTGCCTAATATAGTAATAGTGTGTGGAGCATATTTGGATGACAGTGTAACAAATTGGCTGTTGAATGGAGTCAGATTGTAATCTTGTCGCTGTGGTTTTGGAGTCATGTGTAGTCATCTTTTACAATTATAGAGGCTCATTAAGACTACACAGCGATTAGTGATTACATCACATGATTTGTGAGAGCCGAGGCTCATGAGTTGTTGAGCATGTCAACTGGCCAGACGTAAGGACAGGTAAATATGTTTTTTAAATAATGAATGCCTTGTGCACTGTTTTTTTCCATTAAATATCATTAATTTCTCCAGATATTTGCAGGTTCAACCCTCCTGTTACCTTTAGGGTCAATTTGACCCCATTCAATGTTTAACGTGGGTGTTCTTTGGGGTCAATTTGAATTGCTGGGGTCAAATTGAATTGCTGGGGTCAAATTGACCCAGAGGGTAAAATATGTTAGTAAATGTGAAGGTCACAGGAGGGTTAATTTAAAATTGACTTGCCGTTCTGAATTAATATAGAAACTCAAATTATAGCTTTGAAAGTACGTATGGTTTCCTACCTAGATGCCAAGATCATCTTCAATGTCTCATTGTACAGTGGTGGACTCATACCTATGGAGGAGGATATTTCTACGTATGAGGCTCTTAACCTCAACAGACTGGCTTTGTTTTGTTTTTGTCGTTCTCAGTTGAAGTATAAATCGAGCCACAACGGCCTTTTATTTCTGCTGCTCTCTGTCTGGCCCGTAGACGGGGAGCGGGGGGGGGGGGGGGGCTCTGGGTGGACAGCGCTGCCCCCTCGAGTCAATAGCAGCCAGCAGGTGAGGCTCGGTCTCCGTCTGCTGCGTGGCAGACACTTATTAGTGGTAATGTACTCCCATCATCCATCTCCAGGTGGGCTTCCGTCATTGATCTCGAGGCCAAGACCTGTCACGAGCCGCGCCGTGCCGAATGAAAGCGCCGGTCGCCGCCAGCACTGGCTTTAGGTGACCGAGCTCGATGTTCTGTCGATGGACTCTGGACAGCCGGTAGGAGAGCAGTGAGGCGACATGCACAGCAGTGAGAGAGGTTTTTCCTCACAACGCTCTGCAGTACACAATGAGCCACAGAGGTTCACACGACTATGATCATATATGGCAGTTAGTTCAGATGACATCACCAAATGGGAAGATTTGCACCTCTATTCTCTTTTAAATGAGCATGGACTCTTGTAATACAGTGAAATAGGAAAATACTAGTGATACTAATTCATTAATTAAAAGTACACAATATGACATGCCTCGGCCAATCAAATGCATCAATCGTATTTCTGTTGACCATCATCGTGACAAAAGATAACATAGTTTCTGTCGTGAAAACTTTCCAGTTTTAAAATCATGTCTGTGAGCATGACATATAAATATATATATATATATATATATATATATATATATATATATATATATGTGTGTGTATACATATGTATATATATATATGTATAAATATGTGTGTATATATATATATATATATATATATATATATATATATATATATATATATATATATATATACGATAAAACATGTTTGTTTTGATCTCACACTGTAGTATCACTACATCTAAGTGAAAGGGTGAACAATATGTACAACTTTATTTTTTATTTAATTATGCTTTTTAAAAGCCTACTGAATTCTTGAGATTAGTCCGCCTGTCCCAAAAACACAGTTTTACTTTTTTATCAAAGCGTTGAGGTGGCGTAATGTGACCCTCCTATATCTGGAACGCAAACCTCATTCACACACACATATATATATATATTATATATATATATACTTAAACTGCACTTAAACTGGACACCTTGGATTGTATTTCATGTTTCACTGGTACCTTATGCAACCTTCCCCCACCAATGCAGCTGTTTGGTCTGAATTGCTGCTAATATGCACATATTGATTGCTTTATAACGCATACTGTCTGAGGAAAAACTTCCATAAGATCTTTGAAATATGACCGAGCACTGTGGTGATCTTCAAAGGAAGAATTAACTCCTGCAAATGGGACCATTACCGGGTGGTGCAGAGACAATTTGATGGAGCTCCTGAACCCAACTGTGGAGGAGGCGGAGCTCAAAGACTCATGGGGAGCCCGGCCCTTTTCTTTAACAGCGAGACAAAAAAACGATCACAATAGTTTTTGACATCCAGTCTACACTTGTTTGGTAGACTTGCAGAAAGCGTATGACTCTCTTCCCTCAAATGATTTACATCTTCATGGGAAGAGTTCACACCTGTAAATCTAAAGTCATGGTTCTTATGAGTTGGGCGCAAGTTGCTTACCCAATGTCAGAGTCTTCTTCACAAAGAAGGGTAGATTGGTGATGAGGTGAGGAACCGCTATTCTTTGGGATTGTCATTTTCCTGGGGTTTTCTAGGCATGTTTTAAGCAGGAGGAGACCATTGGGCTGACCAAGGACACAAAGGATAGAGTACAAATCACATGTGGTCTGAGAAGACATTGAACCTTTTCGTCTTTCAGAATCAGAATCAGTTTCATTGGCCAAGTAAGTTGCACAAACAAGGAATTTGACGTGGTAAAGTGTGCTTACACAAAATATACATTACAACACAATACAAAACAAAACAGTGCAGTACAAAACAAACAGTGCAAAACAGTGCAAGGGTCATATTTGCTCGGGAATTTATTTGTCTAAGTATTTCAGTGTTTTGTGTAATCGTAGTTTCTTCAACTCCAATCAGCATCTTAGTGCAGCAGTGAGCTGACGATACAACGATGATCAATATCATGGAAGTGGATCATTTGGGGGTTGTTGCGACTAACCAACTGAACTTTTTTTAATCCAAATGAGTCTGCGTGATTTATTTTCACTCCAATTTGCATTACGAATTTAATTGGGCCAGTTCACAGACGCTTGTCTAAACGTTTAACGTTTTTTGGGCACTCGATGAACCTGGTTCAGTGGCTGAACCATTGGAGGATTACATTTAGGTCTCTCCCAAAAGACCTTTTCAGATGCCGGTGGAAACGAGGCCATCTGTTGTGAGTGTGTTAGTGAAGTGGCCGTGCTGCCAACAGACAACCAGATGCAAATGAGTCCAGTTGTTTCTCCTGTTGTACTTGAGACTGACCATCAAGGCCAGTTTATTCTTGTTATCTTGCTATAATACTTGATAAACGAGACTTACAGTGAGTAATTGTGTTCTTGTGTGTCTAATATCATAACTGAGACTAAAACTGTGACACAATAAAAAAAGTCAGTATCCATAAATTGTGGTTGTATTAATTTGGGCAATACTAAATAATATAGATTTCAGAACTGTAACTCGAGAAATTAAATTCATCACTTCGGCCAGACGACTCTCATCCATTCAACAGAAAACACCGACACTACTGGATAGTTTAGAGTTCCTTTTATTTCTGAGTTTTTGCAACACAACAGTTGTATTACATCTTAAATTAGCAATCTATTCTATCAACAATATATCGCTGTACCCTAATACAAACTAATCTGCCTTTTTATTTAGTTTTTCATGATAAACATACATTCATTGAACCCAGTCAAAGATTTGTTACATTAATTGCCATTCATAAATAATTGAACATTAATCCACATTAATACTATTCAGTGGCTGAATGGATTTAACAGCAAGAGTTACTCCCATGGTTTACAAAGGGAAAACCCAGTGAACACATGACAGGTATTACATAATTAACATGTAGCACTTAGCATCACCAACAAATCTAATGAACTTCAGAGGTAAAACATTCAATTATTTTAGAATATTACATCCGGCAGGAAAACGGTTTACATCCATTTATTTTAAGGCATTTCTGTTACTTATTTGTACCCTTTACTTGTATCATAATATTTTCATGTGAACATAAAAAAATACAGATAGCATATAAGAATAAACATGCAATGTGTTCCGCTTATAGTTTTTTTGTGTCATTGATTTTTGAAATAATCTACATGGATTACATTCACTTTGGCAGATACATAACAAGTGTCATACAGTGGAGACAGGACAACACATATCCTCACATCTCTGATTCAATTCCCTTTTTACATGAGCCACCACAGATTGAAAGACATTACACAGTACACTTTGAATCAATATTTTTTTTCCACAAACAGCATGCACAATGTAACATCCAATATTTCTGATTATCAAAAATAGTCAATATATTAATACATAAGCTCCATGCATCTTTAGAGTTGATTTCTTTTTTAATTGCACATCTACCCTCACTGCACTTGCTATTGTTTTATTGCACTACAGTATAACAATACATCCCCCGTTTTAAAAAGCATGTACATACACATGAACACAGTGGTTTGCCTCCATCCCCACTAGACTGTGTAATACTTATAAAGTAGCACTGTATCACACGTAATAACTGTTAACATGGAACACATACACACGCACTGTACATCGAGACGACCTTAAATGTGCCACTGAAACCACATCAGTTTTCCCTCTATGCACATTACTCATAACTCTGTTTCCGGTTATTGATTCATATATTTAAGTGCCTCATCAGACCGACTTCACGTGTACACACCACCTCTTCGGAAACCTCATGGTGTCACTAGAATAAACCATTACATCACTTTAGCACATTAAAATAGATCTCGCACAGTATAGAATATAACTGATCCAGTTTGTTATTACATGATGGCACACAACGTGAAACAGGATCATCTTTACATGGTGTCAAGGTTGTTATAAGCATCTTGAATATACTGTCTTTTCTTTTCTTTTTTTACTTTTGCCGAACATTCATAGCCATTACTATTCTGTGTTTGTAAAATGTACATTGGGATCTCTTGGAGGAGTTGCCTCTCATCAGGACTACACACTTCAGTTTTAGTTAATCTAAGTCTGTTGGACCCAAAATTATTATCCACATATCCCCAAATAAAAAAAAAGGTTTCCCGTTTTCAATCAAATCACATTTCTATTAGTATTATATCGTATAAATGATCTTTTAGGCAATATTTTGAAGGACCACTACCACACAGACAACAAAGACACACACATGCATCTCAACTACTTAGTCTAAGTTTGCTGAGTGGAGCAGCTTCTTTCAGTTTCTCTTACTTCCCTGACGCGTGACTCTGGCCACCATCGACCCGTTTGGGAGACGCAGCGCTGATTCTGTTGCACAGGTCCCTGATGTCCAGCAGGCCGTCGTTCAGGACTTTGACGAAAACGGCCGAGTTTGTCTCCGTGTTCTCCCAGAAACTGGACACGGAGAAGATGATGTGGTCCGGCTTCGGGTTGTAACAGGCGCCGTAGCCGTTGGGCGTCACCGGGCCGTAGCAACAGAACATCTTCACTTGGGTTAGGACCTGATAGGAGAGAGCACCGTCGGGGTTAGGCCAGTCGAGAGAACGTACGAGTTCATGTATTATTGCTTCATCACTTTCATTAGAATAATCATTTAGCGTATGAACAGTCAAAACATAAAGTTGTTTAGTTTGCAAAACAGGAAAAAAAACTGCAAATCCTCTCATTTGATGAGCTGGAATCATTTATTCTTGATATGTGACCCACATGATTAATGGGTCATTAAATTATTCTATACTTTCTTTGTTGATTAATGAATTAAGTAACCACAAATGTATTTTCTAACCAGTGTCTGTTTACATCCCACCACATGAAGGGCCTAAAGCTTCAACCCTGCAGGTGTTCCAGATAACTGCAACATGAAGCGGACTCTTGACATCTTTAAAGCTTTGTGCAAAACTCTCTGATTTGGCTCTCTTATATGGAGGACTCACAATTACTTAAGTATAAATAAATAAATAAATAATTGCATGAATAAATATACTAATAAATGCTTAAATAAATGTATAAATAAATAAATAAATAAATGTACAAATAAATAAATACATGTATACATAAATAAATGCTTAAATACATGTATAAATAAATAAATAAATACAGGAATGAATGAATATAAGTTATAAATCAACAGGACATCATTAAATAAATATATTTCTACATTGCCATGGAGATCAGTAAAACAAATGAAATGATATATTCACAAATAATAAAATACTATAGCAGCAAGCACAGAGTCCTCTGTGAGCATCTCAAACACCAGCAAAAACTATATTTAATTCAGTTTTGTGCATTTAGTTTACTTATACAGCCACAATTATCTATTGAAATGACTACAGTAGAGCTCTTTTAGCTATTTACTGACTATACAGTGTTTGCTCGTGGATCCTGGGCTCTTTCTTCATCTGGAATTATGTACGAATAAATGTGTTAAATTTGCAGGAAATGTTTGCCGGCTTGATGGCTGTCATGTTATCGTATTTTGCTTAACGTGACGTCAACGTGCCTCTGCTCACGACAGGAGGAAGTGAGGATGGATTCATACAAATTAACTATTAGCACCAGTATTTCCTCAACAGTTTCTCCTCTGTGTTCTCCATCTTCAACCAGAATCAATAAAGTGTTATGTTAGAATCGAGTGGGATCACGTGTTACCTGGCTGGTCGTCAGGATGAACTGGTTACTGGACGAATACGTCTCATCACTGAAGATGTCTGGCTTCTCCATGTTGAGCTCCTTTGCGATCCTCTGGAGCCCGAGGAGGTGATTGTCTATTGCCATTCCTGAAATAGCCTGAGAAATATGTTTTATTTAGTGCAAAGGAAGTATTTTCAATAGGACCTCAATATGATCACATGAGTTATTTCCAGTCCAGTCCTGTACAACCACGTCACCTCATAACTTTAGATTGCAGAACATGTACACCGAATTATCTTAACTTCCTCTCTGATGATTTGAATAGAAGTTCAACACCCATATGCCTGCTTTCTTCAAATAACACCCCAAAATATATAAATTTATTTAGTTTTTCTGCCGTTAAATGGTCAGTTTTGAATAGTATTGTAACACACGTAAATTCAAAGATGATTAAAACAATTCTGCATAACCCATTTTGGGTAAAGACAATTATTAACTTTCTTGCTGAGAGTTACATGAGAGTATTGATACTGCTCTCATATCAGTCTGTAGAATATGAAGCTCCATGCTTTAGCTGAAATTTAATATTCATCATGCAGATATTAACGCGGTATAAATCTTTAGAATCTAACTCTCAGCAAAAAGTACTTTTCCAAAAAGGTCAAAAAAAATGTAAATGTCCAAGGAGTGAATTTTTAATGAGATGAAGATGTAAATTGTACACGTTTAAATTCTGTCTGTCACATTAATTATACTGAAAAAGGCTTTAAAAAGAAAAATACTTACTGCGATTGTATAATTTGTCTGGGCATTAATTGCATCACGGAATCGTTTCATTTTTTCCGCATCCTGTATGAGAAGCAACAAGTTATTTTGAGAAACAAAATTAACACAAGGCATTCTTATATTGTAAAAAAGGAGCAGAGTACAGCTGGTAAATCAATTTGTTCATAGACTGGTTAAATCTGCAGGGAGATCATCTGTTGGGATCAGCTCCCTGGGAATGGCAGGGTGAGGTGACTGCAGGTGGCACCTGTTTCATTTAAGCAGGCGTGATACACTAACGTGGGAGTCGCTCAGTAATTGGGGTCGAAGTGAGAAAAATGACTCACGGAGAAAGCGTCCCTCTCGTCTGTCATGGCCGTCACAAAGGCCAGCGCCTCCGGGGTGGCGGAGCGAATATTGTCAACCCGACCTCGTTTGAAACGCCGAATGGACGCACTCTCATAAGTGGGCCCGAGCCTCCTGTTGCATCTGAGACACGAGAGCACGACATCAGTATGTTTCAACGGGCACATCGGTGGCCACATTTGAAGATTGAGATCCTGAAAGTGCTTTACTTGTAAACCGCAAGCTGTAAGGCAAGTTGTATGAATGCATCGGGACTCGTCTTCTGCTTTTTTATGAATTCTCTCCCATAGAAATCGAACCTGAAAACATCCATGTCCAGATTATTCACCAGCCTGGGGGGAAAAAGCGGAGACGTGAGACAAGAGACGAGACGTTCATACGAGGCATTATATGTAATTAATGCTTAGTTAATGCATCTTAGGTTTCTAAGATGAAGTATCGGTCTTGCCACTGGAGTCTGTCTCCTGAAGCCGCTAGAAGTCCTTCGATCTGCGCGTCGCATTTCCAGAGCATCCTTCTTGGAGGGGCGAGCTCACCGATGCCGGATGCTCCCGCCATCTTGGAGGGACTCTCCATTCTGCTCAAGACAACAACAGCGCGTGTGTTATCCTCAGCATCATTCATCGACAACAATATTCAGCGCGCGGTTATATATTGCACCGACGGGCCGACTTACACGTAGTTGTACACGTATTCAGAGCAATGCACCATAACCATCCCCTCGAACACCGAATGTTCGAACACCACTCCGCATGTCCCGTCCATTCCTACAACAAACTGAGAGGAGGTGGATCAGCTACACGCCGAACTCTACATTCATGGAGGACGTAAGTTACATTACTTTACATCACATGTCATTTAGCAGACGCTTTTATCCAAAACGACTTACAATAAGTGCATTTCAACCTAGAGTACAAACTAAGAACAACAAGAATACAGAAAGTAACATTTCCTCAACGTAGTCAAACTACAAAAGTACCACAATAAGAGATATTTAAGTGCCACTGAAGTGCTAATCTGTGTTTTAAGTGCCTTGCATGTTGCCCTACCTGTATTGATTTGTCGTACCAGCGGTTTGCCCCATTCTTCTCACGGCCGCAGCCATGCAGCAGCTGCAGGGCCCGGTTGGAGTCCCTCGGCACCAGGCCGCCGTGCTCATCCAGACACACCACACACAGGCAGCTCTCCACCAGGGCCAGAGAGTCCCTGTTGGTTTGATCTGGATGGAGGAGGGAAGGAGATGAGATATGTTTTGGTTTATTCGTGTCAAAATTGTTTGCAGTTGTTTAAAACTTCTGATATGAATGAATGAATGAAATATACTTTATTAATCCCCAAGGGGAAATTTGGTGACAACAGAAGCAGTGAATAAAGTAAAGTGTGCAAAGTGAAATATAAAATACAAAATAACATAAAATAAAATATATATGTATATATACACAGCATATACACAACATATATGTCAATGTAAATATAAATAAAGCACTGTAAAATAAAATTATATATATATATATATATATATATATATATATATATATATATATATATATATATATATATATATATATATATATATATCTGGATAGTGTGCAAAATGCAAAGTGTGTGTATGTGTGCAGTGCAGATCAACAGTGTAAGTATGAATTTGAATATTTACAGTGAGTTATTGCACGTATAAATGTAGGGAAACGTTCGAAGTGGAGACCTTTTGCTAGTGCATTTCTGACTTGCGCCCATTCTGTTCTCCCATCAGACGTCAGGATGCCCAAAGGAGGGAGTCGCTCGGCTGCGTCTTCTGCCATCGTCATGAGTTTCTCCAGTTGGGATAAGATCTCAGTCTCGTTGAGCTGCTTGCCGTTTGTGACTACCTCCAACGCGAAAAACTAGGGGGGGGGAATTGATTAGAGAAATTGGATTCAATCTATTGTCATTGCACAGAGTACAGGTACAGAAGCAATTCAATGTATTCTCTGTATTCAACCCATCCTTAGTCATTAACTATTTCATTGAATTACATGATGCAACTTCAATAATGAATATGTGTGTTTCCATGTGTCCTCCAGCTGAGATAAATAGGACGCTAGTAATTACAGATGAATATGTTCCAGTGGTACCTATAATAAGGCTCCTCTCCTATGATTAGTTAAACACACGACTCAAGGAAGCTCTGGCAGATTCAATCAACAGTGATGTAGTTAACGCCCGTATCTCCATGGGGACGGGGACTGATCCCAGAGACATGTCCAGGTGAGGCGTCCTGCTGTGCCACTATTGAAAGGCACAATATGTGAGCTAAATGTAATGCAAATCAGGGCTTTGGTGGGGTTTAAAGAAATCAAATGTCTAATTGAAGAGCAACTTTTTTTTATGTGAGTTATATTGTCCTAACGTACTATAACATGAAGATTATACCATGCCATGAACCTTAGTAAATATCTCTCATGGATTATTTTTCCCAGTTTCTCTTTCATGATGCTCAGCATATTCATATATGGCACCTAGACATAATAAATGTTATCTTTATTGTAGCTAAATGCTTAGAAGAGTCCAATACTCTGAAATCTGATGTAGGAAGAGTTTACACGAGAGGCCAGTATTGCTGCATGCAAGGGGAACAAATAATCTGAAGAAAAAAGTATTCAAACAAAAGTAAATCCATGGCCTTTGTATGGCACGACGTCCAGACAACTCTCATCTTTCAGCGTTTATCGATAATATGAAAACGTCTTTGCATTCATTCATCCTTTCCCTGAAGTGAACAGGACCCTGTCTGCAGTTCGCAGTGTGATGGAGCGTGAGCAGTTTCCCTCAGACGATGCTGACCTGGTTCTTGCACGCCACGATGACGTGCTGCGACTCGGCGGCCGCTACGTTGGTCTCGACCTCCAGCGTGTCCGCCTGTATCCCCGGGACGCGGTAGGAGCTGAAGACGCGGTAGTACTGCTCCATGCACAGAGGAGTGCCAGCCAGCTTGCCTGCAGCAACATCCACTGGCAGTGACCGCCTGAGAGACACAAGTACACAGATCATCACTTATTATGCTGCTGTACATGTCAGTATGTTTATAACTATATGTATATGTACATCTATATGTCTTGTCTTATCTGTTGTTGTGCGTGTGCACTTATATGTTTCACCATGGGAGAGTGGGAAACGTTTTTTTCGATTCCTGTATGTCTTATGCGAAGTAATTGACAATAAAGCTGCTTTGACTTTGACTTTGATTATTGTATTTTCATCTTGCGTTCGCTGACTTTACTCGGTGTAGCACGGGGGCATGCGGGTGGAGGCTGAGGCTGCAGGGTAATCCATTATATTACATTACATTACATCACATGTCATTTAGCAGACGCTTTTATCCAAAGCGACTTACAATAAGTGCATTTCAACCTAGAGTACAAACTAAGAACAACAAGGATACAGAAAGTAACATTTCCTCAACATAGTCAAACTACAAAAGTACCATAATAAGAGATATTTAAGAGCCACTGAAGTGCTAATCTGTGTTTTAATCCAGATATAGTCGGAAAAGGTGCATTTTCAGTCTTCTTTATATTTAATTATAGGTTCCACTTACTTATCAATGAGAGCAGCGTAGTCCGCTACTCCTCGGATGAGACGAGCAGCAAATCTTAAAAGAGTGAGAAGTTTGAGAAAAAAAAAAAAAAACATGAAAAAATGAACAAAGACAGCGAACTGGCTGGTGATTATAATCAGATCTGCTCTCATCTCTCACAGGACAACCGTAATCACATTATGGCAAATCACTAGGATGCAGTGGGCGAGCTGTGTGTGTTTATCTGTGTGTGAGAGAGAGAGAGAGACAGTCTGTACGTGTGAGTGGGCGGTGTGGGCACACGGGGAAAACACAGAGCCCTGTCAGGTCTCATGTTGTGTGTCATTTGTCTCGGTGTTATTACGTTCGGAGCCAGATCAATAGGAAGGAGGCGGTGTTCTGTCATTTTTTGCTGCCTTGTCAGAATTTGCTACCGCTGCATAAACCGATAGGTGTGTCTATCAATTCATGCTACCCTAACATAATAGGATGCTATTGTACTATCACAATATGCTACCCCTGAAATAAATACATGTAGCATTCTTACATGAATGTATGGGGTAGCGGGAGCATTATTTTATAGGATGTTATTGTACTATCAAAATATGCTACCCCTGATATAATTCAATTTAGCATTCTTACATGAATGCATGTTATTGTACTATCAAAATATGCTTTTCTTTCAAAGTTCAATGTTTCACTTTTCACTGTTAAAGTGTTTATATTCAACAATAACTACCCTAATAATAAACCAGTGCTTTATTATGATAATGTGAACAAACTCGTGCATCGACAGGGTTGCAAAACATTATGGGCGTGTCAAACAAACTCGGAAAATCGACTCGGCGAATGCGCAATACCACAAGGTAGCAGTTCTCGACAAGTAGCATGACATGATAGAACAGCGGCCGCAGCGCTCCACACCCCTAAACGAAGCCTGACCAGCGGTCTCGGCGGTGAGCTTCGCCCTGTCACTCGCGATCTAATAAGTGTCCGTGTCAGAGGGTTAGCAGCTCCGGGTGCTCTGGAACTGTCCGGTTATAGCGCGGCGAGAGCTGACAAAAGATAATGTTGAGTTACAGGCCTGGGTGGACTGCTGTAATGTTTGGTGGATGGCGGCTCATTTAATAACGGGGCAGAGATATAACCAAGAGAGGAAGCCAGAGATTTATTTTTTTCCATGTCTGTAATTTAGATCTTAATCTGAGTCGGTGCCTGCTGAGCAGAACGTAACCCCTGTCTGCAGGACTGGGTGATGTACTGTGAACTTTGTATTGTTAGGGATGGCGTTGTATTGGGGTTGGGAAAGTGTCCTTGTTTAAAGACTCTCAAGAAATGTGCAAGTAATCTGGGATGTCCAGTGCATTCTGGGAGTTGTTATGTGATATGAAGGATTGTGGTTGGCTTTTTTTGTGTGGCACTTGGTGTATTTATAAATACTTTTACTTAAATATGAGATTTCCTCTATAGCTCTATAGACGTTTTTTGGACAAGCCGGTAATTGTGAGATTAATTGATAATGAAGATATTTGTTATTTTTGTTGCATATTGTTAAGTTTGCATTACTGAAATAATTTCTCTTTTTTTTTTTTAAACCTTTGTTTTTAGTTGCATATATATTTGTACATGTTGTCTCTATATCATGAAGCAATTGATCCAGAACCAAAATAAAACACATACCCGAGGTAGTCTTTCTGATCTTTAAACACTTGCGTGGGATACACCGTGACGGGACTGGAGTTGACCGGAAGGGGCATCCTGTTGTTCAAGTACATGTCCTCCAGCCAGTAGTCATACACCTAAATAAAAGGAGAAGTGAGGCTTTGTCAAGCCTTTTAAACTCAAGTTATTACCGTCGGAGTTTGATAATGGAGGAAAAATAACTTGACAGTGTGTCACTGCCAGGTGAAGAGGAGAGTGGGAGAGAGTCGGCGTGGGAGCGTGATGGACTCCAGATGAGTTGTGGTCTGACCGATCACCCGGACGCAGGTGGAGCCACTGAGGCAACACCTGCTCCAATAACTCTTTATTGTAAGGTGTGTCACTTTCTTCAACTTTTTCATGAATGAGTCATATATATTCTTTTGAAAAAGTCATTTCTATATATTTTTTTCAGACTTGATAGAGCAGAAGAAGTTTGAAACAGTATTATTAAAAAAAAACCACACACAATCAAAGTTTAGGCTTATTACAAACACTATATTGTAAAAGGTCAAATTCAATAAATTGGATTATAATGATTATGAATGATACAAAGAATGTATTGACTGAAATGTCATTAGAGAATTATTTAGCATTTAACTGTATTGAGTTTTTCAAATGATCGAGAAAGGAGAAACACATCCAGGATATCTTACATAAACACTAATAAAAAAAAGATAAACTGAGTTAATATAAGTGAACCTACGGCAAGCAGCAGCAGTGTTTGTCATTTATCTTTCAGATCTGAAAGTTTACCCAGTTGGCCGTCTTGTCCCTCCTCTCTGAAAGCTTCTTCTGGAGAACCTCTCCGACGCCTCCAGGAGCCCCAAACTTCTCCACAATGGCCTTTGTTTTCTTGAACTGCTCCTCCCCCACCAGGTGATGGACACTCTTCAAGTAAGCGTCGAGGGTTTGTTTCAGTGGCGGCACAGGGACCTTTGGCAACTTCTGATGTCATATAAAGAAACAGATTGTTATAAATACAAATCATAAGTAATGAAACAACAGCAGCTGTTTGCTATTTTTAAGTCTTTCCCCTGATTCACCGTGGGTTCATTAGTTAAAGTGGTAATTCTCTCACATGGTTTCTTTCTCCTTTTTAAAATCATTATTATTAGAACCTCCGTTAATAATTCAACTTAAATGCTTCAAGGCTTATTTAAGAATATAGTCTCCAGCCCTCTGGGACTTGAAACACTCTTGTTTTCATTAGAAGAGAAAATACACATTGATTATATTTTCTGTCTGATGTTTGAACATTTACATAACTGTACTGTTAGTAGCCCCACATGTTAATATTGAACAGTATACATTTGAATTATGAAATAGGTTTCCGATCTCTGGAATCCTGGAAATTGGGTTTGCGTAGCTGTTTTTCCTTTTCTTTTCAGTAAGTCATATATAATATCATGTTGATTACAATTTGAAGCCAATCAAGCCACAGTAATGACACAAAATATTTCATGTCCCACTTTGAGTGTCTGACAGTTGGTGTAAGTGTTGATGCCGCTGTCCCTGGTGCTGAAATTCAACACTTCCCTTTTCCAACTTCAGGTCAATGAACAGCGACAATGCTCAGCCTTACAACTATATATATATATATATATATATATATATGAATGAGTGCTTATTTATTATAAAACATAAACAAAACATTTTCACTATGAAATCAATTACACGTGTTCATACTTGGCTGTCCGGGTGCCAGACGGTCTCTTTCTTCTCCATGATTGGCATTCCAGTCAAAGGCGATTCATGTAGAAATCCTCTTGAGACGATGTGAGGTCTCAGTCTTTCTTTCACGAAGCATGTAAAGACATTTGAGAAAGAGAGCAGAACAACTACAGTTAATACAATGTACTGAGCAATGGAGGTACACAGTACATCAGGCTTCCATTCTTCATCGTTTTGCCTAATGCACTTCGCTGCTTGTCCTTGAATTCCAGCTGTGCCTAATTGCTCAACAGTGTAAAGAGATATGCATCTTAAAAACTCTTTTCATCTCTATTTCAGTCCTTAAAGTTTGTTTCCCAAAACAAATGATAATTCAGTCAATAAAAGGATACAATGTGTTTCATTAATTGTGTATAATTATGGATTGTACAGTATTCATCGGTGCAATTTGGTTTGAATGTTAAAGGCATGATTAGGACAATCAAAAATAACTTTCACAGAACAGTGGACTTTAAAGTACGCAAGTTTTAAAGATGCATAATCACACACACTCCACACCAAAGAAGCTCATATATTCCATAAAGGCATTTATTTAGTAAGTCAAATAGAGAAATGGACAGTTTTCTATTTCAATCCAATCGTCTTTTGTCTTACACATCGTGTTAAGAACCCTTCAGCACTGCAACGGCAAAACTAAAGATCAGTCATGAAGAATAAATAGGGAGAGATCCGTTGCCAACATCCAAATCAATGGGTCCATATCCCTGCCTTTCCTCAGGATCATTTGGTTTAGGACAAATAGAAAAATACCTAGAGGAAAAAACAAATAAGAAAGAACAAGGAGGATGTTTGAAAAGGTGGAAAGATGATGTGGAATGTAGGGAAAGAAAGAAAATGTGTAAAATGATGCCTGAAGTAAATGGTGAGAGACCGAGCAATAGGTCTGAGGATGTGGACACCGTGCATCACCTTGTGTGGATTTAGGCCACCGCATGGTTGTAATATGTTAATTACCTTTTATTTTCCAGAAACAGAGTGAGGCAGAGGCAGTGACCCCTTTTTTAAACTCCTTGCTGCTGAAGGACATGAAGCTGTTACAATGTGTGCACTTAGTACCACTTTCGGAACATTGTGCTTCTCTGGAGGTAAAGAAGCTTATCCGTGGTAAAGGCCTCTCCTGCATGACACACTTTGTGTTTATACTTCTCTTCTTCACCATTTCTCTGCACAGGCCGCCAAATTGGTTGCTCAACATTTCTAAAATCTGATGGTAAACCGTGTCTCCTTTAACGTTTATTTTTTCACTATGCTGAGTTGTCACAAGACCATGCGACAAAGGGGAGGTATGGTTGTTCAATTGCTAACGCTAAATTTATTCACTCATGTTTTTTTGGGTTTATGAACAACATACTGTCAAACCTGCATAACATGTGAAACACATATGTAAGCACAATACAGGCAGCACACCACCTCCTATATGACAATGTAAAGATCCTGGCCCACCTGTGTGCTTCATGTGTGGCGAGATATCATCAAACAACCAAATGTTAAATGTTAAAAGACATTCTAGAACAAACACCCAGTGTTTGCTGAGCGTATTAAGCTGCGGATATGTGAAAAAGAGCGATCCCTCAATTGCTGCAGCAAACTGAGTAAAGTAAATATACTTTCACAAGGTCTTCAAACTCGACTACTGCTGCTGGTTTTGTGGCCGCTCATGAACATAGTGAGGAGTCCGATAGTAACATGTATCCGTCCTCGGGAGCGTTTCCTAACTCCTAAAACGTTGGCGTAGTGAGGAAGCTCACTTTAAACGATACGTGTTTTAAATCTGAAGTGTATAGTGTGGATATGGCCTATTTATTTCAGTTATTTTTACTCAAATGATAAGTTATTGCATTTAAAATCAGCCTTCTAGGAGCATTGCTGCTGCACAGTGAAATTGGCAGAGTCAATTTAACACTTAAATAGTTTATTTTAAGTGTCAGCCAGTGAACATATGGTCCCTCATCCACAAAGTGTTACAGTAACACTGAACATAGTGTTAACATTTCAGAGTTAATGCAACTCTGGTCAGAGTTATTATTTTACT